>JBAMHX010000024.1:19493577-19509460 GCA_037177515.1 Pseudomugil tenellus | reverse complement strand
GTCCTGAAATGACTGAGATGAAAAGGTTAAACATCAATAAATAATGAACACAACTTATTGTAATTAAACGCACAAAAGCTACAACTCATTGAAAGTAGTGACATTAATTTCTTTTTTGTTTTTCAAATTCCAATGACGTCATTGATCGGATCGGTGAATGAAGACTTTAGGACCGATCAAGAAAATAGGAAAAAATGTTGAAATATCGGCCCGATCCGATCGGTGGAAAGCCTAATTAAAAGTATCCATTTAACCTTCTCTGAAAAGAAAGTTAATCTTGGCTGATGCAAAGCTGATGTTCAGCTGAGGTGCTGCTTGAATGTTGGCAGCCAGTATCTTTTACCACGTTACGCTGTCACATTTTAATTAAACACATGTTACTGGCCAAATCTCAAGCTTTGGCAATAACGTGTTGCAGAAAGAGACCACAAACAGGGGGCTTCGTAACAAGCTTTACTAACTGATTG
Source organism: Pseudomugil tenellus (assembly GCA_037177515.1). Classification (NCBI taxonomy): domain Eukaryota; kingdom Metazoa; phylum Chordata; class Actinopteri; order Atheriniformes; family Pseudomugilidae; genus Pseudomugil; species Pseudomugil tenellus. The sequence goes on along the minus strand of JBAMHX010000024.1, from coordinate 19,508,993 downwards.
AGGTAATTGATGTGACTTTTCAGGTTTGGGACATAAAAACAGCTTATTCCTGACTTTTCTCCATCAAATTGGTTCTTACAAGTTTTTCTTTTCTTTCTATTAAATCCGTAATGGTCAAAAATCTGCTCTGTGCCATTTAGATTCCATAACATTAATGTCAACAAATGCTTACTAGAACATACGTGTTAAACTTCAAATGGATTTTATAAAACACACTGTATTATTGCAACAGCCTCATTATTGATAGGAAATTATTATAATTCTCGAGTACACTTCTGTGTTTACTGAACTTGAGCAGATTTTCTCATTGAGTCACAGCCTAACCAAGACTACTTCACTATCACTCATGCATCTAGTCTCTTTGCTGAGATCTCTCCAGCCAGTAAAAGTCAGTCAAATGTTGACTTTTTTCTTATCTCTTGTTCAGTCACTTTTGGGGCCAGCATATGAGCACATTTAAGGATATTCCACAATTTACAACCAGCTCTGCATACCTTTCAAACTGATGCAAGTACAATTTCTCAGCATCAAGATGCTGCAGGACAACAGTAGCTCTGCATTTGGTCATAATGAATGTCAGGATACCATCAAAATAAGTCAAACTCAGAGTTTTAAGATAGAAAAACTTGTGTAGTGTCAGAAAACCCAACAAAAAATAACTTATCTAGAGTCAAAAGTTCTTCCTAGCATATGAAATGTCGCTATGATGTACTGGTAAAAAACTACAATGATGATCATTAATATTCATGAGGGAGCCTTACTGGAGACATGGTCTCCAACAGCAACAATGTGAAGACACTGTGTCCTTTCCACCCTCCCATGAGGTTAAAGGCAGGCCCCAGAATGGTACCACTTCCCCTGCTTCCTGGGCTCCAAGCCACCACATCACACACACGCTTACAAGCTGCTAAAAATTCTGTTCACACTGAACAATCCATTCTCTCTAAAGAGAAATGTACTCTTTCTTTGGACTTTTCTGGCAGGCGGTGTTTGCATTTTACTTCCACAACCTCTGAAGTGAACAGAGGATGATGTCACCGGCCTGATCCGTGGGAAGCTAAGTGACTTTACACTTTCTGTCGTCTCGCATCAAATAAATATTACATTTTAATTAGAGTGGTAAAATCATACCTTGAGGCTGGTGTTGGACCGTGGATGACTGAGGTTGTTAAATCTCCATGGTTCTGATGGGGTGTCGACAGGTTCTCTGTGGATTTCAGGGTTCATACCATCAGTCCCAGGGAGCTGGAATAAACCCATTGAAATGGGACGTTCCTTCCTGGAGATGGAGAAAAACAAGAGGAGAGATAGTTCTCCAAGAACTGAAATCACAAGCATCTTTCATGGAAGCTACATTTGGAGAATCTGAGATTCAGTTAGTTAAAAATTCAGCTAATTATCTGGTTGTAACAGGGCTGGGAGAATCAAAATACGTCATTAAGATGCATCACAGCAACAGGATCTATGTAAACATGCCAAAAATAAAGTTTTAGCTGTTAATACACAATGTTGAGGAAAAAACAAAAAGAAGAAATTACACAAGACTGTCCATGATGTGCCCCAACTAGTAACCTCTTCATTATAGAGACGCTATGCACGTTTCTGACCTTTAAACACTTTGCAGATTTGTTTGATGGTACAACTATATTATCTCCATTTCTGGATTAGACACGACCCAGAAGCATCCTGATGCTGAAAAACTGCACAATACAGCAGCAGCTCTTTCGAACATGCACCATGGCCTGTTCAGCAAAGAAATGCAAGAACATATCATTGTAGGAAGAGACGAAAAAAAAGAACAGAACAAACAAAAAAAGGTAACACACAGAACATCTTTAAAAGTTACCATCAACTACAGTTTGTAAAGGTTTGCTTAAAAAGTCCAGTTTGCATTTACATGTCTACAAACAAACTAATTCACTTCAACAAATCGTCACAGTAAAGACATAACCTGTAACAAACCATTTGGCCTTCTTGAATGCGTGAACTAAAGTTCATGGTAATGGATTCATTGGTTGTCATTCTACTTTACAATAAACAGAACAAAACTATTTTGGTGGCATCAAAGGAAAATTCAGGTGATCAGAGTCAGCAGGTCCATCCTCAAAGAAACTAATAAAGACCTTGTAGATATGAACTTTTCCTGCTGGTGGTGATAAATATGATGCAGGTTACTGAGGTCAATTTGTAAAGCATCATCGGCATTCTTCTAGTATTTCGTCGTGAAAACTCTTGTAATAGTTTAAGATACTTTAGGTGCGTTTGTAACGACAAATAGAAAGAAAACATTCTCGTATAGAAAAAGAAGATTTATAGTAGAATTTAAAGCATGTAATAATGAGTGAACATGATGAGAAAGATGCTCCATAAGTCATGTCTGGCTTATGTCATGTCTATTCAACAAAGCCTAAGAATGTTATTTAATCTGCTTTGGCTAGATTAAATGGGCGCTACATTGTTCAATTTCCAGCGAAGTGGAAGCAGATCAGCATACTGTAATCAGACAAAACAACCTGTTGGTGAGGAAACTAAGAAAAAACTTGGAGCTGAAATACTGAGAGGATAAATAATGAGACATTTTTAAGAACTGCAGTAATGTTCAGTGAAACAAACATATTGTGGCTGTTACTGTAAGAGTAAGCACACAAGCACAGCAGCTTTTAGGTGTGGGAAAATATTGAACCGAGGGAGCAGAACAATGGTTGCGATGGGGAACACTTCAGCCAGCAAAGAGGGATGACAAGCAGAAGCCCAAATACAATAGCCATGCCACCATATTTAGAGGAACGGGTCAAACGATGGCAACTGTGATTAACACACTGAGTAAAGGGCAAAATAAAAATCAAACATATGTAGCTATATCAGCTTTTATTTCATCTTTTAAAATAATACTAAACAGTCTGGACTAAATTAAATTATCTAAAGGAAATGTGATCAATAAATGACTCATGTCAGTTGTACCTCTCTCTCTTTTGACCTACTTTCAATGTGCAGCCTTATCGTATCAACAACACAACCACACGGCAGCAACAAGGAGACTGCATGGCTACAACCTGTCTGGTGTAGAAACAGCGCACAGAAGCAAAGATTGACCGACTTTACACACTTAAAATAAACACACAGTATCGCAGTTTGTACCTGCTTGGTCTGGGTAGGGAGGGGAAGGAAGGGAGGGCAGGTAAGCCTCCGGTAGCGACGGAGTAGTGAACCAGCAGCAGCACCGACAGAGAGACCAGCACGGCAGAGTTGATGACCACCGCTCCCCCAACAAAGCCAAAAACAAACAGCAGCATACACCCGGGGCTCATGGCCCCCACTGGATCATGACCCAGTGCCTCTGGGCAGACCAAGAGGTTGCAGGGTTCTGTCGACGAAAGAAGGGAGGCGAAGCAATCAGCTGTTTTGGTTGTACTGCTGTAAGTACATCTACGGCAGAGACGGTTTGTCCATGTTGCTTCAACACTGCAGCTCAGGGTGGAGGCAGAAAGAGTTGGAGCTCAATGTGTCAGCAGCTACAACATTAATCCTGATGGCTTCAGCATCAGCAGGGGACGATCCACAAAGAGGAGAAGCTGGTGGCAGCTCCTCCTCTGAACCCCCCTGGCAGCCAATTCTGCTTCCCTTCTTCCTTTACCTCTGCTATGATCTGCCAAGATGCGATGTAGCTGCCGCTGTGCAGTCTAGAACACTCTTCAGCGCTCCCCTCTCGCTGTCATAGCACCCAGCACCCCTCCCTCTCTGTCTCTTTCCATCGCCCTCCCTCGTTTGGATGCTGAGGCAGCTTATTCCGTATGCTTCATCTCCATGTTTCCATGTGGGGGCAGAATGTGAATACTGTCCAAAAGAAAAGTTATAAAAGTTAAAACAAATAAGGACAATTATCCCAAATTTCCACCAGATATGTGTGAACCGCATTCCAGCTGCGTGCGGTTTTGTTCTGACCTCCGCAACACACCACATTACACCGGGAGTGTCAAAAGCAGAGCCCCACAGGGTGCAGTCTGAATAACTGCATCCGCGAGACCATGAAATCACAAGTTCTTTAATTCAGAATGGCTAGTATGCATTAAAAAGAATGCATTTAACACTTAATAAATATATTAAATACACCATCCACTCCCAAAAACTGCTAATATATCATCTCCTGCTTTTGTTCTAGTAAAAATGATCTGTGGTGTCAAATAAAACCTTGAGATTCTTCCATGATAAACATAATGAAAGGAAAAGAAACTTCTCATCGTATGTACTCTTGTTTCAGAGTACAGCCATCGCAAATCTGCACAGGGGACTTTATTTTGAAATTTACCAGATTTTTCACACTGCTGACATGTCTGATTTCCAGTCTAGTTTTATCTGAAATGCAGAGTCTGTTAATAACCAGACCAGGCACATATTTAGGAACTTCTGGGACAGACATATGCACCAGTGCACCTGGCATAAACCACACAGTTGACTAAAACTTCAAAAAGATGTTGAATTAATTTAATCTAAATTTAAAGAGACTCGAAACTAAAACCTTCTAGAGAACAAAAGTCACATAAAACCCTAATTAACAAAAAGGTTGGGATTTTTTGTAAAGTAGGGGATCGTGTAGGATGGTCAAAGAGTGACATTACTCTCCTGGTAGAAACCAGGCATCTGTGTGTATGTGACAGTATTAGTGGGATATGAGTGGGAGGACGTGCACTGACGTCACATGACTAGTTTTTTTTGGACAGCACTCAAACCACTAGTGAAACCTCCTCTGAGTGAAATGGTGATTTCATGCTCCACATTTGGTTGTAGGAATATAGATCGCCAAAATAACGGCCTGTCGTTCTACAGATTACAACTGTATTGTAGCTGTGAGACAGAGGACTGGAAACCAGTGCTACCAGCAGATTATGCAGTTAACACTTTATATCAGGTAGGCTGTGGATTTCACATTTATCGCTTATATTGGAGTTGGCCAGGTTTCTTCTAAGCCAACCAAAATGACAAAATCCAGAGATAAAAATAGACTGGCTGATACTAAATAAGGATATTTTTGTAACGGTTATAAATAAAACTTTTGCAAACTTAATCACAAACCTTCAAACTAAAAATGGACTGAATTGTACAACACAGCTGATCACAATTATGCATATAATTACTATTTGATGAACTCCTTGATTCAAATCAATGCAACAATTCCTAAAAGAAAATTAAACTAAATAGCATAAAAATAATCCCTGGATTACAAATGGAATCCTAAAATCTATTAAAATAAAAAAACAAACTATTAGGAAAGAGCCTAATGGTCTTAATAAAGCTGTGTATTGAAAATAAGAATGTACTAACTAGTCTAATCCGTGTTAGTAAACAATTATTTTAACAATCGTTTTAAAAGAGCTTCGGGGATCAGAAAAAAAGCTTGGAAGATGTTGAATGAGTTAATTGGCAGGAATACAAAACCATAAGTTACCCCTGATGCCGTGGTGCACACCCAGTTTAGAGAAAATTTATCAAATACTTTTAATACATTCTTTGCCTCTGTTGGGGAAAAAAATCTCTCAACAAATTTGTGTTAATTATGAACATTTTCCCCAGAATAATTATCTGAGTTCATGCCATCTCCGACCTACCTGTAAAATGAAAGTAACAAATAGTTGTGTGGATGAAATGTGTTGATGGCATCCATAGTAAAATTCTTAAAGCTACTGTGAATTAAACAGCTGAACAATTTGTCCATATTATAAATGTATCATTACTCTATAATATTGTTCCAGATTAAGATGGCCAAAATAATACCAGTATATAAGTCTGGTGATGAAAATGACATTCAAAATTATAGACCGATATCAATCTTACCAACTATGGCTAAAGTATTAGAACCAGTGATTTACGACTAGCAGATTACCTAGACAAACATGATATTCTGGTATCTTCACAATATGGCTTTGGGAAAAAAGAAGCACATGTTCGGCCATTTTAGACTTAGTCAAGGAAATAAATTATGCTTTTGAGAAGGGAGAAATAGGTGTTGGTGTTTTTCTTGATCTTTCAAAAGCATTTGATACCATCAATTTTAAAATCCTACTGGGAAAAACTGACACTACGGTATCAGGGGTGTAGCAAACCAGTGGTTCAGGGATTTTCTCTATGGGAGATGGCAATTTGTGAGCATAGATTGAATAAATTCTACACTGGAAGACATTGAGTTCTGGGTCCCCCAGAGATCTATTCTGGGCCCTATTCTGTTTATTGTTTCTATTAATGATTTTTCATATTGTTCTGGGGATTTCCATAAAATAATTTTTGCTGATGACACTACTTTATTTGTGTCACATAAATGTATGAACCATCTGGGAAAGCAGATCAACTGGACAAGGTAAATGCCTGGATTCAGTGTAATAAATTATCCTCAAACACTAGCAAAAATTTTAATATTTTCCTAAGACAGAGATAAATGCAGGGATTTATATATAGCTATAGATGGTAGAGCTATTCAAAAAGTTGATTCAATAAATATTCTTGGAATCAAAATAAATCAAGCTATTAAATAAAAAAAACTTATTGAAGATTTGATTTAAGAAAAATTTTCCAAAATTGTAGGTTTACTCTTTAAAGTAAGACACCAGCTCATATCAGATGCTTTATTGCCACCTGAACTACTGTTACATCATATGGAGTAATACTTACACTACCTACAGCTGAAAAGTACTTGTGATGCAAAAAAAAGCATTAAGAGCTATCTCATGGTCCAAATTGACTGCTCATACCAGTACTCTCTTCCACAGATACAAGATTCTTAAACTTCCTGACATAAACCTTTATCAAAATGCTTGTACAATCGATAATGTCAACAAGTTAAATAAAAGATTGTGTGATCTCAACCCTGTCCACACTTCATCTCACAAATACCAGGGATAAAGAGTTTATAAAAGGCAAGTTCAGAAGATTAAAAAGTATTAGCCTTAGCACAAGCAGCAGAGTCCCGCAAATATGGAACGAACTGGACAAAAAAATAAAACAATCTTCCACACTACGAATGTTTAAAAGAAATTTAAAACTTAATCTATTTGGAAAATATGCAGCTGATGAATCTCATGGCTAAAGTATACTTGGGTAAAATAAGTTTCGCTCTTTTCATGGATTAAGTTGGACTGCACAGTATAGCTATATATGAATAAATGTATTAAGTGATGTGCAACCCAATACTGTTATTTGTCAGTTATTTACCGTCATGGTTCTTCTTTAATTGTTTGTTCAGTTTATTTTTCTTCCCAGATTCGGGATCGATATTGGAACATATTAATCAATGTCTTCATTAAATCCACATTTCCTGTATGAACGTTATGCACACCAAAAGTGTCCTCTTTGATTAAAAGACCATGATAAAGACAACGTGAGTGACATCATCTTGTTTATGGAAGTAAACATGACGGTAAAAGCGGAGCATCTTGCTGTTTCACACTTATTTTCCAGTGTTAAGACCTAAGGGTGAAACACATTTAAACACCGGACACAAGATATAGTTTAGAAAACATTTATTTTTCATAAACTATTTCCCTCGTCTTATGTTGTTGGATGAACCTGTGGAAGGGACCTGTGATGAGCCAACCCAACAAAAACAAAACAAAGGTGAGGGGAAAGGCCAACCCTGTGGAGGGCTGTCGAAGCTGCCCACCTGACCTCTACCAAACTACCAACACAACCCATAAACTGACCTAAGAACACATCGAAAAGAGGACTACCAGTCCCACCATGCCAAACAACCAGTTAACCAAATCAAACAGGCAGCAGCCTGAGCAGAGGAACAAAAGTCTGGAGAACAAACGGAGCCAATCCCCAAAGTAGCGAGAGAAAAGAGGAGAAAGAGAGCAAAGGAGAGAGACTGGGGCATCAAACAGGTGACCTGTTTATAGACCCGATGAGCCACCGAGGCACAAACCACTCCCTCCTAATTGGCACAAGGACAGACGATCAGGCAAAACACACAACAGGTGCGTCAGTACCGAACATCCAGCCATAGCGGCACATTTCCAATAGCATCGTTTTAATGAGATTATAAAAGAGGAGAGCTTGGTGGCTTTATGTGCAGCAGCGGCAGAAACTGCAGATAGAAATGTGTGCATACGAAGTGGCAGCTATGAGTGGTGGGAGATGAATGCCAGTGCATTTACGAGCAAGTCTTCATGTACATTGCTGAGCGCCTCTTTGAAATGCTGTATTAACGAAATACAGAGATTAATCCCAAGTATAGAACACTTCTGGTGATAATTTGTCATTGCTTCGCCTTCCACATGTTCAACAAAATGAGATAATTGTTCGCGGAAATTCAATCCAGCTATTTCAGATATATATATATATATATTTGCGAGTGTTTGATACCAGATCCATACTAACTGTGTGTTTTTATGCCGGGTTTATGGTTTAGTTTGTGTGTACATGCTTAAGGTGGTTATCACTGGATGCTTGCCGTTCAACATGATGGCGTAAATAATGGAGTATCATGTGACTGTGTGGCAAGTTGATATTGAAAGTGTATTCCTCTTTAAAACTGTTGAGTTTGGGAGAGGGAATTATCCAATGAAGAATGCCTTGTGGTAACATGTTGGGGATGTGGTCAGTGCAGTTAGTCCTGTGCTCTGTAGCGCAACGATCGATCCGTTACTGTGGGATCAATCGCCTGTCTGCGCATGCTCACGGAGGGCTTGGCTTGTTTCTTCCATTCAGGTAAATTCCCTTGTGAGGAAACATCGCCTAGGTCTCTCTCGTGACTATTTCTTCTTTTTTTATCATCAGGTATGTAATATATATTCACGTTCAACTCCATTGCAGCTTTTGTTAAATGCGGTGTTAGCGATTCATCTGTTTAGAGCCAGCGCTGTTGCAAATAAGTTTGAAGTTTGAAGGTTAAGCTTATATGTGTGTATGTATGTTAGCATTAGCTTCGCGTGTTAGCCTCGCGCGCTAGCTGCTTTAGCGCTGGTAACAACAGTTATGTACTATTTCTAAAATTGTTCATAAAATATATAAACTATAATAGACTGTGTGATGTTGACTCCTTAGTTACCCTTAGCAGCTAAGTATGCTAAGTTTGTATATTAAGTTTGTTTGCTAAGTAATCTATGTTTCTGGATATTTCTTGATAGATTTTACTGCTTAAATTTGGCATTTGAATGTGTGTGTTTCTTGCATTCGAGTAAATTCCCTTATGAGGAAACATCGCCTAGGTCTCTCTCGTGACTATTTCTTCTTTTTTTTAATCAGCTACCCCTATTTAGGGGCGCAACAACTGCACGTCGTCTTTAGGTATGCATGTGGGGAGGGAGCACATGCATATGTTTGGGGGGGGGGGGGGCCTGGAGTGGTGGGCTTTCATGATTGCTTCACCAAATTAATTATACTAAGACATGCATGACATCTCATGAAGAACACTCATATCGGCTCACTCGTCACACAATGATGGAAATTATGTTCATATTAAGCAGAATCTTCTGGCTTCCTGGCTGGGTTTCCTTGTTTTCTAGACTTTATAGTCAATTCTCTCATTCTTAGACTCATTTCTAAATCTGCTTGTAGGGACAATATACTATTTGGACAGGAGATGAGACTCCAATGCACTGAACTGCAAACCTGGACTATCAATTACAAAACAAAATGTAATTATCCAGCATATTATATGTTTTACCTTTAAGTCAACAGAATTTAATTCTAGAAATGACCAGAGTTTGTTTCGGTCATTCAAAGCTAAATATAGAGAAAACCAGATTGCATTGTGATTCTTAATAAGAGATTGAAGAACAGGTTGCTGTGCTTGAGGTCAACGACCCAGAGAACAACATCCTTGGTGATTAGTTGTTATAGGTTTGAGTGGAAGAAACCATTCCCAAGGCCAAAACAACAATCACGCCAGTGATTTTTCCCCAAAGGGACAGTAAATAAAGCACAGTAAATTTAAATTAACACTATATTAAACAGAGTAAAAAGTGCAGCCAAATATCAAGATATAATCCATGTTAAACTAATAAAGGGAAATAATATTCAGATCCCTTCATCGCTACCTTTAGACTGCTGTGCATGGCGTCAGTCCAACTACCTATACCGCTGTCGCTTTAGCAGTAGACATTTGGGAATTACAACTCTCCACAACAATGACGACGAGATGGCATGCCGTACAAATCATTCCTCAGATTTGCCGGAAAGTAATAAACAAGAGTTGCCGTCTCCTAACCGTGTTCGAGCTGGTGTGCCCGTATCCGAAGGCTCTGCTTGTGTTGCTGCATGTTGGTGTTTAGTCCGCTCCAGGTGCTCCATGTAACTGTGGATCATCTGGAAGGCAGGTAGGAGATGCATGTTATTAGATCTGTTCCTGGATGTAAATTTACCACTATGCACAAACTTAAGATAAATTAATTTATCTATAATTATTGCTATTGTTACTTTTATTTTAACTAAGCTGCATGCCCAGCTGTCAGAATCAAAACATGATGTAGCGAGTAGTTAACAGGTTTTAATGGGCCTTCATTTCCTTTATTCAGTATCATTAAGACAGCTGAGTGCTTCATCTGTTAGTGATATATAATGGAGAACTACTAAAATACTCTTTTAGCTACATATTGAGAGGTTTAATACACACACACCATTTCTTTTAGATTATATGTATTTAATAACAAAATAACAAAACAGTAGGCTTGTTGGCAACTGGTAAATTAATCCCAGGCTTACTTGTTTTAGAGCAGTAAGCTGCTCAGTTGACTTTCAGTACTTAGTTTTTATTCTACCCAGTGTGCTTAGGTATAAAAGATTATAAGCAATGACACAAATCTAATTTTGAAAAGGTACTGTGTTATCTTAAATAAACAAAATAAAGATCAAATTTGCCCATTTCAGCCAGCAGGTTATGATGTGTGTTGCATTCTTTAACACAACCTGGCATGCAGAAGTTATTCATTATCACTGAATACAACTTGTGCACACTTATTTAGGAGGCTATACTATTTTTACCATTGCATAAAACAGAATATCTTTTTAATCTCACACGAACATACCTCGGTGTGTCTCTGATGAAGAGCATTGTACTCCTTTTTGAGCTCCGTCTCTCTTTCCTCAAATCTGCTGACTGAATGAGAAAGAGCATTATACCAGTAAAATACCAGCTGCACACTAACTAAAATATATATGACGACAACAATACAGAACTTAGTTATTCTGCAAACAGCTGATGGGAAATCCAGCATTTTTCATTCTGCATCAAACAGCAAAAAGGAATTTCACAGTAATACCATCTCAAGCCAGCAGAGGCCACAATAAATCAAAAAAACCCCTCCTGAATATAAAGATAGAGGTGAACAGCATCAACTTTGTCTGATACTTATGGCATTAAAAGTTTTCATTAGCATCATTTCAGTCTTTGCAAACAAGTTTAAATGATAATCTGAAGCCATTTCAGCTGCTTGGCTCTGTTACTGTGGAGCTCTGAACATATTTTAATGCATTTCGACACATCACAGCATAAACATGAGAGAAATTTAACTTTTCAACTTTTTTTTCCTTAAAATTAAATTAAAGAAAAACTTTTACAATGTAAAAGGAATAAAACCTGAGTTTAAATTAATCAAATATATCCATTTTAGGTCCATAACTTACTGCTTCCTGTGTCTCTCAGGTGGATCAGTCTCTTTGTTGGCTACAGCAAAGAAGCTGCTATGAAAACTATTTAGATGCAAGCCACATAAGTACACTGAGACGTACAAATTTAAATAATCCTCTGAGTCTGATTCCCTAAGAGTCCGCTTTACAGAACAGGTTGCTGAAAAAGCAGCTGTTTAGCATGCCTGACGCTTGTAGAGCAGCTGTGACATGATGAAAAGTGATTGGTTTTGGGGGAAAGGAGGTAAAAGAGTAGAGCAGTGAAACCTCAATTACAGGGTGTGCAAAGAAAAATGAAGTGAAAGCCCCACATGCCGAGGCTTGCTGGCTCCAGCAGGAACAACACATAACCAAGATAAAAATAAGTACTGGTATCAGTTTGGGTTATTTATGGAAGTAGTATTAAAATCTAGAGTTTCATTCATTCGGGAGGTAAACAAGACTTTGCCAAGAGATAAACAATGTTACTGAATCTGTTCCACATGTTTTGGGTCTTAACTCCTCTCTTCCTTTACATAAAAAGCAATAAAAAAAGAAGAGGTGCCCATTTTACATCCATGTATTTACACAGATTGCAGTTGTCAACGCTCTAAATGTTTTATAATGACATGAACAGTTAAGTCATCTAATTAGCTGCCAATCCTGTCCAGAGACAGGCAAAAAGAAAGAAAGCTATAACAAAACTAAACCAAAAACACAGACAGAATATAAAAGAGGAAGTGTTGCATTAGTGGAAATATTTAGAAAGTTGCTGAGAACTCTAAAATTTCCCTTCAGCATAAATATCTACTGGTGTATGTCATGATACTGTGGTGGAACAAACAGCCTCATACTGTTGACGGTGCAGTCATGCACACATCATGAGGCGTTCTTGCTTTTCATGGCCTGGAAACACAACCAAATATTTCAATCACATCATTTCCCATTAAAAAAAAACAGATTAAATAATAATAAATGCCAATTATATTTAATTTTCAGGTATGTGGCAGTTTTACTGGATATAAGATCAATACTACTAAAGAATTTATGAATGAATTAATTTTTTTTGATTAGCAATCAAGGAAAATAAAGCAAGTATTCATAAAATACATATAAAATATAAGTCTAATCAAAGGTTATTGGCTGAATGCTTATTATGGCAACTGTTCTTTAAGGCTTTATCTTCAAGCAAATGAAATCTATTTTTATAAAAACAAGAGATCAACAAGAATAGAAATCAATTAAAAGGAAAAGCTAGTCGTGAATCATAAAATAACTTGCATAACAATTGCATAAAAAAACAACTGTAATAATTAATTTCTCTCATTATTTATATATTTTCCAGTACTTTACTTTTGAACATATTTTGAAATGAAGAAAGTGTTTTAGGTCATTACCACAGCTATTCCAACATTAACACCTCTAACAGAAATACACCTCTGCCTTATATTTGCTCTTATCTTTATTTTTTTAGAGGAATCTGTTCCTCTCAAATCATTTGGCCTTTCTCTGACTTCAAACAGCTTCTGAGTAAAACGCATGAGTCGATTATTTTGTACACAAATCAACTGTGCAGTTTTAAAAACAATTAAATCATAAAATTTGAGAGTTTTTAAATTAATAAACATATTTGTTGGATCCAGGTATTTGGATTTATTTATAATTCTTATAGCTTTAGAGAAAAGAATTTAGAGAAAATAAGCAAGATGGAAATCTGAAACGGGTGAAAGTGATCTGCATCCTTTCTGAAGGTACACAGTACACATAATATACTTGGCAAGCAAACATCCATAGTACGTTACTATGGCCTTGATTCAGTCGGGACACGGGAGTCCATCTACCCTCTGGCACATCATGGTCACAAGACCAGCAATCTGTCGATGCTGCTCACGCAGTATCTCCTCCGGGAAGCTTTGCAATTGCAGAAAAACCAATACGACTGACAGATGTAGCACAAAGTGGACTTACTCTGGTCTGCATAGTTTTTAGTTTTGAGCTCCAGCTGTCGTGCATGAGACTCCAACGTTATCACTCTGCTTTGGAGATCCTTCTTCTCGCCATCTTGGGAATCTTCTAAGGTGATGTACCTCTGAAGATAAAGAGAATAAACACTTAATATATCATTGCTGACAGAACCAGAAGTAATCAATGTGCTAACTTTACTGTCAGGTTGTCACTTGTTCTGAGATTATCTGCACGAGGAGAGAAATAGAACGGATACAGCATAATTACACTGACTAACAATCATAGACGTGCAGGCAACGATTTGTACTGTCTATAAAAATAGTATTTTTTGTTTTCTACTTTCAGTTTTTATTTTACATTTTATGTCACAGTTACCTCTAATCCTGAAATTTGAAAGAAATCATGACAATTCCTTCTTCCCTCAGTGAGAAACTATATGAAATGACTTAATCAACTTTAATCTTCAAAAAAATTTTGATTTTATTCCGTCATGGACAAAGAATTAAAAAAATGTTTTATGACTTTTTATGAGTTTATAAAATTGCATTTTTTTCCCCACAAGGATTTCAGTCTGATTTAATTACATAGACATGTTAATTGACAAGATTTCTTCAATAATTACAGGTTGCGTCATTAACGAAACAAGCCATTTAAGTTTAAAAATGTCTTCAGCAGTCATGAATTATACTAGGAAGTCACTTTGATGTAAAAGGTCACCATAGAGGTCACTGGGGGAGGGGTTGAAACAGATGCAATTTTGTGACAATTTTACAAAACGTCATTCGTTTCCTGCAGAGAAATGAGAAATTACAGGATTTTTTTTCCTTTAAACTAAAAGCACATAGAAAAGATGGCTATAGTGAAAGTCTGGCACAAATCTCTTAATAGTGAAATATAAGGAACAATCAAATCCAAAATTATCTGAATCAAGGCATCTCAGGCAAATTTCCCAATAAGCCACACAGGATAATGAACATGCAATCAGCACATGTATGACATATGACACGAGGACATATTAGGGGTGGGTGGTCTGACGATATATCACCTGGACGACAAAAACCATTGCTTCATATGAGGACTGCAGTATTTTACATCGACATGCGCCTCACGCTGCTACACATAAAAGTTGAGGAGGAGGCTAGCGAATGCGTTTCTGATCGGCGTAATTCTTAGCGATGACTAGCAAACGTAAACCAATGAGCTCGTATCTGAAAGAGGAGCAGCTTCTGTTGTATGGATGTAGTTTGGATATGGATGTTTGTAAAGTATGCAGCTACAGACTATTCACACCACAAACCTAGAACACCAAGCAAATACACAAGTGAAAGTTGCACAAGCAGCATCAAAAGATGGTGTAAGCTCTCATAGCAAATGCCAGACGCGTTTACCCCTAGCACACCATACGGCCGTAGCTACCGCAGATGGAAGCAGATCACTACTGCCTCTGCAAGCATCTACACCAGGCATCCCCAAATCTAGTCCATGAGGGCCGGTACGATTTCCTGCAGGTATTAAAAATTTCCTGACTGAAACACACTCAACTGAAATTGAAGTGATCTCCATAGCTTGTTAATTAGTTTCTACATGACCCAATTCATTTAAATTAGGTGTGTTGCTGCAGGGAAGCATATAATATCTGCAGGATACCGACTGCTGACAACCGGATTGAGGGATCCCTGATCTACACATACGGGTAATGTGGGTTTAGGGATCCCTGATCTACACGTACGGATAATGTGGATTTAGGGACCCCTGATCTACACGTACGGGTAATGTGGATTTAGGGACCCCTGATCTACACGTACGGGTAATGTGGATTTAGGGATCCCTGATCTACACGTACGGGTAATGTGGGT
>JBAMHX010000024.1:19473635-19484386 GCA_037177515.1 Pseudomugil tenellus | reverse complement strand
TATGATACTCTGTAAACTGTAAAAATATTGGTAAACAAGTTGTTTAAATAGACATATTTGCTTCCTCCTGTGATCGGTGATCGGTTTTTTTAAGGTCTCTGATCGGTGATCGGCCCCTAAAATCCTGATCGTGTAAAGCCTAATGGGCATTTTAAGACTTTTAATACCTTAAATTTAAAGTTAAGACATTTTCAGACAATTTAAAGACCCCGCAGGAACTTTGTTCACATGGTTTAACATCCCAAAAACCTGCGAGAAAATCTGAAATCTGTCTTCAGGCTGTTTCGCAATACAGATTCAAACAGCAGCTCGGCCGCAGAACAAACAGGTTGTAGGTTTTTTTCTTCTGATCCCCTCGGCTGCTCAACGCAGAACTGGAAGGTCCTGAACCGGACCAGTCTGATCCGTTTGCACGGTCGCGCTGGCCTGCAGCAACAGCTCCTCTGGCTCACGGCACATTTTGTGGCATCTGCAGGAAGAGACTGCTGATACACAGCAGCTCAAAGCAGTCTGCAGGTGAGGATCAGTAGGTAGAGAATAAAGCCTCGTGTTAAAAGCAGAAATCTGTCCCATTGTAGCTCCGTAAAGAACTGAAATGAGTAAATCCACAAAAATCCCAATTTTTAAAGAAATTTATACAAATTTAAACAACTGTATGGTTGTTTTTCTCAACAATTAAGTCGTATTATGTTGTCTACAGCTCAAAAAACACATTTTTAGGTGCAATACCCCTTTAATAAAGGCTTCCTGGCTTTAGTAAACAGTAGCTGGAAGGACTGAACGTCCAGGAGCATCTTTCAGCGCCTCTGTCAAGTCTTTGCAAGATTTCTTTGATTTCTTCTTTTTCTAAAACGCATCACAAACAGATTCTGTTGATCTGTTTTTGCCAGACTTTTATTTTATTTTTCTTTACCTCCACTTGTCCATTTCTGTCCAAAGTGCTACCTAATTTTCAACTAATGGAAAGCAGCTTCATTTTGCAAAAATACTCATAAACATTTGCCAAACTGTTTTCTTTTGGACTTATTACATGAAGAAATGAGAACTTATTTTTACAACAAGCTCTACTAGTTGAGATAAATAAATAAATTGTCATCTATTGTGTCGCTTTGGGTGCTTTTTTAAGCATTAATGTGTCATAGGTCGAAGTCAAGCGCCTCAAACAAAAGAAATAAACATAGAAAAACACGTTTAAACGCCTTAAAAAAGTAGAAACATGGCTGAAGATCACGTTAAAAAGGTGACAGGAAAGTCTGGATCCTTGGAAGCGAAATATAAAGAAATAAAACAGGAACAAGACGTTGCCTTGAGCTGCATCGTTCACATATTTAATGATTATGAAAAGATTTTCTTTTTTATACCCGTCTCTTACTCTGATAGGCTTTTGAATCGTGAGCATCCTGTACTTTAATTATAAGATTTAGAGACCCAGACGTCCCTTTTTACACACTTTTCTTCTAATATTTAATCCTACCAGGTCATGAACCTGGTGTGACCTAAATTAGCATCTGTTTGTGGTAAAGTTGATTAAAAAATGTAAAGTGCTTAAATGTGACACTTTTGCCAGCAAACATCTGTTTTACTGGTTTTATCTGAGACTTAACTCAATGAAGATCAAGAAGAGATGCAGCCATGCACACTTTACTGACAGAAAAGGACTGTTTTCTTACAATCTGCAGATTTATCATTTGGGAAACTGATCCAACTAGTCCAGCTAGAAGTGTTTACAAAACACTATGAGACATTTTTACTGGTTACTTCTTCAATTTTACTCCAAATTACCAGACAGATGAGAGTTCAAGGGCCCTGTAATACGTTTAAATGTGTAATTCCTCTTTGGAAATTAACTTTATCCTGAAAGTCGATTTTTAAAAAATAAGTTAGAGATGAGATTTAATGTGACGTGAAAAGTATCCCAGCTGATAATGGCGTTTAATCTTGATGTAAATAATAGTATTTAACCTATAATCTGAGTCATAACTGAGTTTTTACGGGGGTAAAGAGAGACCCACCTCTTCTGCGTGTTTTCTCAGGGCTTTCTCACGTTCATACTGGGTGACCAGTTGCTCGTTGTCCTCCTTCAGCAGCTCCAGCTCCACTTCGCGCTCCTGGTTGACAGCGAACACCGAGTCCAGGTTCTCCAACACGGCGACGACCAGCGGCATCAGCTCTTTCACCACGTCCTCGTCGTACTTTTTGATGAGCCGCTCAAACTCGCTGTATATGGAGCTGGCTAGACTAGAAACCCGCTCGGACACCATGGTAGAGTTACCCGAGTCGTCCTGATACAGGACGACGTCGTCCAGCTCCATTTTCTTGCCTCCACTTGCGCTACTTTTCCCAGCTAACGTTAATGAGCTAGCCACCAGCTTCGGCTGGCCGGAGGCTGTTCGCTTTATACTTAAACGGCAAAACTGCAACTAAAACATAGCTGCAGTGTTGTTTTTTTCTACAGAGGAGACGGTGTATGCCATAAATAAAGTCCGTATTCCTCTGTCGTTTGGACGGTTGACTTTAAATTTGTGCTAGCCGAATAGCTAGCAGTGTTGGAAAGTCTTTACTTGGCTCCTGATTAGTTTCCCTGTCCAACAGATGAGCTTCTGCTGCTGAGTTCAGGTGCCGTCGGAAAAAGGGAAACGCGCGCTGTTCCAAGATTTAGCCAAGTAGTAACTCAACAAAAATTCTCTTAATTCGTGAAAATAGATAGGAGAACGTTGTGTTGCTGATGGGTTGTAGCTAATATAGTTTCATTAGTGTAAATAAAAATATTTTTGCATCTGTTCATTTATAGTTACATTTGGATGACGTTTGGGGTGGTGGAATGAAAAAACGCCTCGATGGGGGAGTTTGTGGGGGGATGGGGGCAGGGGACTGTTAAAAAATACCGCGATTCTAATTTCCAGTTTTACTTTCCTATTCAGGCATAAACTAGTGTGTTTTTGTCTACTTTATCCTCAACTTAACCACGTACATTGAATTAAACGGACATTTCTTTAACATTTAGTTGCTCTATATTTCTTAGTTTCAGCACAAAAATAATTATCTAGGCGTATGATTCAGTTTACCAATGCACCAGCACGTATTCTTTACTTCCCAATTTAACTTTAGAGCACTGTTTAGTTAAAAGTTTTGTATCAAATCTTACGAGCATCACTTGAATATGTCATGTGTTGATGACGGGATGTCGTGATGACGTCACGTGCTAAAGTCGGCTGGAAGGCACAGAAAGTTAAAACCAGCTAGAAGAATAATTATTCCCTCCTTTTACTAATATTGCTTAATAAACATTTTAATCACTTAAGTATATTCTTTACCTAATTGTTAATTTACCAAATAATATGACTGGGATTTATAACATATTTGTTATTTTAAGAAATGAAGTGAAAAATACTTCATCCCTTTTCAGGGAAATTCAAAAATAGTTATCAAACTAATATAAAATATATGTAAAAAGTATATATAAAAAGTTATAAAACTAATACAACTTCAATTCAAATAGGACGCTGTGTAAAATGCAAATTGACAATAGAATATAGCAAATATCGTATGTTAAAACTGCAATAGGTTACCATTTCATGGAAAATATGAGCTCCGTTTTCTTTAAAGCCAACAAATCATTCTGTTTTTAGCCACATTTTTCACAGCCTCCAAACCTTTTGTGAACTTGGTTGTGGGAAAAATAAAAATATGTACTTCACATATGCTTTTATTTGCATCAAAAAGTCAACTGCATTCCTTTGAGGGTGTGAAAGTTATGCAGGCATCAGCCGTCTCAAACTTTAACTTTACAGATCACCTGAAAACAGATGCAATATCCATGGCGAGTAAACAGATAATAACAAAATATTTAAGAACAATCATTTTATCGCTTGTACCGTGAAAACATCATGCATTGTTCAAAATTCCCCGCCTTTCTGTAAAGTGATACTGTGGGCTGGCTTTTCCCTAAATGCATAGGCACTGATACCCTGATGTCTCAAGACAACACAAGACACATGAACTACAATTACTACACAACATACTGAAGTAAACCTAATCTTGTCTGTTTTCTTAGTTTTTGCCAAATATTCTTTTTAAGTTACCCTCAAAAGCAAAACTCAGTCTTAGGGAGGAGCAGTTTCTACCTCACACACACCTCTCATTCAACACAAAACATATCACTGATATCACAGTTAAACTGCAGCATTGTCAAATATTTTTCACAGCACATATTCTGGCATGGAACATTTCCTAAGAACTATGACTTTTAATTGCATTAAATAAAAGTGCAAAAGAACAAATGTTCAGTGTTCGTCTTTACAAATCAGGATTAATCTCACAAAATCACAACAGACAAAAATCCACACGTCTTCCATCAGCTACAATCAATAATAAATGTTGGAGAACCAGGCCTGTCGGGAAATGTTTGGATGTCGGGCCAAGTAGCTGAAGCTTGTCCTGGATCTGACGTTAAGACGCAAACAGAATTTGGCTTTAGATGCGGTCAAGTCTGCACGAAGTGTCATAAGAGTGAATCTTAGATTGTGTTCTGCTGGCTGCCGTTCAAAGATGACTGGCAGAGGGAGAAGGGCCTGTCCGTGGTCAGGCTGTGGAGCGCTCGGAGCACGGCGTCGGGCATGTGATCTGCCAGCATCCTGGGGCTGATCAAAATACTCCGGAACGCCATTTCATTGGACCATTCTGCACGATACCGAACCTGGGAGAAACAGGATCTGAGGAGGGAAGAGACGTTGAAAGATGGGTTTTTTACAGCTTATTGTGTGCAGGATGCTGAAGGATAAGAAGTGTTCATGTGACCATCAGCAAAGCCACCTAAAGTTGTAAGAAAAATAATAATAGAATTTTAAAAATTAAGTGAAATTGTGAAGAAGAAAAGTGTTGGTGACTAATCCAGTTTACGAAGCAGCACTCCAGAGAGCAGAGAGTGCATTTTAAGAGTCAGTTTAAAGAGCTTTAAGCGGTTAAAATCAAGTTTGATGAAGCAGATTTTATCGAGAGGAAGGACGCAGCGTTTGAAATGTGCACTGATGTGTGTACAGTATGTAGCAGAAGCAGATTAGCTTTGATGCACTGCCGGTCTTTCAGTCATGACCCGCAGCTTGTGACCGCTTGCTGCTTCTCCTCACCAGGCCGACACATGAGCTCCTCATCGACTAACTTACCGCTGAAACTTTTTTCCTTTCTCGCTTTCTGAGAACCTTATTTTTTCTTTACCTCCACCAAGGAGGTCATGTTTTTCCCAGCGTTTATCTGTCTGTCTGTGTACAACATAACTCAAAACGTTAAGGACGGATTCTCGGGAAATTTTCAGGTTATATCCACAACGGGAAGATGAAGAAGTGATTACATTTTGGAGGTGATCCAGATTACCGTTTAGATCCAGCAAGGTTTTGCAGGATTATTTAACATTGTGCCACTCATGTTATTGCAGCTGATGCCTCCTACAGACTGCTTCCTTCTGCTGTTTTTCACTCTGACAAAGATCATGTATGGTTGAGCTCTGACAGATGTATCACCCTAAAATAAGTCCAAACATCTTTCTAGTATTTTCCTAAACATAAAAATGGGAGAAGTGACAAATATCGTTCCATTACAATTTTTGATACACGCGATGAATAAAGTCGTACAGTTGGACGTGACAGCAGCATGTGACATCGCGAGACTGTCTGATGGGACACAGACTTTGCCAATGGGATGATGCTTTATCGCGTTATAGAAATTCAGCAACACCAGTAGCCAAAAGTGTCGTCTTTTCAACAAAAAAAGTCAGTAATTATTTTATTTTGTATGGGAAAACTGTGATGCTTGTCGGAGTTCTGCGCTCTCTGATTACTTTTGTAGTATTCTATACATTTTTATTTTATCTTACCAGTGTTTTACTTTCCCCATTGCAGTTGGTGAGGGACTTGTGGGCATTGTTTTATACTACAAACATCCCTCATAAAGACATTTGATTTTTATTTATATTTATTACATTTTATGCATATGAATGTATGTATTTCGCTAAAAAATTGTTTTTGTTTTTTTTTTTTATTCCAAACCTTCTACCTGCTTGTATGACGATGCCGTGCAGCACCTCGGTAAGCCAGGTGTTGTTTTAAGTATGCTATATAAATAAATGTGAGTTGATTTTTTAGTTAATTGTTTTTAATGTCAAGCACTTCGTAATACAACTTATGTTGTACAAAAAGTGCTTTACGGTTTAAGTGTGATTGATTGAGTCCAACATCCTCAGACTGACCTCCGTGATGGCCCGTCCTCTGTGATGTGCAGGACGCGTCCAGGCAGGAAGAGAGGCAGGTGTGCAGCTGAGTGGGCGGGCGAGTCATCCGACGCCAGGCTCTGATAAGACGACGAGTGGCGAATCATCAGAGATTCCTCCCCTAGCAGCGGCTGGCTGAGCTGCTCTTCCCTCCTGTTTTCCATCTCGGTGGGGAAATCGTCCGGGTCTCCTCCGAACAGTTCATACCAGCAGCCCTTCAGCAGGATGCGGTACTGCCACATAGAAGCAATGACACAAACATCACCAACAGAAAAGTCCAAATGTGAAACCAAACCTACGTACGAGCACTGTGTGACGCTTACTTTTGGCTTGTTGCAGTTTGAAACTATTTTAAGTATCCGTCTCTTTAGATCCTCCATGTTGGGAATGCTCAGTCTGTAGAATGAGAATAGCAGCACAGTGAGGACGTACAGTACAAACTGGGTTCATACTTTTCTCCTCTGTCAGAACAGAGTCCGCATCATGTGTTTGGTCATAATCTACTCAACACAACAACTCATACTGCTCCTCCTGCTGATACGAACATAACATATGACCTTAAAACTCAACATTCTGCACAAGAACATATATTATGTACATTTCTGGAGCCGTCTCGTGGCAGAGAAGTTTCACTTTACAGCTTTAGCTGACGTCGCAGCTGAGTTTAGCTTTACACGTCGCATCACATGCTAGCAAGAGAAAATAAACACACCGGCTGTTTGAAATACAGCCAGTAGGCAAAAGGAGACATTATTAAAGTCAGAGAGAAAGAAAGCAAGAGATAAGAACCAAGATAAGACTGTTTTACTGGCTGGAGACGCCTCATAGCACAGGTAGGACGCAAGATGCTGAATTATCCAGCGACAGGGAGACTCATCACCAGGAAAATCTGCAAATGTCCTGTAGTGCATCTTTAATGCTTCA
This sequence comes from Pseudomugil tenellus, assembly GCA_037177515.1. NCBI lineage: Eukaryota > Metazoa > Chordata > Actinopteri > Atheriniformes > Pseudomugilidae > Pseudomugil > Pseudomugil tenellus. The sequence continues at coordinate 19,477,200 of JBAMHX010000024.1, read as the reverse complement.
CTGTAAATACGAACATGAATAAAATGCAGGTTCTTACCTGGGAACCAGATCCTTCCCAAGAACAACGGACACCACAAAGCCCTTGGAGTAATCGGCTAAAGCTTTGCTGCATATAAAGAAGAGGAAAATCATTTCACTGTTAACATGGAAACAATAACTTCTGCTTTTAAATGTTGTTTTCATACTAAGAAAAGGCACGAGTCCAGCTCAGAACAGCAACATTAGACAAAGGCAGCTCCTCAAAGCTTTTACACTTAGACATGCTTATGCACAGAATCTAACATCCAAATCTGCTCTTCATCACAACAAAATAAGAACGACTCAATAAGTATTCATGTTTTTTTCCTGTCAGGATTCAATAATAACAGCTGTAAAAGATAAAAAAAAAAGCAATAACTGGAAAGTGGCTACAGGTTGACCCACCAACTGTGGAGAACTGGTTAAGAACAGTTGAACAAATTCACAAACTGGGAAGAATTAACTTTTTCATTAAGGTAAAAGGTCAAATTTAACACAGAAAGATGCTCTAAATGGGCTTACATGATGTTTCTTACTATTTTGTTAACCATTGTACGTGCATAACTTATGCTGCTCTAACAACTGTTTATACAGCTTATTCTATTATCATGAATCCACTTCTGACTTTGGGAAAAGGATTCAAGATAATCAGCCGACTGTTCATCTGTTTTATGTTCCGCATAAAAAGGTGAATACCCAATAAAAAGTATAAAAAAATAGCAGTAGTAAAAGACATATCTGAAAACGTATATCTGATTTGTGCTTGTGTGCTTCACGGTGAGAGAAAACCCATCTTCCATAAAAAGCTCCGATCAATGCTGAGATTTGGATCCTAAAAAGACAAAAACCTTTCCAGTGCATAAAAACCCTTTCTGGTGCTTTTTCTACTCAACAACAAGAGGTAGGAGACAAACTGGGCATTTTGCTGGCTTACAACACGTCTCCTCTCATCACATTTATGGGATTTAATTTAATATTAAACTATTTTTTCTCTTTATTTCTGTTAAAGATGCTAAATAATCAGCTACACTCCATTCTCTCCTGCAGCATTCAACCTTTTTTCTTTTCTTTTACTGAGAATCACATTTTTCACATTATTAACTCTGAGCATGTCTGAAACTCCAAACATGTTTCTTTTAGCTACAAATGTGCTTTTCTGTTTCCAAGCCAAGACTTCTGCATTTGTTAGAGCTGCTTGGCCACAATGTAGTCCAGGTTCTCTTACCTCAGGAGTCCCCCTGGGGGGGAGAATGAGTAGCACTGCAAGTTGGGGTAGGAATTACGCAACAGGATAGCCAACAGCGAAGCTGTCCCGGCGCCCAAACTGTGGCCAGTGATGACAAGCTTGTACTCCTACAAACACAAACACCGCGCTCATTTAAAACCGCAATCTGTCAGAATAAGCAGCCTGAGTGATGAGATGTGGATGTTTACGCCTCATAGATTCATGCTTAAAAAGAAAACAAGGCTGATTTATGGAGGAGGAAGACGGGGCAGCTTCGTGAACGGCAAAAACTAAAATCTAAGTAAGATTAAACATCTCAATCAAATATGCTTATTTTTTTCAACGTAAGATATTTGTTCTTACTCAGTAGGTTTTTTAGAGATTTTTTTTACTTGTTTTAGGAATTACTGTCAAGAATTAATGTTTCTTGAAATAAGATAAATTATCTGCCAACAGAACAAGAAATTTTATCTTATTTCAAGGAAAATTAACCTCATTTTTGTAGTTTTTTCTTGTTTTTTTAAAGCCACTTTTTGTTGCGTGTCTTACTGGTGCAATGGAGAAAGCCTGGTTCAAAATGCCATCGTTGACCAGCTTTCTGTAGATGTAGCCTGCAGCCTGGCACATACCCTGCAGGAGATACAAGTCACGTTAGAGAAGAACACACCTGCAGCTGGATCCAGCCAGAAAGGCTGATCGCGGCGCCTCACCTTGTGCGCGTAGGAAGCGCCGGACACTCCATCTACATGCAGGTTCTCACATTCAGCAGACAGATCTGTCAGGGCGTCCTGCAGGATACACACAGCGTCACACACACAACTCGCTGATGATGATTTAGTTGTGTTCAGTGTGGAATTACAGAGGTTTCAGATTTTTTTGACACAAATAAGGAGGAATTAGCCAACAAATTATCAGATTTAGTGTCACATTTTTCGCTTCATAAAGGAGTCACGTGACAAAGGATAATGTAGAGATCGGTCAAAGCCCTTTAAAACAACTGTTGTTGAACAGAAACACACAACTCCAAGGATAAAAAATAAAAGCAAATAAAAACTAAATAAATGAATAAAACCAATAATAAAACCTGCAGCACAGTAAAACAGAAGTCAGTCACACACTGGGTTAAAAGCCAAAGAATAAAAATAGCTTTCATGGTGTGTTTTAAAAATGGACAGTGAGGAGGTTTGTCTGATGTAGAGGGGGAGCTCATTCCATAATTCTGGACCGGCAACTGAGCAGATCCCATTGCGTGGACTACATTCGACCTCTGAAGGTGTGCAGATGTGTTCGGTAGCAGCTGTCAGTAAGTTATTCAAGTCTGGACCAGATTTGTGTGTCTGGTTCGACACAAACATGTGGGATCAGATTGATTTCTGCAGGATTCAGAAACAAAGTCAGCATTTCAAACCCGCTGAACCATTTATGCAGTGTGTGTGTGTGTTATCCCTCTGAGTGAAGCCACTGGGATGTATGCTGATAGATAAAAACCAGACCACCTTCTTCCACTGCTTCATGGCCCAGCTGATGCTCACACCCCCAATACAGGTGCTTAGAGTGCAGCACAGGGGTCGGGATGAGCCTGATGGCGGCTGATGCTCCCCGTAACGCTTCACCAGAAACAGATGCGGCTCTTTCTCCTTTACAGCTGCTTAGTGTTGGACTTATTTCTTTTCTAAACTGACTTCTTGGTTGCTAGGCTACTGCGCTTCAGGGGAGACTTGATCCTGGTTAGTGCAGGTGACGTCACGCAGGCGGGAAGCTGCAGCGTCGCTCACATCTCATGTTCATGTTGCTCAGACACGGTAGAAAAGGTTAGGGGGTTAGGGTTCGGTGCTCCCTGCACATCCACTTTAGGAACAGAAAGTTCACTTTAACCCTAAAATAAAAGCACCTCACAGTGAGAGTGACATAAATAAATAACGCCTAATGGTCAGAGGTCACGCTGGTGTACACTTCTCTTCTTTCAGCTTCGCAGTGATCAGTCATCCAAAGGAATATGGAAGTGATTCTCATCATTAAGAGTGTAAATACACAACAGCTGTACAGACTAAATACTCAGGAGTTCATGCAGAAAATCAGATATTTTAGTCAAAGTCTGACAGTTTTCCAGACACAAATAAAGATTATTCCATGATTTAAATAAACCTTTAACACAAACATGTTGTGTTTCTCCATCTTGTTGGTTGTAACTAAGCAGGATGCCGGTCTGACTCATGCTGATGCTAAAAGCCGTTTACAAAACCAAAAAGATTACATTACATTACATTACAGTTATTTAGCAGACGCTTTTCTCCAAAGCGACTTACATCTGAGAATAAGAAC
>JBAMHX010000024.1:19381345-19403966 GCA_037177515.1 Pseudomugil tenellus | reverse complement strand
AGTCGGGGTTCAGTGTCTTGCTCAAGGACACTTCGACATGCAGACATCAGATGTAGTGGGAACCGAACCCATGACTCTCCAATCAGAAAACGGCCACACTACACCTGCGCCACAGCCGCCCCTAAACCCCTATACCCCGAGATACTTGAACTCCTCCACTTGGAACAGAACATCATTCCCGACCTGGAGAGGGTACTCCTCCCTTTTCTGGCTGAGGACCATGGTCTCAGTCCCAGAGATGGGAGAGCCCACCGTAGAGCCCCCCAGCTCTGCTAACTCCTCCGAAGACATGTTGGTAGGATTGAGCACGTCTTCGAAGTATTCCCCCCACTGACCCACGGCATCTCGAGTCGAGCTCAGCACCACCCCCTGCTTCCCTCATTACTGTGACCAAAACAAAAAGCTTTTGGAATCATGTTGGACTGAACACTCATAGTAACCAGAAGCACTAACATAAAGCTGGTGTTTCGACATGTTCTTGTGTCTTCAGATTGAGTTTGTCACTGGAACTAAGAAGGGTGCCAACGCCTCCAGCACAGCAGCCTCCACCACCAGCAGCAGCACCACCACCACAGCCACAGGTAAACACCCAAAGCTTCACTCAAATGTAGAAAATACATATACAAGACAGAAGGAGAAGACAAACAGAAGCAGCAAAACCAACTTTTTACAAATTCAGACCAAATTTCTCATGTTTGAGAGCCATCTTCTACACGTTCCAGCACATTTTGTTCCTCCCACAACCTGTGTGTCAGTGGGATTGCTTGCATTGCAGAAGTGTATCACCTGAGGTGAGCTGAATATTCCAGGTAAACAAAGACTAGTGTCCTAGTTTAGGTTTAAATGAGACAGTCCACATTGTAGAAATTGGCTTATTTTTTGTATTCTGCTGAAATAATTGTCTTTAAGTGTTTTTGGGTTGTCTATCAATCAGCAGATGGTGCAGAATTCTACATATTTGGAGGCTGAATTCCCAAATAAATGTGTTAATAGATCTATGATCACATTAACCTGGAGGTGCTTAATCGGTTTTTTAAATCCACAAACACTGAAATAGACTTTAAAAAGTAACTTGCATAATCTAAGTTTATAACAAAAAGATTTTTATTGCAGGAAAAGCACAGAAGTTTTTGTTTCCTTTCAGGATGAAGTGTGAGGAAGAGTCAGTTTGTTGTTGCATTCCTGACTCTCATCAGAGTGAACTTCTGCCCCTAGCGGCCGCTTGGGTGCACCTGTTGGGTTAACACAGAAATCTAATCAGCCAATCACATGCCAGCAACACATTTAGTCCTGGAGACATGATGAAGACAACTTGATGAAGTTCAAAGTGAGCAGAATGAGGAAGAAAGGAGATTTAATTGATCTACTGGTATTTTCACAGATAATCATCTCTAGTGTTTATAGAGTTCTGAGGAAGAGTAGCTGTAAGCAGTGAGCAGCAGTTTGTCAGGACCAAAAGGTCTGGTTGATGTTGCAGGAGAATAGAGACTGGTTGGAGATGATAGAAAATAAAGACCATACACTGGGTTATAGGGCGCAGCTTCATCTTGGGGGCTTTTTCTGTATTTAACACACACATACGGCACACATAAGGTTATAAAGCATGGGCATGTTGAAACATACCGGTAAAGCACGCATGTTTACCTGCTTAATATCTAATGTCACAGCCCCCCTCCCCTCCAGAAACGCTTACCAGATCCAGTGTTGTTGCAGTTTTGAGCTGTCTGCACTATATCTTCCACCAAAAACAGGAAGTTTAACTTAACCGTGACGGAGTTGATGGCGCCGGTTGTTTAGCTCCGTTCAACACGATCAGAGTTCAGAATGTGAAAAATGTGGGTTTCTTCCGGGTCAGTCGTTGCTGCTGCGTCCCTGCTTCCTTTTCTTGTCTGTGAATCTTTTTAAACTTTTGGAACTTGTTGATTACGATAGCTTGTCGATGCACAGCCGGTTCCAGTCGGTTCGTCTCTGCCCACTGCTGCTCGTCGTTTACTTTGGATCTCTGCCAAGAAGTCCATGTTTTCTGGCACAGCTTCAAAGTAGAGAGTGCTGCTCAGACCAACTTTTTATATGTTTTTATAGTCCATTTCTTCCTTCTATTAAGCTGTTGGTCGGTGTTTATTTGCTTCACTTGTTTGTTTTTTAAAGTGGCTCCCTTCCTCCTTTTTTACGTTGTCCTCTCCTACGTCTATGGCAAGTGAGCGTCTGCTCTGCCGAAGTCATAAAATAACAGATTAGGCGCACCGGACCATAAGTCGCACCGTACATTTTGGAGAAAATTTAAGACTTTTAGTCGTAAAAATACGGTAAATCCTGGTTCCAACCAGTCTGTGTCAGCTCCACATTCACATGATAGGATCAAAATTTGCTGAAGACATTCTGACTTGGATCAGCGCTGCTGGTGATGTAATTTTTGGTGGTGGTGGTGGTGGGGGGGGGGGTGTTCTTGTCCCACTTTGGCCCCCTTGGCACCAACATGACATGGTTTAACCAGCACAGCCTACCTGAGTATCGCTGCTGACCATGTTCGTCCCTTTATGAACACAGTGTAACATCTTCTGATGGATACTTCCAGCAGGATGATGCATCATGTCACAAAGCTCACATCATCTCCACCTGCTTTCTTCATCATGATGATGAATTCACTGAACTAAAATACAATTTCAAGGCCCTGGAAAGGTTATTGAAAATATTTATTTTGTCAGAGGTTTTAGAAAAGTCATGGAAATATATAATGGTTCATCAAATGTCCACCTAAAATTGAAGTGCCACTGTTTCTATATCTTGGTGGTGAAAAAAGTTTATTCAGTCTGGCAGAGCGCATGCACCTTTGGACTGCAGGTGTGCCCACACTTGTAGAGGAAACCTGCATGTGTGCATATTGCATATTCTGAAATTAAAATGTGAGAAAATGTACTGAAGTCCACCTGTCTGGTGTTTTTTGGCTTTACAGTCACCATACTGTACATTTTGGATGTAGACCTAATAGAGCCCAAGTCACAATTTTTCCAGTAGGGCCCAAAGCACCGACCTCTAAGGACACAGGATAAAACATCTATTTCACCCCCTATTGCGTCTATTTTTTTAGAAATCAGCGCTTACGTCCCACGGGCCCTACCGGAAGGGGCAAGATTTATGCTCTCTATCCTACGTAGTGTCATGATAAACAGTTTTGTTTCTTGTAAATTCCGTAAAAGGTTTTGGAGAAGTCATGGAAAAATCCCTGGTGAAAACGTGTAAGAACCCTGACTCTAATGGTCTCCACAGTCACCAGATCTCAGTCCAGTAGAGCAGCTTTGGCACGTGTGATGCTTCATGTCAATCTGAGAAACGTTTCCAACACCTTGTTAAATCTTTTCCACCATGAATGAAGACGATTCTTCAGGAAAAGTCGGTTCAACCCAGTTTTAACGAGTTTAACCTGATACGTTTGCTAAAATTACCCAGTCTCTAAAACTAAAGAACAAAACACCAAGAAGCTTATAAGTTAATGTTTCTTATTTGTTTCCCTGCTTGATTTTTTACTTTGTTACATATGTTTTGTTCTTTTCAGTAGAGCTCATGAACTCACCTCACCAACTGTTTTTACTCACCAGCAGATGCCCAGAAGAGGAAAAGCAAATGGGACTCAGCTATCCCTGTGACACTGGCCCAACCGACCATCATCACCACCACAGCAACCCTCCCAAACGTTGTTTCCGTGACAACCACAGCGAGCGGAACCAAGACCACGGTGATCTCTGCGGTGGGAACCATCCTAAAGAAAGCAAAGCAGTGAACAAGCTGAAGCTGCAGTATTTAAACATGGGAAATGTGGACAAACGAAGTGTTGGGACGCTGGGTGAACCTATAAAGAACCAGCATCTGCTGCACACGGACTGATTAAGACTAAACTGCCTTCTAGCTGTGGGATTGTATCCTCTCTACTGCATCATAAAGCCAAATGTTTGGTGGAAATACTTTTAGGCCCCTCTGCTTTTTGAAGCTGATGCATGCAGATCTCATTTACATGGAATATTTTTTCTATTTTTTTAACACGTAGGCAACTTGTTAATTTAAAACAGTTAAAATGGGAAAGGTCCTGAACAGGCTAATGGAAAGGTCTGGAAATGTGTTTATTTTTATACCCATAGTTCTGGTGTAGTTTATTCATGTCATGCCTCCATGTCCATGGTTTTTAGCATTTTTGTCTTTGTGACAAACAACTCTGTGGAAAGATTTATTTTACATTTGTATATTTATGCATTGATGGTAAAGTGGAATAAATAAATGAAGGTGTTGCCTTATGGGGTGGATTTTTATTTATTTATTTTTTTAGTTTCATCTTTGTGTCCCGGATAAATCTGATAAAGACGGAGTTCCGGTTTGCAGCTCTTTTTGACAGTTTTTTTTATATCTTTTCTATTAGAAAAAATACATTTTACTGGACCTGAGAATCTCTGACATTAGTCAACACCCCCACGCTGGGACTGAAGCATCAGTTTTTTTTTTTTTGTTTTTTTTTTTTTGTTGTAGTTTACTTTAACAAGTCTACATCAGGACTTCTGTTAAAGAGAGCATGACAGGTTCGTGCAGGGTTACAGTTAACGCTCTAAACCGCAAACAGGAGAAGAAGAATAAAGGACTCATTAGTGTTCTCACTAAAAGGTACAATCCTTTGCCTTTTAACTTATTACATTAGTTAGTATTTGTTGTAACTAACCTGTAAAAGGAAATAATACAACAAAGTGTCCCAAATCTTCAGGTAAATATTTCTAAAAAGAGGTTTAGACCATAGAAGTCTGACGCATTCCTGACAGTGAGCTGAATCACATTTTGGCCATGATCTGTCACGGTAGTCATGTATTTAATTCAGTGCGTGAACAAATGTTCGTGTTCTTCTTGTATCTCAACATGTTTTTGCAGACTCTGGAATGTAACACCTACAAACAAAACAAAACCGCATGCTCCCATCAGACTCCAGGCTCAGGTGGGGCTCACACTTAACACCATCCATATTTGTGTGACAGAGGATGGAAAAATGTTTGGAGACAAATAAGTTTCACCAGCAAAAGAAGTAGCTGCAAATAGTTATTTTTCCAACTCCTGGGTACAATTTAAATGAAAACTTAAAGCAATGATTTGCCAGTATGAAGTTATTTCATTCCTAATAGAACAAAACTTTTACCATTTTATGGAAAATATTAAATAATTTTGAATGTGATGGCAGCTGTTCCAGTTGTTTTACATTTGCAGCAATCACATTTCTACCTTTTGTTTCCAGTATTTAGTTTTGTTAAAAGAAAGCTGCCATCAAACTCAAAATAAGCTATTGTCCATGAAATAGTCAAATGTCATAGTTTTAACATCAGAAATGTTTTTTTTATGTTCGATTTTAGAGTAAAGTGTGGCTTTGAGATTTACAAATCATTACATAAAGGCTTTATATTTTACACAGCGCCTAACCTTTATTGGAATTGGGTTGTATGTATGGATATGGCAATACTTCAGTGATTTTGGCAATTTAAAAGAATTTTAACACATCTTAAGTTTTATGACACCATAGAGATACACTGTTTAGGCATATATTTGTACATAATTAGTAAATAATGTATCAAAGTCATTCATGTGTAATATATACATATGTCTGGAGGAAAATACATGCACATTACTACATATTTAAGAGGATCGAGGGAAGTAAAAGACAGTAAAGTAATTTGGGTGCCTTTTCCCGTCTCTGTGCTTCCAGATGAATCATCGTTATAAAAGCTCCATCATTGCAGGTGTGTACTGTGTACAGTCGCGTGGACGCGCGCGCTCACGAGCCGCACCTACGTACAGCCTGTTCTAAGCAGGTTACAACTTTCCCTGAAAAAGCCGCTGCCGTCAGTTTGTAGACCGTGCCAACATTAGTCAAGAATTGTTCAAATATTCACAGCTTCAGGGCCTTTGTAAGCACTACGTTAGCTTAGTATATCCACAAAGTTGTATTATTAATAAAAAAATAAGGAATATGTTTTATTTATTAGTTTTAACAATTTAGCTGTCATCCGTATAGCCTAGCATAACCGTTCGCGTAGCATAACAGTTATTGTGCCCCAACCACCACCATTTTTATTAATATAAAATGTAGTTAAGACTTTTTTTGCACTTATTTCTTTTCTTAGCGATTGTAAAACCCTGAAAGAGTTTTTTAATATTGCGTTTATCTATTATAAATGCTTTCTGCATACGTACTGTTAACGCCTCTAACGGAAAGCGCGAGGTTTTATGTGAAATTGCAGGGCACTATCTGTTGTTGATGATATTTATCATGAGTTACCTGCCTGTGGTATGTGTTTAGTTTGTATTTCTTATCCAGCACATTGCTGGTTAAGAGGGAAAAAAGCGTTGAGTCCCATCATTAGGAGTGAATGAACTCAGTGATCCCAATTCTCCGTTTTTGTCATGTAAATAGCGAGGAGTTGGGCAGACAGGGACTGTATGTGGAGACTTTCTAGCATTTTCTTTCAAGAATAAAAAACTTGTGCTGTTTTTAGGTGGGTTTGTTTTGGTGTCCCAACAGGCTTGCTGGCTGGACAGGAGTGCTTTCTCTTCTCTTGATGGCTCCATCTCAACAATACAGCATCTTACTCAAAGTAAAGGTCAGAATCTGATGTTTGCTGGGTGAAAATATATCACATCTATTCACTGAATTTAATCCTAAATTAGCTGAAATAGATTATTTAACAACTAGAGATGAACTGGAAAGAGGTCTGTCCATTTGCAACTATAAGTTATGTTGATTCTTATGTTGATTCTTTACAAAAACAGCTTTCATCTCGTTTCTTTATCTTAATTTGAGTCAGTTAAAAGTTAAGAGCCAGTATTATTGGTAATTACAAGCTTAAATATATAAAAAATGTATGTATAATGATTTTAATTTTGTAAAATAATTCTTTATTTGGGAAAGTACACAATAATTCTTACAATTATAATCATTTATACAACCAGAAACTTTCCTTTTTGGTCAATATTCTGGTTACAGATCTTTTCAAGCACAACGTAACATGCAAATATGTTAATAATCTAATTTAAAAAACCCTTTGCCCCATGTTATATTCATTTGAGTTAAAAAATACAAAAAAGAAGAAAATTATAAAACTAAATTAAAATGAAGTAACAAAAGTAAAAATGTCTTCAACATCCTTTTTCAAAATTTAAAATGTTTTGTGGAAAGGCCACACATTCCCAGCACCTAAAAAGGGTCTTTAGATGCCAACGCTGTTTAAGTGTCGGCCAAGATCTTCAGACAGGAGGGAGGAGTTGTGTCTAAAAGGAGTTTTGTTCCCTAGGATAGAGCGATCCATTGTGTCAAACCAGTTCTGGTTGCTGGGAGCACCACTGCCCAGTTTGGCATGTACAGTGAAGAAGAACAGAGCTTCTTCAGCCTTGTAGTCATTTCAACGCCTTCCAGTCCGGGATAGGTCCTGATCTGAGTCAGTGAATTCAGTTTTATGGTGATGGACAGGATGTGGTGAAAAGACAGTGAGTGATTGTGAGTAACCTTTAACACCTAATGTGTGGCTCTCATTACGAGGTGAGATTCCTCAAGAAAAATGCAACATGGGCATTTATGCAACAGCAAGAAATGGATCTTAAAATGAAACCTCATTTATTTATATGTTGCCAAGGAAACTGGACAAAAATTGCGGTGATTTATTAAACCATGTGCATTGTTTGTATGTAAGGCGAACATGCAGTCTTCAGGAATGTCTTCAGGCTTCTTGAAAGACACCTCGAAGCTCTTTGGATGTCGGCTGCTTTTTCTCTCCTCTCTCCAGATGATCCCACGCTGCTTTGATAATGTGAAGGATTCATCCCTCCATCAGACCTGATGCTACTCAGCATGTTTACATGAAAATTGAAGAGAAAAAAGAACAACAAACAAAAGAAAACAAATCATTGTGTCACACGGAAACAAGGGTTAAAATCCATGTCAATATGGAGTTACAAATCATTTCATATCAAAGCTGACGTAGCTGCGACATTACTGCAGCTAGACTCACACTTGCAGAGATAATTCAGACTTTGGCGAGGATATAGGAGAAGAAGCCTTCACACAAAAGAAAAAGGTGATAAAACAGTTCTAAGGGTTTTTAGTAAAGCATATAACACTATTCAGTAGATTTTTGATTAGTGAAGAAGATCAACAGGATGCTTTTTACCATAAGTTGCAGCATCGGACATACTTTGCTCATTGACTTCCTTCACATTCATACTGGGACAAGGAGAGTGATCCAGTTAAACCCACAGCTGCTGGTAAATCTAACGACTGATCTTCAGTCATACGACATACCTCAGCCTTTTCTCCTTGTTTCTCTTCCTTAATGGCTTCTTATCAGACACGTTTCCATGGAAACCATTTCCGACAAGGCCTCGTCCAGCAGTAGATGAAACTACTAGAGATTCAGATGCTTCTCTTTTGGTGCTTTTTCTTTGCGTGGTACGGTACTGCGCTGCGTGGAATGCCTCGGTATGGTTTGGTATGACAGTACCATCTCTCTGCGGATCATGCGTGGATTTTCATTTTATATTAATGCAACAGACACTTTTATTTGAAACACATGTAAGCAGTATATTTGTAATATGCTTTTTTTTCTGCTGGCAGTGATCAAAACGATCTTAGCGACTGAATTGCAGAGCTCTTCTCCATCGATAGAGAGAAAACTGTCAGTAAATACAATTTAGTAATGTGACAGTCTGTGTATTTGTGTACTTAGGTGTTTCTTATTAGTTTTATTAATCTTCCGCTTATTTTAAAACGACTTTGTTGTCTAAATGTTGGTGTTGTTTACACCCACAGGCGATGACTTGCTCAGTCGATGTTCTGCAGTGTTTTAGTGTCCTCATATGGTACCAGACTGACACACCTGAAATTACAGATGACGTAGTACCAAAAAAAACTCAGATTATGCTGCTTCCATTCAGTGAAAAAGGACTTTAAAATGTGCCGGGCAGGTGCCAACCTGATCCAGTTACATCTAAAATTTGCTGTGATGTGTTGACTAGATGTGTATCAGCAAGAATCTGGTGATACGATGTGTATTACAATACAGAGGTAGCGATACGATATGCTGATGCTATAAACAAAGCGATACGTTGGAATTTTTCTTTTCTAGAATTTTATAGAAAGTAGAATAGAAAAAAACTCACAGCCTAGTAAATGTTCAACTTACTGAAATAGAAAATAACATTTTATGTCAAAAACACTCTGTGTGTACAGGATTATTAAGGAAATTAAAATCTTCCTCATAAGTAAAAATATGCTCATAAAAAGATCGATACAGTTCTTTTGCATATCGATATATCGTCTCTTTAAAACATTGCGATACAACGATATATCGATATTTTCTTACAGCCTTAGTCCTGACGTATGGCACATTACACGGTGCCTCTTTGTGCTTGAATGTTTAATATGTCTTAAGTGACTTACATAAAAACCATTAAGTACACGAACTGGACTGAAAACAAGTTTTACAACAAAGTGCTGAAATTAGAGAAGAATAAAGCTTCAGGTTTTGCAAACATTAAGAAAAAAATCTCCCTTGTGTTGTCAAGTAATGCTCAAATTTTGTGTGTGACTTGTGTTTAGGTGTCTGAATGGTGACAGATTGTACTTGTGGGCTGTGTAGGATCCTAAAACAACACGAGTTGTGAGAAGTCGTAGGAGCACAATCATACACAGAGCTTTAGGGGTCACTGTGCATGTGAAGTTGTCTGTACATGAATGTAAATACCCTCCTTACTGCAATCGCTTCCACTAAACGCCGCCTTCGCAGGAAAACACACTCATGGCAACTGTAATGTTAATATCAAAGGTTTGCCAAGTACAAAATGTGTCTGCAAGTACGAGCAAATGAGTAAACACAAGTCATAAAGCAGTTCCCATAGCCTGCAGGCGGTGTTCTTCACATTGTGCCACTCCCAGGAGATTGGGAGGAGGCCACTAAAGGAGGGGCCTGACTCCAGTCTCAAGCCCACACAGGTGAACGACCGTTGGGGAGGAATGCAGCAAGCGAGGGGGCTTGACTTGCAGAGGAGTGGAGCTTTGAACTGCTAAGAGGGTGGGGAAGAGTTAACGGAAGGGAGTCAACGCTCCGTCAGAGCAAGTCACCTGGATAGAAATAAAGATGTGTGAGTGGAGATGTGGATGCATGCGTGCACACAAACTAAAGGAGGGATCAAATCGCAGCACTCAGTCATTTTCACCCTGTTGCTCTGAGTCTCACTGTGTGTCCGACCCCTCCGCACTTGAAAACTCTTAGACACACACTTAACGGAGCATAGTTTCAGGGCGAATAGGTCAATATTTGATCAGAGCACACTACGTAGAAGAGGAAGAAGAAGAGACTAGAGGAGAAAGAGTATTTTTTGTGGTGGGGCGGGGGGGACTTTAAACTCTGACAAGAAGACAAAAAGCTTTTCTTTCATCTTTGCTGGCTTGCTTTTTTTCAAGCAGGTGGATACCAGACAGAAGAGGAAATAACTTCCCTTTATTTTTCTTTCTTATTGTTGGACCTTCGGACTTGGACTGGGTGAAAGCAGACTAAGAGGTTTGTTTGATCAGTAATCTCTTCATTTCCAGCAGCACATTTCATAAGAGCACCTTTTGTTTTCAGTGCTTTGCACTTGCAGGCCTTGTTACTGTGCTTCATATCTGTGTAACGTTTGGGCAAAATGAAGGGTTATAAAGCTGGTTATGTAACTTTGTATCAACCTTACAGTGCTGCATGCAAGCTGGAATATAAGTTTCGGTCAGATTCAGATTTATTTCACTGTTTTATCCTAATTGAATCACATTTTGTATTTTATTTATCACAGCAGAGGATTATAATTCAATGTTTAGATTGACAAAATGAAATACGGAAAACGTTGCTTTTAGCTTGTTTTCTGATTTAATTGAAGAGATAACTGAAGAATTGAGTATTTCCAGATGTTTTTCTTTCTTGTTGTCGTTTATGCCCACATTTTACCCCCAAACTTGTTAGAAAAGAAGACCCTCCCTCCTCGCAGTGATGGGTCACATCCACGCCCAGCGGTGGTATGTTCACCTGGCATGCATGTTGCTGTTTGCAGAGAAACGTGTGCAGTTTTGAACTCAGGAAAACAACTACTCTGTCTTTCAGAACAAAAACAAAGCATTTTGACTAACTGGAGGCTGTAATTCTCCGTCATCTTGAAAACCTTTGATTTTGCCTGACGTGTGGAATTCTAAGTACTTGTCTTGACTTATTTAGGGAAGAAGTGTTGGTTTGTTTTCGTTTTTCTGTGCTGACCCACTCCGGTCAGTGATTTATGTGGCACGTTGTGGCCGCCACCTCTCCCACTCAGGCACACACCTGTAGCCAGCTCAGGCTAACAGGGAGGCGCTAACATGCCTTTCCCATGTGCTCCATGCTGTGTTTTTAACTTGGATAGGTTTTTCTCTCGCCTCAGGATGAAATTCCTACTCGGGGGTCATAAGTCTTTGGGGCAGAAATCATGTGGATTCGAAGTGCAGCTGCCCACTGAGACAGTTGGAGAAAGATTTTGCGGTCTTTGTTCACTCTCCATCCACTGTTCACAGGGGATTTTTGGCTCTTTCTAATAATCAGATTATCTTCCATCCAAGATTCCAGGATTATAAAGCGGTTTTATTGTGAGGAGTGTGTACAGCAATCCTTTCTGGAATATTTCCAGGTCCCACCCTGTATTCATGGTTTTTTCATTACACTGTGTCATGCTGGCTCCAAAGTGACATGAGACCAGGAAATGTTACAGCAAATCCAAACTGCATGGAAAGCATTGAGGAAATGTTTAAATCAACCCCTGAGAACAAGATCTGGATACCTAAAGATTTTTTTCAGTGTGGGTTTAACTCACGACAAATTTAGTTATAAGTACCAATGCAGGATCCATGCAGATATTGTGTATTTTATTTCCCAGCTTTTATATATCTCTCTTAGTCTTTTCTTTACGTCGTCATATGTGATGCTTAAAATGCAAAGAGTAAAATATTTCATGCTAACATCTGTTGTGTAATTGGTCCCCATGTGCTTCTAAGGTCTGTCACACATTGACAGACCTCAGAAGGGAGTGCCTCTTCTAGCGAAATCTATCAACCGTGGTTTGGACATGACAGCTCCACCGAATAAAGGGACAGGCTGACATTTAACCGCACATAAGCACCAAAAGCATCTGCAGGGTTTTACTGGGTAAGATGCAAAAGGAACCTGATCAGACATGTAAAATGTGTACGCAAGTTACTAAAACCTTTTGTAGAGGAATAGAGTCCCATTTCTGTCTAATGTAGGATCCTAGCTGGTCAGTGGTTCTGGGTCTCCCTTTTACTACTTTATAGTTTACGGACTTTTCTACCATAATGCCATGCTGTTGTAACACCTACAGTACTCAGTCCGTCATTGTTTTGCTGAAATATGGAAGGCTTTCCATTGAAAAAAAGTTATTTTACACCCGTATTGCTGTACTACATGCATATATTTTACAACATACATGTGAGCTTTTCCAAATGTGCAAGTTGCAAATTTGCACAAATACACTCCTCACATCATCGGAGACACCGACTTTTAAAGCAAGTGCTTTAAAATAAAACAGATCCATGGATGCCGCCATGGCCTTCCTGTCCCAGTTGGACTCTGGCGGTGGGAACAATGTGAGAACCGAACGCTATTTGTGGATTATTTATCAGCATACAACACTATAATCCCCTCCAGTCCAGTCCAGAGTGACCTCAGACTGATGGGTACTCAGCTTCCTGACTGGCAACTACCCCTAACCCCCCCGTCCCATCCCCCCACTTCAACATCGGAGCTCCTCAGACGCGCATACTCAGCCCCCTGCTGTACACACTCTACACCTACAACTGCTAGCTGTGGTTTAACTGGTCTCCATCTCCACGTTGTGCATGACAGAGCTGAACATCAGCAAAGCCAAAGAGCTCATGGTGGACTTCAGTGAGAAGCCGATGAAGAGCGACACCTCGCTCAGCATCAGCAGGACACAGGATGGTGGACCGTTTCAGATACCTCAGGATTAACATCTCAGAGGATCTGATGGGGACTACCGATATCAACGCTTTGGTAAAGAAGGCGCATCTGCGTTTCTACCTCCTGGGATGTCTGCGTGGCTCCAGACAGAATCCTTACAGAACCAACTCACCTGCCGCGGGGTTCACCGCTGCCTGAAGGCTCATACAGAGCAGGATGTGGAAGAGCTTCTTTCCTTGCGTCATCCTCAACAGTGATACTGGCACATATTTATATTTCCATTTGCACATCTGCTCCTGTTTTTGCATTTCTCCGCTCACTGTTCCATGCATGATGTGGATAAGATAAGATCTTTCCTTCAAGCTGTTCCAAATGAGTTTTAACCCAGAGGAGATCAATGTTTGTGGATCATTTGTAACAACAATGTGATGAAAATCAGTTAACCTTTTGGGTCATGTTGCTGACAGACAGATAGGCAGACAGAGTCAAAGCGCTTTGTAGGGAATACAGCATTCATTCTCTCCTCATTCCCACCAGTTGATCGGAAGCTGCATGTACTATCCTGGAGCAGACACACTGTGGCTTCTTCTCCACATGACGGAGCTATGCACGCTTTTAGATGGTGCAGTGAACTGTGTTTGCATGCACTCCTTTCTGGAAGCGATCCTGATCCCGTGCATTCAAATTTCATGACAGAAATCTGTTGTTGCTGCAGTGCTGCTGATGATGCTACACCCTGGATGACTGAATGTTCACTGGATTTTAAAGTTGAGGAATAGTATTATAAAACTGCTTGACAATGTGTAGAGACTTCTGCAAAAGTGCCAAACATCTGCTTATTTTTACCTCTGAGAGGCTCTGCTGTGCGTGTTTGATATCACACACACACACATATATATATTGGTGATTGCTTCATTCAGCTGTGAGGATAAAACTTTCTTTTTAAAACCAGGATCGTGGTGAAGAAGAAAAGATTATTTCTTCTCGCTTTAAGCGTTATTGTCAAATTATTGCAAGCTGAAGGGGAAAGCGTAGGTGTGAGTCTCTCCTCCAGCATTTATCTGTACGCTATGTGTAACAACTGATGGATATGTTGTGTTACTTTCATAAATGCGTATCTGTTTTTGCTTCCTGTACAGGAAGGAGATGGAGAGATGGTCCTTACATCTCTTAGTGGGGCTTGGCATTGCAGCTGCCCTGCTAATCTGCATTTCTGCTGAAGGTGAGGACAGTTTGGTTTTTAAATAAATAATAAATCTTTCGGGAAATTATGTCATGTGAGTTAAATGTATGGGACTTTGTAGTGTAGAGGAGATTTAAGAGCTCATAAATAGATTATTTTCTATTTATTTGTATTTTTTCCACCTATTTTTTCAGAATATGACAGTCCAAACTTTATATGTGATGATAGCTTTATGCTGCTGGATAAACTGTTTTTATTTCATGCTATGTTATTAGAAACTGACATATTGAGCTGCAACGTACTGTTAACACAGGTATTCTGACTATGCTTCTCTGTTTCCTCCATATGACTTTTCCTAATCCATTCATCCTTCACTGCCCTCAACAGAGAACTACTGCTTTGCTTCGAGGAGCAAGACATGCTCAGAGTGCCTGCAGACAGGGAAAGGCTGCGCCTACTGCTCCGAAGAGGTGAGATCAGAAAAGTGCAGGACTATCAGCTGATGAAAGCCATTCTTTGTTGCATGTTGAGCCTCATATCGCGCCATATACTTATCGTGCTAATGTGCGATATGTACATAATGAATACATTTACGTCTTGATTCCATTCACACATGTCCAACCAGTCTCAATGCAAAGCTTACTAATAAAACTCCCTGTTCAGACATTTAATGGGCCCCGCTGTGACCTGCTTGAGAACATAGTGAGACATGGCTGCAGTGCTGCATCTATCATTGAAGCTGAAAGCAGTCTGGAAATAGAGAAAGTAAGTCTTCATCACTCACATTCCTTCTCTAATAATCCCACCACTGCCTTTTAGGTTTTAAAACAGATTTAAGTGAAATCTGAGCTTTCTGTTTTTCTTCCTTCTCATTTCCTCTCTTGCTGCCCAGAATAAACGGATCGACGTGAGCACCTCGCAGTCTCAGGTGTCACCGCAGCAGGTGAGCATGAGCTTTCTGCCCGGAGAGGAGAAACAGCTGGATGTGAAGGTGTTTGCTCCAACCAAAGGCCCTTTGGATCTTTATATACTTATGGATTTCTCCAACTCTATGAAAGATGATTTAGACAACTTGAAGAAGATGGGCAGCGAGCTGGGTGAGCATAATGTAGGTGTTAGTGTTTGTCAGGTGAGGTGTGATACTGATGGGCCACATATGTATTTATCTGTAGCTGGCCTGGTGAAGGACCTGTCAGATGATCACACCATTGGATTTGGAAAGTTTGTGGACAAAGTGGTTGAGCCTCAGACTGACATGAGACCCTCAAAGTAAGAACGATGATATGACAGAAGGGAGGACAGATACATGCAGCAGATTTATCCAAATATACCATGTGCGCTTCCTTTTCACTCTCTTTTCTTCATCCTTTTGTCTTTCTCAGACTTCTTCAGCCATGGGCTGACAGCGACCCTCCATTTTCCTTTCAAAACGTCATCAAACTGACCAGCGATGTGCCCTTCTTTGTCCGTAAGCTTCAGAATGAAAGAATATCTGGCAATCTGGATGCACCCGAAGGAGGTTTTGATGCCATTTTGCAGGCTGCAGTGTGTGGGGTTAGTAATAAAAAACAGCTTAACAGTCACTGCTCTTCACAACATAAATGTAAACCTTAGATCAACACGGAGAAGATAAAACACAACTTGTCTTTTAATCCTGAATTAATGTTGATTTAGTCAATTATATCTATTCAAAGTTAGATCAGAGCTGCAGTATTTATTTAATGCTATTGCAAGTCAAATGTCATGTAAATTTAAAGAAAACTAAATTGATCATATTTACAAATCGTGCTGTTAATGTGAACAGAAAATTGAAAATAAATGACAAAGAAATTGAAAGAGTAATGAAGTAAAATTTTTTGGGGTAACTATGGAAAATGAATTAAGTTGGAAACTTCATATTGACAATATCGGAACAAAGTTGTTAAAATCATTGGCATATACAAAGTTAAAGAGTTTCTAAATAAAAAACATTATATTGTAATATAATTTTGCCTAAGCTGATGTACTGGGTTGAAGTGTGGGGAAATTAACCAAAAGAGATTTTTTTTGTTTATTTAAAAACATTAAAGATTTGGTTGATTTCAAAACTGCTCAATTCATGTATAAAGTAAAGAATAATCTGTTGGCAGTACATATTCAGAGCTGTTTTTGATCAGGGACAGTACCTATGACCTTAGAGGGAATAAAATTTCTAGAAAACTGAAAACAAGAACAAATATAAAACATTGTATTTCTTTTAACGGGGTTGATATGTGGAATAAATTAGACCAGGAAATAAAAGACTGTTCAACACTAATTCGGTTTAAAAACATATTTAAGACAAATATGATTAACAATATAAATCATTGGAATCTTATTAAAAACTGTAAATATATATGATATATGTATAGTATTTTCCTTTTCCAAGTCCTATTACTTTATGTTTGGTGTCAGTAGCTATCTTTCTTTTTTACTGTTTCATTGTAAATATATATATATTATATGTATATATATTTCTTGCTTAAAGATGTCTGTTAGGAATAAACTTCAAACTTCATGTTTAGTTCACTGATTAATGACGGGGAAAACTCCTGATGATGTACCAACTTTTGTACATCATCCTGCACTCAGTAAGAAGATAATGTGTGTTGTTTTAGCTTTATAAGAGCAACAGGAGCCCCGTGGTGTCATTGTTTTGGTTTTCCATCCTGGGACTCTAATGCTAAAAGCTAAGCTAAAATAAAATAACTTATTTGTACATTAGAGACGTCATCAGGAATCAGATGTTAAGATAATGAGGCAGGAGCATTTATGTCCACTGGGTTGTCTCATATTCGTCGGTATCAGACTGGACTCCTGCTGAAATATCTCCTTTAGCCGATGCTTTTACACACCACACATGTTAAAATATGTGTGCGCTTCAACTGAATGAAGTGTGAGCTTAGTGTTTACCTGCAAATCCCAGTTACACCACAAGCTTCATCTCTGCTGCCCAGCAAGCGGACACAAACAGAACAGCTGCACTTTTGTCCATTTTCCCATTTAGTATTAGCATGTGTTTACTCACAGTTAGATATTTGTGTTTTGACATCTTACAACACAATACATTTTATTGTATTCTGTATAAGTTACTGTGGAGAAGACATTTTATGATTTAACTGATGCAAAACACGATATAATGCTGCGAGAACAGCAGGGACGATCAACAAAGCCCATATGACCTCTAGATTTCTACTTTCTGATATTTACCTGACAATAATGTTCCTTTTCATTCCCAACAGTCCAGTTCAGAGAGTATGGTGCCCATTTTAGAATCTATACTTTATGGAGGGATTTTTTTCCAGAAATTATAGAGAAATTAGATTAGTAGCAACTACATGACTCAGTATGGGGCGCTTCAGTGTGGATCAGGACATATTTGTCTTCAAGCTGCTAAATGAATGAGGATAAATGTTTCCTGGACGACCTTTTCATGTGACCCGAGTGATCAGATCTGAATGTAGCCTGATTACAGACGCACATTTAACTTAGAGCTGTCCGATTTTTATTTGATTCCTCTGTTAGATCTGAAGATTTCATGTATGTAGTTTTATTGTTCTTAGCAGCTACCGTGACTTTTTTCTTCGTTTTCTGCTTGGAAAATGGTGCATTTTTTTCTCTTTGCTTTTTCTGTTTATCATAACTCTTTACTAACCTCCGTATCCTACGTTCCCGTCTGGTACACTTTTTCTAGGACAAGATCGGCTGGCGCAAATACAGCACACATCTCCTGGTGTTCTCCACTGAGTCAGCGTTCCACTACGAGGCTGATGGCGCGAACGTGCTGTCAGGTATTCTCCCACGTAACGATGAGGAATGCCACCTGGATAAGGACGGCAAGTACACAAAGGCTACAGAGCAGGATTACCCTTCGATACCCACACTGGTCCGACTGCTGGGAAAACACAACATCATCCCCATCTTCGCTGTCACCAATCATTCTTACACGCATTACGAGGTGAGCCAGCTGTAGTTTGTTTTCTCTTTATTGTTATTTTTATATTTTCTAGTTTATAGAAATGTTTTGTTTTTCTTATGTGCAGAAACTTCAAAAATATTTCCCCATTGCTGAAATCGGGCTGCTTCAAGAAGACTCGTCCAACATCCTGCAGATCATGGAGACTGCGTTTAAGGTAAATGCTTGCAGATGCTGCCACTTTGGTGGAATTCCTCGTGAGATGTGTGTGTGTGCTGATCATCCTGTGTGTCCTCTCAGAATATCCGCTCAAAGATGAGCATCCGTGCAGAGGACAAAACCAAAGCCTTTGACGCTCAGTTCTTGAGTTCCAGTGGAGGGGTTGTACCGTACGGCGCCTTCAACATACAGCCTGGAGCTATTGTACGTGGCAAAAGACCGTAACATTTCCCTTCATGTTTTAAACACAAAATATACAAGTGTGGTGAATAATCCAAAAGTAAAACAGACAGAAATAAATAGATGCTTTGTGTGATTTCTAGAACTGAAATATACAACTGAACTAGCAGAGGAAGATCATTTAACGGGTGTTCAGTGTTAGCTAATGCCATATTGCTAGCGTTGTTGTGTACACGTTTATTTTCCTGAATGTGACGCAGATCTTTCTGCTCGTGTTTCGTATATTTCTCCTCTATTGGCATTAAATCTCACAGCAGCACACACTTTGTACTAGAATCTATGAACAATGACGATTATTCAGTTGTTTTTCTTGATGTTGTGATTTTTCCAACTCAGTTACAAAACACATTTTGGCAAAATAAACATAATGAAATGTTCAATGCTTAAATGTTTATGAGCTTAAAGGTGTGGGTGTGTGTGTGTGTGTGTGTGTGCTCTCCAGGGTGATTTCAAGGTGCGGCTCAAAGCCCACCAAATGGTCGGTAATCAGCCTGTCTGCACGATACCTCAGGCTGAACAAAACTGCACAATGAGAATAAAACCAACAACCTTTAACACTGGCGTCAATTTGAAGGCCTCTGTTTTGTGTCCGAAATGTGACTGTGAGAAGGTGAGGCAACTCGTCAAAGCTGGATTTTACTGATTGATTCTGTTTCTGGCAGATTCATTTTATAATCTCTCCTCCAGACCCCCATCCCGAAAGCAGATAGATGCCATGGCAACGGGGACTTGGTGTGTGGGAAATGTCAGTGCCACTATGGCTGGTGAGTTAAATGGTGATCATCACACCTCAGCTGCTCGACAGGCAGATTCTGGCCTCTGGGTGGGAAAATAACTTCTTGGTTTTCAGGCTGGGGGCCTTCTGCAACTGCTCGGCGACCGCAGCAGCTCTGGACACCAACCAGTGCATCGCTCCTGGCATGACAGAACCTTGTTCAGGCCGCGGAGACTGTCTGGGATGTGGAACCTGTGTGTGCCACAACCCACATCAGTATGAAGGCACCTTCTGTCAGTACAGCAAGACGCAGTGTAGAAGACATTCAGGCGCCCTCTGCAATGGTATGACAAGTTGGGATTAAATTTCTACCTGTCTGCAGCTATGAACAGCTTCCACATATAACACACAACCTTATGATGTTCATGGTTAAGACTAATAACATGTTTTATTCTTCACTGTAAACTCTGTTATTCCAGACCAAGGCTCATGTGTTATGGGACAGTGCGCATGTGCTGAAGGTTGGGAAGGTGACGCCTGCCAGTGTCGCAAGAGCAATGAGACCTGTCTGGACAGCAGGGGGGTGAGAAGAGCTGACATTTCCTATCATGTCATCATGTTATCTTACATGCGATCAGATCCTGACTGTGCTTTAATGTGCAGAGTGTCTGCAGCGGGCGAGGGAAATGTGTGTGCGGAGTCTGCGAGTGTCAAGACTTTGGAATTGAGTTGACCCTAAACTGTGAGCCAAACTTTGAGGTTTGTGAACATCTAAGTGTCTGTTATCCGGGAGCATTTGGATGAGGATAAATTACTACTATTCAGTTTTTTTTTTATTTCATAAACTACTTCTAAAACCTTAAAAGCTTTGTTTATTTAACCTGACCTTATTTATGACTAGTGTGTTTCTTGTCTAGTTCCAGTACGGTATCTGTGAGGGTTCAAGGGCTTGTGCTCAATGTAAAGCCTGGAAAACGGGAGAGAAGAGCGACGAAAAGGAGTGTTCAAAGTGCCCCTTTAGTGTTATTATGGTGGAGGAGCTGAAAAAAAGTAAGCGCATCGTACAGCAGCAACATGACTTTAAGATGAGGCCTGGTTAACAGTACGGCAATTATATCTACAACACTTAACGCCTTCTATGTTTGCATGTGTTGTTCCAGAAGAGGATGTGCTTGATTCCTGCTCTTTCCGCGATGAACATGATGACTGTACATACCAGTACACTGTTGAAAATAGTAAAGATCCCACCGTTAAAGACTTGGTGATTGAGATGCTCAAAAAGAAAGGTGAGCTATATTGTTTATGTTAGATATTATGTGTAACATGCATGAAGAATCCCTGGATGTAATAAAAGTACACCATATTTTTTAACACAAACATATTTTATTTATACAGACTTGCACAGTTGTGGATTTATTGTCAATATTATTTTACATAAAAAACTAATCATATTGATATAGAAATGTTTTGTAAAGCATGTTTAAAGGAAAAGCTTGCTGGATTATTTCCATTTGCTTTTTTCTAACAACTAAAGTTTTTTTGTAGGATCAAATGTTTTTTGGGAAACTGTGATAAAAGTCTGACTGAACTAACCTGATTGTTATAAGAGATAAAAAAATATTTAGCTTGTGTCTGACAGCGAGTGATATTTACAGCAGGGTTTTCGGGTTCAGGTCTGTGTTTAATGTGTGTACAATCCTGCAGGTTTACCATCAAACCAGCTCTGGACACGCCATGTTTGCGCTCTTTCCTTCCTTTATACAAATAGAAATGAATTGTACTTCTTTAACTTGGTGTGAACATTTTAAAGACCAGCATTCTGAATTTGGAGCAATCTGTTGTTCCTTTAAATGTCTGCATGAGCTCAGGAAGCAATCTAGTTTTAGATATTTTACTCATTTTTCCTAATTTGATATGAATGGAAGTGATTGTGTTAATTCTGATGATGTGATATCGTCTCGTACGGTTTTACATCTGCATTGTATGGTTGCAGAATTTGTGATAACAGCCAACAATGAATCCTTGTCCACAGAATTGCTATATCGTTGTGATTAAAACCCTTTAAACTTTTTGTGTCCCCCTGTCAGACTGTCCACCCGGTGGTCTGCTGTGGCTGCTGCCTCTCTTCTTGTTCCTCCTGTTACTGTTGGCACTTCTGCTACTCTGCTGCTGGAAATACTGTGCCTGCTGTGCAGCCTGTTTCCAGGTACAGATAAATTTACACTGCCAAACAATCAGACATTTCCAAATTACAGCTGAATTTATGGGCATTGTCTTTCTTTGCCTCAGAGCTGTCTCGCCCTGCTGCCTTGCTGTGGGAGGGGTAAGATGTCTGTGCTGCTTGGATCCGTCATTCTCCCACCTGGGTCATGGTGTAGTCATTTCATATTGCTCTCCGTTTAGGTCGCATGGTGGGTTTCAAGGAAGATGAGTATATGCTGCATCAGTCAGAGCTCTTCTCAGACCACCTCGACACACCAATGGTGAGGACCGGCCCACTTAAAGGACCTGACGTGGTCCGCTGGAAGGTCACAGATAACGTACACCGTGGGCAAAATCACCCCCAGGCTCAGATAATGCCAAACCCAAGAGAGATGAGTGAGTGCTCAATTGTTTAAGAGTAGACTCATGTAAAAGATTAAACTAATTTAAAGAAATTAAGGACTAATTTAGTCGTTTTGTCTTTTTTTGTCATTTGCAGTCCAGTTTCCGATTTCTCTCCGACTGAACAGGTTGTTCTCTGAGAGCCTGTCTCATCCTGAATCCAAAGAGTCTGAGCTACTTCGCAAAGAAGTGGCTGATAATGTGAGTGTTTTGGGCTTGTTTGGCATGTGTCTGTAGAAATGATGACTGAGGACTGTGTTTGTTCTTCCATCCAGCTAAATGAGGTGTACAGACAGATTCCTGGAGCGCAGAAGGTCCAAAAGACATCCTTCAGGTAAGAAGTGTTAAACTGAAACTTCCCGATTTATTAAGATCCCCCATTTAAAAACACAAAACAGTGTAAAGATTGTGTCTGTTGTGTTTCTATTATTAGTAGCTGATCATCAAAGACTGCTTGCATAGTTGATAAAAGGTGTAAACAGCCTTATTGAAGTGAGGATTTAGCGTGTGCAACTGGAGAGAGTAGAAGAAGAGCAGGAAAGTCGCAAAAATAAAAACATCAGTGCATATCAGTGCAGATTGAAGTATTAGTGGAAGAGGTCAAAATAATATAGCCAAGCTCCATCAAAGACATTTTATTTTATTTAATTTAATTTAATTTAATTTTATTTTATTTTATTTTATTTTATTTTATTTTATTTTATTTTATTTTATTTTAT
>JBAMHX010000024.1:19344336-19381245 GCA_037177515.1 Pseudomugil tenellus | reverse complement strand
TTTTATTTTATTTTATTTTATTTTATTTTATTTTATTTTATTTTATTTTATTTTATTTTATTTTATTTTATTTTATTAATATGTCCCCTGAATGAATGCAATATCGGAGGGTATTTGCAAAAAAAAATTATGTATTTAAAAAAACAAGAAGAACTGCAGATGACAGAGGTGAAAATGACAATATATGAGAAAAAAAACCACAGGTTTTTCCTGTTAAAAAACGAAACGCTTCCTCTGAGCAACAGGAGCAGCTCACTTTCTGTGAGGCATGAGGAGATGTGAGCTGGTGGAGTGTAGCACATTGTTAACCTGTGTAAAAGCAACAAAAATAATCCTTCCCTTTGGTATACTGAACATGTTCACACCAGCAGAAAACATTCGCCTTCTCTGTTGCCTCTCCTGGTGTCTGCGTCTCCTCTCAACAGCTGGCTGAGCCAGTTAACACCTGCCTCTCAGAAGCCTATAGGCACAAAAACACCACCACAACCATGACCACGTTTACTAAATCACATTACACATGCTAAGCTGATTTATTTGCATCTACTCCTCCCAGTAACGACTTCATTCAGGACAAACGCGCAAAATGGATTGCTTGTCCATTCAGCACCCGCTTAATCGGCTGCAACACGCTTTTGCAGACCTTTAGTAAATCAGTTCATATATGTCTACTAACATCTGTAATTGCAAGTTCTAAAACATCTGGAGCTGGAAATAAAAGGTCTTACCGATATTTATTTGTGTTTTGCAGATTACAGAAAAATGCAGGAAAAAGGTAAGATTGTGTTTGATTAGAACAAAACGGCATGCAGGACGTGCAAATCTAACTTCTCCGATCCTCCTGTGCTCCTCAGACAGGACTACACCATCATGGACTCCGTCTTAACTGCTCCTCGCAGCAGCTACCAAGATCTAGTGAAAATCACTGAGAAAAACACCCAGTCAGGAAACTTCCATGAACTGAAAGTGGTACCAGGATACTACACCGTGGCCTCAGACAGAGGTGTGTGGGAGCTACATGTGTGTTTGAATGATTTTATGTCTGCTCTGTGTAAATCTTATTTCCTCTTTCTTTGTTCTGCAGAGGCCGCAGGAGCCGTGGAGTTTCAAGAAGGTGTGGGGTCAGTCGATGTTCACGTCCCACTCTTCACCAAAGAGGAAGACGATGACAAGAAGCAGTTGCAGGTGGAAGCCATGGATGTGCCGCTGGGCATCGCAGAGATTGGAAAACGCTTGGTTAATATCACCATTATCAAAGAGCATGGTGAGGAATTTAAAGGAACACGTGTGAGAGTTGTAGAAATAGGACTGATCTGAGATCTGGATGAACACCAAATGTTTCTCCTCCTCTCCTCAGCGGCCAGCATCTTCTCATTCCTCCAGCCAGCATACACTTACAGCAGGCAGGACAAGGTGGCCAACATCCCCATAAGCAGAGAGATCATTGAGGATGGAAGAACACAGGTCTCGTACTGCACACGAGATCTCACAGCTAAAGATAAGAAGGTGAATAACGTGCTGTTTTGTGTATATTTAAGTATATCTAGATTTCAACAGGTCTTGGGATCAAATAAAACCAAATCTCTACCTATAAACCAAAGAAGCGAGAAGTGCTTACATAATAAATGTAATAGTTACGCGATTAAATAAAAGAGATGGTTAAAGATAATACAGGTAAGGCATTTAATAATGGACTAAATAAGGTAAAAGGCATATTAAAGACTCCCTACAGAACATTTGCAGATGTTCTCTGTGACTTGCCACCACATAACAGGCCAGGTAACTAGTTTTGCATCCATCTTGCATCTTACCTTTACTGTGAACTCTCTCCAGTTGGTAAAAGTCTCATTTTGACTTATCTTATCTCCTGCTCTGTCCTTGTTAAGTTGTATGTATGTTTGTTGGCCTCGGAACACTGCTGGGCAGCGACAGACCTTTTTCTTGCTTTGAGTAACACACGAACAAACACAAGAATAGAAGAGACACTAATGAAATCAAAAGAATGAGAAAAAAGTAACAAAATCGACATGTTTATTGGCATTTCACCGACATCACTAAATTCTTCCATCCAAACCAGGGATGCGCAACTCCGGTGTTCGAGGGCTGCAGTCCTGCAAGTATTAGGACTTTGCCTGCTCCGACACACCTGACACACTTCAGACTTAATTAGACTTCACATCAAACTCTGAAAAAGTCCAATAATTATTACTGAATGATTAGATTCCGATGTGTTGCAACAGAGAAATTCCTAACACTTGCAGGACTCCAGCCCTCGAGGACTGGAATTTTCTACCCCTGATCCAAACTCTCCATGAAAGACATGCTTTCCCTTTTGGAGGATTGGGGGCAGTCAGTGATGTACCCCTACCCATCACATCTGACTGCATGGGCCTTGTTTAGAGATGTACCTAACCCTGGGGTTGATTTAGATGCCATAAAAGACCTGCAGCCCTTTGGGGATCCTGAGAAGTAGAAGAAGCTGAAAAGCTGTTTCAAACTAACAAAATCTAACACATTCCTCTTGGAAAATATTCCAGAAATAGTGCAGATAATACTGCTGTAACCCCAGTTTACCAGTAAGTAAAGATCCTCATTTAAATTAAATAGCATTTTTCCAAAGGCTACAGAGGATCATGTGCTCTAACGCCAAGGGTCACCCTGTATGTTGGTACGAGATCATTTAATGTGTTTTAGACCAAAATCATGATTTAAAAATGACTATTTACTGGACAGGGAGCCAGCATAAAGATTCTAGAGCTGGAGGCATACAATCTACTTCCTTTGTCTTAATAGGAATTTGAGCAACAGTGTCCTGAAGCAGCTTTAGCTATCTGTTGTTTTTTTGGGATGGTTATTTTTAACTGGAACTCTCAAATGGGATTTATAAATAAAAGAAGCTCAAAGAGCCACTAATTATCAGCAGAGTCTAAATTCATTTCCTGTTCTTCTTCACTGGATTGTAGGACTACATACTCGCAGAAGGAGAATTGGACTACGGTCCTGGTGAGACTCAGAAAATAGTCCCAGTTCGTTTGCTGGAACTGTGTGAGAGAGATGGCTTGTTGGAAGACAAACAGGTGAAGCAGTTTGCCATGGACCTAAGTAACCCACGCCAAGGTGGCAAGCTGGGACGCTATCCTAGAACCACTGTCACCATCACAGACAGACCAGGTGAAAGAAATGCTCTGGTCAGTCTTACTCCCAACTGAAGTACCGGCCACTAAAGTCACTTTTCTACCATCTCCCTGTACGCAGAACCAAGTGTGATGATGTTCAAGAAGGCCACCGAGAACTTCACCACATCAGATCCAAGCTACATCATCCCCGTGGTTCGTACTCGCAACCAAGACAGTACCGCCAGCGTGAAATGGCGCACCAAGAAGGCTCAGCGCTTCGACCTTTCCGACGCTCTCAAATTTGGTCCTGGAGAGACAGAGAAGAACATAGTGATCAACCCAAAGAGTTACCCCAGTCCCATCCAGCCAGAGACCTTCCAGCTGGAACTTTTCGACCCAAGCAGCAATGCTTCTGTAGGAGATAGAAGAACTACCCTTGTTAATGTCACAGAGGGAGGTGAGACATTCACTGACTTTTAATCTAGTTAACATGCAGAGATTCTGTTTCTGGTGTCCGTGTGGTTGATTTCTATAAACTTCCTCCACTTCCTGCAGCTCTTAGATCGCCAGAAATTTTACAGATGCAGCAGAGAGGCTTCATAAACCAGAAAGCCACCTCCCCTGGAGGTCACGTTTTCTCACCAGAAAACCTTAAGGCCAAAGCAACTGGACCCAGAAACATCCATCTGAACTGGGACCCACCTGCTGGTAACCCAATGGGATACAAGGTGTGTCACGTCAGCGTGCTCACGGCCTTCAGCTTGAACTCATTTCTGTCTCTAATGTTTTGTTACATTTTCTCAAACTGCATGTTTTTATTTTAGGTGAAATACTGGATATATGGCGACCCAGAGAAAGACGCTAAGGTCTTAGATGTAAAGACTCCTCAGGCTGAGTTAACAAACCTGTACCCTTACTGTGACTACGAGATGCGAGTGTGTGCCTACAATGCTTTTGGAGATGGCTATGATACCGACATTGTCTCTTGTCAGACTCTGGAAGATGGTAATTACTGTGGAAATCACAGGACATCCCAATGATATGCCTTAAAATAGAGCTAAGGGGGCAATACAGCAATGCTTTGAAGGAAACATCTCAACACTTAAACACAGTGATCAGACAGTGACGGAAACGCAACACATTGTGGGAGGGAGGGGGGCGGGGTCTCCCAGGAACTCCCAAGCGGTCGCAGCCAATTACAGCGCAGTTGCACCCGAGAGAGTCCGGAAGTGGGGAGACATTTAGGATGAACGAGGCAGGGTCAGACCATCTGTGAACAATCCCTCCAGCGGGGAATTTTCAAGGCCGTAGAAGGAGCCAGATTAGATAATATCATTCTGTTTGGGTTTAGAGTGTTGTTTGCCACTCTCAGTTTGTTAGCTGATCTCTCAGAATCCAAATTAACCGAATGATGGTCAATCTCCAGTATCCGAGTCAGCACCTCTCCATAGTTGTTACACCCTGGACAAGTTCAAAAACCCCAGCCAGTCTTCCCAGTGGCGTCCAGCTTGCGGTTCAGCACGGCTACATGTGTCCTCTGTCTGCGTCTGTCCACAGCAGCTCCAAGTTGGGACTCACCAGAAGTCCACTAAATTCCAAACAGTGGGAAACCGGTGGTTGTAAGCCGATAAGATAATCATCCAGAGACATCACTGTAAGACACAGGGCTCGCCATGTCCACCACAGATCCCTCCTGTACGCAGCCGGGTGTCTCCTCGGACATGCGGGTCCCCATTCGCCGCTCTCCGGGTGAAAAAGTTTTGGTCAATTTCGTTGTTCGACCAGATCCAACATGATTTTATCAGGAAGAAGTGCAGAGAGACGCTCTTACTAGAGAATACACATAAAACAGATAATGCAAAGGATCACAGGGACGGGAGGGAAGAAAAAAGCCCCTGCCTCGCTCAGAAGCTGGAAGAAGGAAGGAAGTAATCAGTAACGACTAAAAAAGTGATAAATAAACATCAGCCTAACACGGAAGCGCTCTCAGTTTTATGGGACAAATATTCTCCACAACAAAGCTATCAGTAAATGTAAACATACAATTTACTTAATTACATACATATACTTAGCTGCTCCTTCAGATTCTTTTAACACCTGATACTTTCTGGTATTTGATATTGTTTTTATTTATTTTTATTTATTTTTATTTATCGATTCTCTGTGTTCCCACAGTGCCGGGTGAACCCGGGCGACTGGCCTTCAACGTCATTAGTCCAACTGTCACTCAGCTCAGCTGGGGTGAGCCTGCAGAGACCAATGGCAACATCACGGCATACGAGGTCATCTACACACCCATCGACGATGAACTGAGTAAGTGAACTGAAAGCGTTAAAACTCTACCATTAGCTGAGTAAGACAAGTCCAGTCCTGCTAAATACTCTTCTCGCCACACAGAGCCAGTAGGAGCAGCGAAGAAAGTGATGATTGACAATCCTAAGAAACGGATGCTGTTGATCGAGAACCTCCAGAATGCCCAAACGTATCAGTACAAAGTCCGTGCCAAGAACAGCGTGGGCTGGGGCCCCTTCAAAGACGCCTCTATTAACCTGGCATCACAGCCTGCCAGACCTCTGTCTAGTAAGTGTGATGATGGACACGTCGCCGGAGCATTTCTTCCTCAGTCCGTCTCGCCGGAAAGAAATTCACACGTCTTTTTGTCCCCAGTTCCCATCATTCCAGACATCCCGATCGTGGATGCGGAGGCAGGAGACGAGTATGACAGCTACCTGATGTACAGCAACGATGTAATGAAGTCACCGACGGGCTCCAAGACACCCAGTGTCACTGGTGATGGTGGGTACCCAAAGGCGTAACAGTTTCTAATGTTTCAGTCCACATTCTCAACTCTTCCACATTTTGCTTCTGTGTCCTTATAATGGTCAGATGACCAGCTTAGTTTCAGATTGTAAAAGGCTTTTTTTCCCTCCATTACTTCTTACTTTTCCAAGTTTTATCTGTGAAACGCCTCAACGGGCTGCCATTAATACCCCTCACTATAAACGGTGACAAAACGAGCTGCCAGGCTCAGACACAGCAGCTTTCTCATGGCTCTGCCTCGCTCGTCTCGCCTTCATCTGCAGGCTACATCCCAGCTATGCAACAACACAAATCTGCTTTTAATGTATCCCATATAAATGCAGCACACATGCAATGCTATCGCTAACTGCAAGTTTTTTTCTCACACAGTGCTTGTGTTGTTGTTACTCATCATTTGGACTTTAGTTTTGTGAGCTAATATCAATTCATTCATTAATTTGTTACAGTTTTTTGTAATGTCTTAGTAAAACAAACACTTCTTACGTGCAACTCTTTCCTCCGCGGACTTGCATCTCTTCTGTCACCACATAATCAAGGCTGGAAATATATGAAGTTGGTGGGGTCAAACCTGGATCTCCGTCAGGTGTCATGGAAAAGGGGAGTGGAGATCATCCCTTATCGACTCAGTACAGACACAGAGGCGAGCTCAGATGAACCCCCCCACCCCAGCAACACTCAAACACCCTTCCCAGGTGAAGACCCCCGCTATCAGAACAGACAGCGTCTGTGCTGGCCAGTCTTGTTCCCAGCAAGGCAACATCACTTTCCTATCATTCAGTTTCGGGCTTCAGCCCTTGTCCCGTCTGTCCTCCCACCACCTGCACTGCGAGGAGCGCTGGCATCAACTGCCCCACCACCAGTTGATGAACAGGGGGAAGGCTTTTCCAGGCGCTGTCTGTATCTCTTCTCTCTCCATCTCGCCGGACATGAATCGATGACACGGCTTTCTGCTGAGTGTAATAGCTGAGTTATTGTGCTGCAAAGTGGAGAAAATGAGTTTTTATCATATCTGGTCTCATTTCATCAGGGGCAGTTTCAGGGTGGACAATTTCACTTGCATCTGCATTTGCTGTATCTTTATGTGTGCATCTATCGATGATAAGCATCTCATGAAAAACTCACTTTTAACATTTTAAAGCACATTTGTCAAAGTCAGGTCCTCGAGGTCCGGTATCCAGCAGGTTTGGTTGTTTCCTGCACTAACACACCTGATGCTAATCAAATGGATCCAACAGGTTCTTGTCAAACTTTTCATTAATTTCATTCAGCTGTGTTGGAGCATGGAGACAAGAAAAACCTGCAGGGACACCGGCCCTCGAGGACTGGAGTCCGACACCCCTGTTTTATAGGCTGCAGATTATCCACAAGGGGGCGCCGCAGCGAGATATTTACTAAGTACTAAAGGTCCAGGATGTAGAAAATCAAAAGGTGACACTTTATTCATGAAAAATCAGATTTTGCCTGTATCCCTGGAACGTTTTGTCTCATTGACCTCAAATCAAGTGTAAATAAAAGGTCATGACCTCAGGATGCCTCCTGTCCTGACGTCATATTCTGCTGGTTCAAAGTTTTAACACAAGGTGGAGTTTTGTGACTCAACATGTGCGTCTTTATATTATTTTATTGTGTCTATTTGAGGATGGGATAATTGGAGGATTGGGGGCGTTTTGGGATATACGCCTAGCCATCAGCATAGGCCTTGTTTTTACTATGGTGTCTCTGAATGGACAAATAACTGTGTGTAATATGCAGACCCTCTAAGCTTTAAACTGCAGTACAGGCATTGTGTGGTAAGTGATAGAGCACCATTTGGGATACGTAATGTATTTATAAGGCCCACATAAGAAGGCAGTACACATGTACACATGTTGTTGTAGTTACCTGTAGTGGAGTCGCTGTACCAGGGAAAAAACATGTTTATGTGGGGAAGAATTTTGGCCACTGACAGCCACCGTCCTTTCACAACCATGCTTGGGCATTTTGAGTCATTTCTATGCCCATCTGTACCACTAGATGCAACTCATTCTAACACATTTCACCTTTAAAGTCTGCAGAGGTTGATGTGTTTATCTTAAAAAAAATGTAAATAAATAAAAAAAAATCAAATTGCTGCAAAAGGTTTGACTCGCATGATGCTACAGCAAGATGGAATTTAACGTATTAGCAATATTCATCCTCTCGTGGGAGGAATTACAATTGCAAAACTCAGAAGACTTTATTTTTCCTGTGTTATAAATGCACATTTATGCAGCTTACATATATTATACACCAAAAGGCTATTAATCGCTTCGCAAATGAGACACTGAGTAAAAAAATATGAACCAAAATAGGTTCTCTGCAGCATCGCTAAAACTAAAACAGCTGGAACTAGACCTGCTTCAGGTGCTTCACATCTGTGACACTGTAATTAGTTATAGAAGACAGATTTGCTCTGTGTTGACAATCCCGACTCTTGTTGTATTTCACAGATTACATGATGAATGGGAAGGGGGAACAGAGCTTCCTTTTCCCAGGCGGGTCAGTGACACGCAACATGTCGGCATCATCCTCTCCGATGTCCACTCTGAGCTCCATCTACAGAGGGGCAGGCGGCTCCTTCACCACAGAGGCCACCACCACATACATGTCTGGATCCGGTAAGATGGCTGCTGGGAAAAGCTTTCGGGAGAAAGCTTCCAGATCTCACGCAGCCATGCGCTCTGTCTTTCTCTCCTCATGTAGGAAGAGCTCATAGACAGGATGTGATTGGAGGAGTGCACTCATCAGAAGTCATCATGAGGAAGCGTTCGGAGAGCAGAGGTTACACAGATGAGAATATCCGTGACTCTATCGTCATGGGAGACATTTCAAGCAAGTTCCCAGGTCTTGGTAAGAAGTAATTCCTCAGAAACGTGTCTCTGATACGTCGGGAAGGACGC
Organism: Pseudomugil tenellus; assembly: GCA_037177515.1. Lineage (NCBI taxonomy): Eukaryota > Metazoa > Chordata > Actinopteri > Atheriniformes > Pseudomugilidae > Pseudomugil > Pseudomugil tenellus. Next base: position 19,372,394 of record JBAMHX010000024.1, on the reverse strand, counting down.
TGTGCAAGTGCTTGGACATCTGTTAGCAGGGCATGTGCTACTGGCTGCACAGCAGGCTTTTCAAACAGCCTCTGCGGAGCTTATGCTGACTGTCACTCCTCTTCCTCTCTCCCCTTATTCCTTTTGTCTGTTTTATTCTTGTTTACGTCACTCCTTCCCCCGTTTTCTTCTCGTCCCTGCTCCCTCCTCCTCTGCCTCCATCCTTTTGCTCAACGCGCCATCAGGTGGTTTCGGCTACACTGGGATGCAAAGCAGTACTCAGAGCCAGTTCAGCTACAGTCTGTCTCCGGCTTCCAGGGACAGGACCCAGCCGTCAGACATCCATGAAGCCTTGTATAGTCTGGACAGGGTGCTCCAGGGTAAGTCTGCAGCATACGAGCATGAAGCCACTGGATGTACTTGCTGAGTTCGCTAGGTGATGCACTCCTCCTCAGAATCTTTCTTCCTGCTTCTTTGACGGATTCTCTGTTCATGCTGTTAGTTTTGCTGCCAAAAGTGGCCAAAAAGACAAGAAATGCTTCATGAAACGGTTCAGTAACGTACATATCCATACAGCGAGGATTGGTGGTATTTTTATACGTATCTCGGAAACAACAGTCTAAAGCTCCTTCAGATATGTTGAACAGTTGTGCAAATACATCGGTCTATATCGATTCTAATAAAATATCAATCAATAAACATTTGTAAGTCACTTAATTAAAAACAAGTGGAATGTTTTATTTGTTTTCCTCTCTAAATTTGATGAAATGTAGCCTCTGTTCAGAGACAAACTGTAGCAACTTACCTGTCAAAAAATAGTTGCTTTGAGATTCTAAACAGGATTAAGTTTCTACTTTATCCTGCTTTAATGTCCACAAACAGAAATGTGTTTGTTCAGTTTCCTGTTGCATGATGGGAAGATTTAGCTCATCACACAGAAAAGGTCTCCTCCAGCTTTTGATCTTCATATAAATGAATGTTTCTGTGTGAAAGCAGCAGATTTTCTTTCTTGAATTGATTCAAATCTAATCAAAACATAGAAATTTAATAATTAATATCTTACGGCTTCAAATCGTTGAGTTATTATACACACAACCAAATTCTCCTCCTCCTACTATCATGTAGTGAAAATTCCCTTTCTGACAACTTCAGTCTACATCTGCAGAGTTTAAGGAAAGACACAAGTTTCTCACTCACCTTTTTTTTGTCGTGTGTATCAGAAGCTCGGCTTTCTCCCGGTGTACCAGAAACTCCCAGCAGACTGGTGTTTTCTGCTCTCGGACCAACCGCACTGAAAGTCAGCTGGCAGGAGCCGCACTGTGAGAAAGACATCCTGGGCTACTGTGTTCTCTACCAGCTGCTTAACGGAGGTAAAGCCATCAGCATCAGTCATTCGTTTTTAGTGATTTACCCTGTTTAGTATCAGACACTCACGCGGATCCCTCCTCATCCTCATTTTCTCCTGCAGGTGAAAGGAAGCGCATCAATGTGACAAACCCAGCAGAGAACTCGGTGATCATCCATGACCTTCTGCCCAACCAATCCTACCTGTTTAAAGTGAAGGCTCAGAGCCAGGAGGGCTGGGGTCCAGAGAGAGAAGGAGTCATCACCATCGAGTCAGCCGTGGACCCCAAGAGTCCCCTCAGTCCTGTACCAGGTGCTGATTCTGCTCATTTAATCCAAACATGCTATGATCGTGTGTTCGTGCAGGTTTAAGAATGTGTCACGCTGTCACTGAGTTCTGTGCTTCGGCTCTACAGGTTCACCATTCACTCTGAGTACTCCCAGTGCTCCGGGCCCACTGGTGTTCACCGCTTTGAGCCCCGACTCGCTGCAGCTCAGCTGGGAGAAACCTCGTAAGCCCAACGGAGACATCCTGGGCTACGTGGTCACCTGTGAACAGCTTCACAGCGGAGGTGGGTCTCTCTGAAAAAAATAATCATAAAGGATCCATGAAAGTTGCTCAGGAAAGAGAGGATCACCTAAAAAGCTCGTCTGCTGCTGGATCGTCCCAGTGCTGCAACTGGGACGCCTAACAAGCCCAATAAGAGCAATCAGAGCAACTTACCAAACTAATACCGAATGGTGTGTTCAGAGAGCCTGAACGTGTGGTGGTGGTGTGTAGGGTTAGGGGTTTGCATCCAGAGGAACCAGGGGCAAGTTACCATGGCTACAGTGAAGGAACTGATGCTGCAACTGAGGAGAATGTCCCATTTAGGGATAAAAGGAATTAATGATTTCAGTTCAGTTTGCACTGGTTGTAAATAATATCAGAATTTTTTCATATTCATTTATTTATTTTAGAATAAATCTGTCATCTGATTTTAATAAATGATGTAGCTGCATAATGTGAGAAGCGTGAATGTGGAGAAATGCAGAGTCTTGACCTGTTGGACATGAGACTTGGATAAGCTTGATGGTTATGCTGGTCCAGAGCAGTAGACTGTGTCTGAATCCCCCCCCCATTTACTACATAGGGTTACATTATATAGCCGACACTCTCATAGCAGATCACGTGACTACCAGCTGTCACCACAGCAACCACAATGACATTTCAAATTTGGGTAAAAAATATTTTATTTCTTTTTATTCTATTTTTTTACATACATATTGAATAAAAATTAGTGGTGTATATTTTTTAACCTGCTTTGATGTTCCCTGCAATGCATTGTGGTCTATATGGACCCCTCTAGTGACCATCGCTGCAACCAACGTAATTTTAAAAACACTACTTTGTTCTCTCTGGTAATTCGGAGACCCCTGCAAAACCCAATATATATGGCCATATATATGCTCTCCAGCAGTAGTTACCATGGTAACTCAGCTGTGACTCATTTAAGCCATGAAGATGGAAAAGAACAGTCACCCCGATGAGCCAGACCAGTCGAAATAAGCGAGATGTCCCCTTAATCGTGCTTTGTGACATAACCAGAAATGTTTTTGCTTATCCTGAATCTGCGTCTGCCTCCACCAGGTGACGTTCGTTCCTTCCAGGTGAGCGGCGACAGCGCTGAGACCAGCCTGACTGTTCCAAACCTGGAAGAGAACGTTCCTTATAAGTTTAAGGTTCAGGCTCGGACCACGCAGGGCTTTGGTCCTGAAAGGGAGGGCATCATCACCATCGAGTCTCAGGACGGAGGTAAACAAATCACTCTCAGATGCTCGTCACCAAACGGCTGTATTACCTTCTACTATCAATGCTGCTTTTTGCCCCTCCTTGCTTTCTGTAGGCGCTTTATCTCAGTTCAACAGTCAATCAATGATGAAGAGGGAAGTTTTCCAGATGCCAACACAAGTCACCACACAAACCAACTTCTCCCACGCCATGCTCGATGACCCTTACTTCTCAGGTGCAATAAAACGGCTGTTCCTATTTAAATCCGAGACATTTATACACGAAGCTGACGCGCTTTTCTCCTTCCAGACGGCATGATGATGACCACACAGCACACAGAGACCAGCGGCATGGTGACCCGGCACGTCACCAGGGAAGTGGTTCAAAGGGGGGTGATGGGAGGGACCACCGTCACCAAGAAGATGTTTTATGAAACTTAAGATTTCTATTTTACTGCACAAACTTTACAGCACGATGAGGAAGCTATAGCGGGCCTCCGCAGGGCTTGTAGCTTTATGTGGGACTAAGATTCTGCTTCCAGAGATGATAAAATGTGCCGAATAGGAAGAGAAGACGCAGCTTTTTCATATCTGTTACAAATGAGAGCTTGGTTTTAACATTTTTATAATAGTTGCAGCTCTGCTCCTGACTTGTTTCATTTCCCGTAAGGTTCCATGTTCAGATCTGCAAACACACACCTGCTTTAACGCTTTAAATTCACCACCAGGAAAAAAAGCAAGAGAAAAGGGTTATTTGTATTTATTTCTCATCTTGTGGGAAAAATATCAAGAATCAATGTTTTTTTTAATAAATGGTTGAGATAACAGTAACAGATTAAAGACAGCAAACTTGATAAACTGGTGATAAACTGGTGATTTGGGTTAAGTGCTCCAGATAATCAGGAAGTTTTATTTCTACACTCTTATTATAGTCACTGAAAAAAGGTTAACTAATCTGTAGAGCAGACCTGAAAGGGTTAAAGAGGCGGTGCAGGTCAATAATCTGACAGGTGCTGTAATCCAAAGTGACCCCCCCTTCCTGTTACAGTTTATCTGTCTGGACTATTTCACTATTTCTGCAAATGTTCTTAAAGTTGCATCTATTTCCAGAATTCTTTAACCTGATTGGTTCATCCTCACGCATGTGGTCCATTTCCAGAGCGATTGGGTGTCACCGTGGTGATTTGGGACTTTTGTACGTAGATCTGTAGCATACAAGTGTGATATTATTTTTCATTAAGTATTATTTAATACTTTAAAATCTTTACTTTTGACTCGGAACCGAGTTTCTTCTGCAAACATCTACAGACACGTCTGCTAATAAGCAAAGACAATTTTATACCATATTTGATTAATTTGATATGTGGATCGGAGCTCAATGTGGCTAATTTCATTGTTTTAGGAAGCTCAGCATTGGAAGTGTCAGAAAATTTATGTTTAAAGACAGAAAGATTGTATTTGTTTCTGCTGTCAGTCCTGCTGTATTATGACTTCATGTGTTGTTTAAAATGCTTTTGTATAGAATATATTTACCAGGAAGATTAAACCGGATCAATTTCACACCTAAAAACCAAATTAATTAAGTATTAATTAACTATTTCTATCGTTTGATTTGATTCAGTTGAGCATAGTTTCCTGTTCATACCTTCTGTGGCACCTAATAAAGATTTACTGAGAAAATAATCATGGATTTGTGTTAAAAATGAATTATGACCACTAATGAATAAATATAATAAGTTTATTTATGTTTTGGAGGAAAAAACACATACAAACAAACAGCATAGCTGCTTAACAAGCTCCTGTTTGCAGCAAGCTGGAGACAAAGCATCACAAAAGAGTTTGAGATTAACTGCTCACATGCGTCAGTCCAGTCTGAGATTATCTGCTGCTGCGGGTCGGCGCTGATCACAAGCTGCTGCGCAAACTTCCTGCAGTTTCAAGCTACAGCAAGGGATGAAAAACGCTGCTTAAAAACAAGGAAAACAAACATCTCAGTGCTTTCTTTACCTGTCACCCCCAGCAAACCTAAAAAAAAAACCCAGACAAGGCTGATTGAGATTTTCACCCGATAAAATATTCATCAATACAAACGTTTCAATTCTGTGTGTTTCCATGAAGGCAGAGTAAATAATGCAGAAGAATGCCGGTTCTTCCAAATCTCTTGAGGCACCTCACAGCAGGAGTCCAACACACAGGAACCAAATTCACCAGAAGAGAGACGGCAGGCTGACGATCCGGATCAGTTCCAGAAGCAGGGTCCGGGGCAGAGGCACGGCTGTCTGACACCTGCAGGCCTGATCACCAGATCTTTCACCACCTCCACTGTCCCAAACACGGGGAACAGTTCCTCGGTGAAATTCTCGTTGTAGGTGAACAAATGCGAGCGCTTTTCCACGTCGTAGAAGGACAGCTGACCCTGCTCGTAGTCCAGATAAACCCCAACTTTCCTGGGCACCAGGGTTTGGGGTAAGGGGGTGGTGGGCACCGTCAGGGCTTTCAGATCCACGCCTCTCTCCAGGCGGAGGGTCAGGTAACCCGTCTCTGTGTTCAGCGAGCGGAAGCCTTGCCTCACAGCTGAAGCTTTGGCCACACCCAGCCGCCAATCCCGCTCGCCCACCTCCACCTCCCAGTAGTGGCGTCCGGAAGTGTACCCCTCCTGCCCCACGGCGCACCACCAGCCATCGAAGCGCCGCGGGCACTGTTGGACGTCGCGGCGCTCCAGGCCGCACCGCATGCGTTTGTCATCGCTGGAGATGAGCAGGTCCGGGTTGGCGGAGTCTGAGTCCAGGACCACGTCCTCTGCGGAGCAGACGGCGCCATTAGAAACCACTAAATATAAACTTAGTGATGTGGCAACAAATGTGAAGGTTTTCATACCTGTTGCATCACAAATCCAATTCCACACTGTAAAGAAAAGGAAGATGCTCTTTAAAGCTTCCATATCTTAAAGTTTGGTTCAGGTAGCAACAACCCCCAAAGTAAAAAAGTGTGTTAAACTTTAATACAGTCTTTAGGTGAACAGAAAAGGGCTGTTTAATTATTCATCTGCATTATTTATTACGTCCACTTTTATTATCTTGTGCTGTGTAAAATGTCGATAAAACATGTAAATCGTTTAAACTCGACCAGTTTGACCTCAGCAGCAGGTTTAGAGAGATTTATGCAACAAATTACAGAATCATTTATTCTGTCTAGTACGAAATATGAGGTTATGTGACTTCAGCAACCTTATCTGAACTTACCACTGTGGGGAATGTAACGCACCGCATCTGGAAAAAGACAAATCAATACAGAGATTAAAAGATGACACATAAGATAAGATTTTTCTAAACTTGCTTTCATGTCTTTTTTTTAAGTAAATAATGTTTTGGATGGAAAGCAAGTGTTATTCAGGGCTTCTAGGGCTGTACGAAAATATCGATATATCGTTATTAAGCAATATTTTTAAGAGACAATATATCGATTTGCTAAAGAACTGTATCGATCTTTTAATGAGCATATATTTACTTATAAGGCAGATTTTATTTTCGTTATTCATCTTGTACACAAAGAATGTTTTGAGTAAATTTCATATAATAACTTAATTACCTTATTCTTAATTAATGTTTAGCTAAAAGGTTTGACCATAAGGCTCCTAAACTGATGCCACTCTGACCTTAGTAAACCATCTGCAAGGCCGGCGTCCTTCCATCAGGAAAATATTTAAAGTTAAAAACCTCCGTTTTTATCTGTCATATCATAAAAACAGGCTCCAGACTGACGCTCACAACCAAAGTCTTTAAACGAAGGTGTCACTAAGGGAAGAATTGCTTCGCACTTCTGTGTGACAACAGATCTCTGGAGGGATTCTCCCGGGTTAAAACCTTGTACCATGTCTGTCTTTCATGTATTTGTCTCACTCCACGTTTTATTGTCCAACTTCTTTTATTCTTCATTATTAAATTTATACTCTTCTCAATCTAAGCAACCAACATCCTCGTCCTTGACAGGAAAAACGGCCATTACAAGTTTTTTTAAATAAAATGTGTTTTTTTTCTATTTTCAGTAAGTTGAGCATTTACTAGGCTGTGAGTTTTCTTTCTATTCTACTTTCTAAAAAATTCTAGTAAAGAAAAAATGCAATTTATCGCCTTGTTTATAGCATCACGATATATTGTATCGCTACCTCTGTATTGTAATACACATACGCACCCCTAGCTGTATCTACACATGCTATTAGAACAAACAGTATGTCATCTTTAAGCACGTCTTCTGAGATACATGACTTAACATCGCCTCTCACGGACAAACAAACAGTCTTTGTTCTACTCACCAATCCTCTGGCTCCTCTGCTTTTTCACCAGCCACTGCTTGGTCACATCCTCCTATGAATACACAGCACAAATATGAATCTTAAGCCGACCAAGGTGAGTTAGACAACGAGATAAAGAGATTAGCATGGCGGGCCACCGTGCAGCGCACACACAGTGTGCCTTTCTTCTGGATCTTAACCACCTGATGGCATCGTGCAAATGTGTCACGTTGTTCATTCTTTTAACTTCACGTTAAATGAGACAACGTTTTTGTTCGATCATTAGCTACGAATACGAGAAGAAAAGCCATGAGTACCCATCCAGACCTTGGTGGGGCTGTCGGCGTTTAGCACGGTTAGCATGATGAGCTCCATGGCGGGAAGCAAGCTAGGCAGGCGGCCTCTCTTCCACTGGAACTCCAGGTCGTCCAGCATCATGATCACAGGCTCTCCTGGCCACACGGCGGGCTGAATGGAGCAAACCACGACATTTTAACGTGTTTATGATCAAAGCATTTCCTCTAAGCCCCGATATGACAGTGACATGAAGGTTTAGCTTAATCACCTTTATCAGACACAAGTAGGGAACTGGGTCAGACTATAATCAGCCGCACCAGTTAGCCTCAATATTCACCTTAGCCCTGCATTTCATCTCCCGCGTCCAGTCCATGATGACCCTTTTGTGGGGGCCCATGTCATACTCGCCCCCTGACTCCAGCATGCAAAGAAGATGTCCCTTCCAGTCCCTCTTCTCTGGTTTCTCATACTGGTATTCAGATGGCATGATCTTGTGCTGTGCAAGAACATGAAGACGTTATCTTTTGCTAAAGAACAAATACAGATTCTTTGTTCTTTTCTGTACCGGTACTCTCGTTTCCAACACGGCAGCCCAGTCCACAATGAAGTCACGACACAGAGTGGACGGCCAGACGTCCTCACAGGTCCAGATATGTTCGAGGATGTTTGATCTCTGAGGTGTGACAAGATACAAATAGGAAACTGGGACTGCACGCGATGCGACAGAGGAGTGACGCTTACCTGGCAAATTCTGTTCAGTTCTCGGGCAAGCTCCATAATAAACAGCTGACTTTCCACCAGGGGCTCCTTCTTCTCATGTTTTACTTTCTTACGAGACTCCTAGAAAAAAAAAGCGGCATTAAAACTTATCGAAAAGTTTAGGGAACAATTCAAAGAGACGTGTGAACCGTGGCGCCGTACCTTGAGCCTGATCTTGAGCTTTTTGGCCGGCTCGACCAGAAACTGCAGGCAGTCTTTCATCATGCTGGCAGCAGGGGAGCGAGGCCGATGCCCTCCCTTAGGATAATAAAAGAGCCTCAATATGCTGGAACTCATTCTGTCAAGAGCTGGAAGCCAGCAGCAGCAAATCAATGAGGGAGCAGAAATGGTAAATTTATGTGAGGTGGCAAAAAGCTGTGCATGTTTGCAGAAACAGAGGAGGACTGCAGAACTTTCATCATGGTTCTGCACTCAAAGCCCACTGAGACCTTGTTATCAGGTGGGGGGGAGGGAGGGTCAGCGTATAAACACGCCCACACACAACACAGCAAAGGTAGAAACAGGCAAAAATAATATTATTATTGCAGAGTCACAGGATTTCCTGACGTGTGTGGGTCGATGCACCTTAATCGTGGGCTTGAAGTTGCAAGTTTATTCCCTGGAGCTGTGAGACAGCAGTGTAGAGCATTTTTGAAGGGGTGCAGAGGCGTTGGGGGGGGGGGGATTGCTGGAACAACTTGCTGTTGATTCAGCACTCACCCTGCATGCCAGTTCTTTGCATTGAGGGGATTTGCTGTTCTTCTGTGATGCAGCGGTGGAAACTGAGCCAAAATTATGTTGCTAAGGACTTTTAATTAAACACAGAAAGGCGTAAAACTTACTGAATCTCTTCTGTTGGGAAAAACAAAATGCAAATGTGACTATTAAAAAGCAAAATGCATTTAATTATCTACCAGATGAAGTATAGTGATGGGTATGGGACCCTGATGCTTAAATAAAATTCCATCACACACTAAGTTAGTGTGGATATGCCTCAGAAAACTGTGATAACTCATCGCCTGACAACTTAGATTGTGTGTTTATTTCTAGCAGTAGAGGCTGAGCATGTAGGTGGCAGGAGAACAGGAAGATTAGAGGAAATCCAGGATTAGCACCAGTGCCACTGCAGTACAAATACAAGTAGCGACTTTCTAAATTAGGAGTGAAGAGCCAACCTGCAAGTCTGTATGACAACAAACATGCACAACAACGTGTCGAAATAAATACTTTAGGAAAATGTATGAATAAAGTCTAATATAGAATTTTGCCCACTAAAATTTTACTTTTAACCAAAAAAAATGCAACATAGCAAACAGAAAACACAACTAATTTCCACATTAATGTGAATTTCCTTTTAAATGAAGGTTAAAAAACAGTCCTGACCTTGTAAAAGGAGAGATTTCCTTTCGTCTGGGATTTCTGTGCGGTTCTACTGATATGTTTTCACCGAAACTTCGGTGAAATTTACCGCTCCGCCATCCTTCACGGCTTCTATCCGCTGATCCACAACTGCGGCACGAGAGACGGAGCGCGCGCGTTATCTACCGCCGCCTCTGAACAGCGGTGCTTTATAATGCGCGCGCCGCTAGATGTCGCCGCAAAGCAGAGCCGAAAACGAGGAAAGCAAGCAGCAATTTTCTTCTTCAGTAATAACATGTATTATTCAGCTGTTTAGATGAAGCTGAAATATTTTTCCGTAAATTAAAACCGAAAAGAAAAATAGTAACCCTCCGTCATACTTGTATTAATCTCGTACTCTCTCGCGATAACATTTTCAGCAACAGTTGAAATCTTAGTTCAGAAAATTAGCATTTAAAGTAAGCTAGGTGTTTACTTTACATAAGGCATACTGGTATTTAAAACTGTTTCTTCCGTCTATATACATTTAAAATACGATGTTCCCTGTAGATGATATTTAATAGTATTAGCTTAAAAGCATAAAAGCACACGCTTTAGCTGTATATATACACACACCCCTTATCTTTATTTTCCTAACGTACAGTTCGTGTTACATCAACACGTCCTGTAGGACTGAGTGGAGTGGGAAGGTGTTTCGGTATGTTCACAACGCGGAAGTATAATTTAACTGTGTGTTTAAGATGATAAGGAGCTGCTGTTTTCCCGTCACCATGGACAGCCTCTGATCACAGCTGGAACCAACATGGCTCCCAAGGACCCTCTCCTCAGCTCCCTGAAAGGTAGACCCTTTTAAAACAGATGTGGTAAAGCTGTGTATCATTTAATTTCACATCGCATCACCCAGTTTTTGTTTCCACTCGACAAAAAGCAGCTTTTTTACTTCCTTTCATTCTGTTTCTGTAGCTGTCATCGGGATTCTCTCTTTTATCTGATTGAAATTGCGTTGATCGGGCAGTTTTGCATGAAAAATTGAGCCATTTTGCCCATTTTTCACTAACAGATCTTTATCCTTTCAGTGTGTGTGTTGAATTTGCAGTCAAACGGGGAAGCAGTGACGGACTCCAACCCTCACCTCGCCTCCTGCTGTGAGCTTCTTGAGCTGATCCTTCGAAAAGGGCTCCAACGTGAATATGACACAAACATTCAGCTTTGTTCTTGATCCATCTTCATGTGAAACACAATAAACTGTAATAAATCTAAATGTTTGTGTATTATTTTCTTCCCAGAACCGGTTCTCAGTCTGGTAAACAGAGATTACTGGCAGTGTTTTGAGCAGCTTCCTCACCAAGATGCCTGTGGGAGGTGATGTGCTGCTAACATTTCTCTGCAGCAGATTCAGACTCATTAAAGTCTCAGTTTGTGTCCACACCGGTTGTGTCTGCAGGTTGTCCGCTCTGTCTTTGGCTCTGGAGCAGAGCAGAGTTTGCAGGAAGCTCCTGACTGCTCAGGGACGAGGTCGATACTTGCTCAGGCTGGCCCTCAACCGCAAGACGCTGGCCCAGTTCTTCACACACCTGCTGCACACACCCAGACTGCTGGAGGTCAGACACATCCATGTGGTTCTGCTCCGAGAATATATGCATGGATTGTCTCATGTTGTTTCTCTCCTTTCCAGTGGTACAGCCCGGATTTATCTATCCTCAGGAATGAGGACTTTGCAGGTGAGGTTGTTCTTTCTTTTTTTGCTGCCAGTGAATTTGCGGAAATTCTTCTCATCGCTGTAATCACCGTTTTGCTTTTTTCCAGAACCTTTCATGTCGCTGCTGCTGGTCCTTTCTCACATGGAGTTCAAACTAAACATGGAGGTCAGATACAAGTGTTGCAACGTCCTTGCAAGAGTTCATGCAACCCTTAATAATAACAATGACAGAAATATCTCATATAATCAAAAATAGTTTTTCTGAAAGAATTTGGCCACTGACAGCCACCGTCCACCCATGACTTTACTTTGAAGTAACATCTGAGCTCATTTTTAACTGTGTTTTACTTGTCTTTAAGCAGAACTGCAGTTTTCTGGATGAGAGCTGGCTCATACCGGTAAGACCATAGATTCCTGTTGCTCATGTTGCAGCATTAATGTGGTGATTTATTTATCTGCGCTTGCAGGTGCGGGACGTTTATGAAGTAGTGCCCTGTCGAGAAGTTGGCGTCGTTCTCAGGTTTGTGTCACAAACTTTACAAAAGATGCTTTTTGCTCCGCTGTCCAGGATCCAACCTGCTTCTGTTTCTTCAGGTATCTGAGTGGCCGCGTCTTCGTCCTCGGTTTAATAACCGGCAGTCAGGCTCACGTCGACAAGTTCATCTCTCCTGGTGACATCATTGATGAGATCAACGGCACGTCGCTTAGGAATTCCAAAAACGGACAGGTGAAGAAGCGCCCAGGTGTACGCGACACTGTTTTATCCCTGCTTGTAATAGGAAAACTTTTTCTACTCATTTCCAGGCTGGTGTGGTTCTGTCTCGTCTGAAGGGTTGCCCTTTGTCCATCCACGTCCTCAGATGGAAGGCTCAGGATGGGACGGTGTATCGGCCGCTTATCAAACTCCTCCGTACCCTCAGGAGGGAGAACCCCCATCTGCAGCTCGGACAACCACAACAACCAGCTGGTGAAGACCAGAGACCTCCTGCATCTCAGTGCCTCAAAGAGGGAAGGCAAGTATTCCCAGATGTAACACGACTCTCTAAATGTGTCATAAACTAAATAACTTTGTCAACAGAATTGTGTACATTGTGGATTTCCTGGGAAAGGCCAATATTGGAAAGGTAAATCTTTTTTTTTTTTTTTACCGCTCTTACATTGCCTCAAATGAATCCTGCAATAATCCGTTTGACCCTTAGTTTGGAGGCAAAGAAGTGCTGCAGCATGCAATTCCCCGAGTGCTGCATGAAAACCTGCCCAGCAAGGTAATGAAACGCATCTGCCTGAGGGCACGGTGGAAGCAGCAAGTACTCATTGCATCATTTGTCTCACAGGAAGTGCTTTTAGACATGAAGGAAACACATTTGACGTGCACCGACAGAAACAGCACACTGGTGAGTTGTTACAATACGACAGAACACACACACATATATACACACACACTTATGGTCTTTGTATCCTCAGAAGCTGTTTGAGCACCATTATCCTGAGATTTCATGTGTGGGGAGGTTCGCACAGCCGGGCTACACAGTATTTGCCTTCTGTGTGGTGTAAGTGATCGAGCTTCATGTTTCAGGAGTTTCTGCTTCCAGACTGTTAAGTTTATTTCATCTCCTCAAACAGAAAGTCCCCTGAAACGCCAGAGTCTGCTGGTTTCTGCTGCGTGGTCCTCAGAGCCAGCTCCATGAAGGAATGTCAAGATATAGTTTGCCGTATTGGTGAGTTAACCTCTGCACTAGAGAAGTCCACATTGCTCATCTTAATATTTAACATCTGTTCCATTTTACAGCTGCTGGCTTTAAGCACACTGAATGGTTTGTGTGACTCCATTTTAACTAAATAAAAGTTTAACCACACAGCATCCATTGTTTCTCTAAAGACCTTTAATAGAAAGACATGTGACAACATTTCATAAATAGTATTAAATGTAGCTGCCAAGATTGTGTTGGGAAAACATGTAAAAAGCGGGCCAAAAGGTACAGAGGGTCGTGTAATGCTCATTAACACAGTTCAGAGGATCAACTGAGGTAGCCAATACCCTGTCGCTGTGGTTGTACTGCGCATGGCATCATCGGATAAACTGTAGATGGGCAGTCCCTGGAAGATGTGAAGAAATTAAGCCACTTCAGAGCCGTCCCATAAAAGGAACCCAAAAACAATGATGTAGTTACACTGAGAATGACCCATGAGAAGGGAACTGGTAGATACATCTACCCTTAGTGTACTTTATGGAATGGTTGGCTTATTGTATCACTCTAAAAATACAAAGTTCAGACAACTTGATTAAAAAAAAACCAAAGAAATAAAAATGTCCACAAAATGGCTGAGTGTGATAAATAGGATCATTTGAACGCAGCCACGGTCTTTAGGCCCTTTCTCCCCTTATCCTGCGAGCCAGCTGGATGTCTTTGGGCATGATGGTGACACGTTTAGCATGGATGGCGCAAAGGTTGGTGTCCTCAAAAAGACCCACCAGATAAGCCTCACTCGCCTCCTGTTGAGGAAAAAAATGATAAGTAAACAATAAATATAAAAAAAAAACCCTCACTGCCCCCCAGTTTTTTGTAATCTGTTACATTTACCTGAAGAGCACCAATGGCAGCACTCTGGAAACGCAGATCAGTCTTGAAATCCTGGGCAATTTCTCTCACCAGACGCTGGAAGGGAAGCTTGCGGATCAGCAACTCAGTGGACTTCTGGTAACGACGAATCTCCCTGAGAGCCACAGTTCCAGGCCTGGAAGACACATAAGCATGTTCAGCAACAGCTTCCACACATTTGTGCCACAGATCTCATGTGAAAGCCATCGACCGCTCACCTGTAGCGATGGGGCTTCTTCACGCCTCCTGTGGACGGCGCGCTCTTCCTGGCTGCCTTGGTAGCCAGCTGCTTCCTCGGCGCCTTTCCTCCGGTTGATTTACGGGCTGTCTGCTTGGTACGGGCCATCTTTCACTTTCTGAAAGTGATAAATATCATAAATGTAGCTAAAACATTAAAGATTTAACCCTACGCTCCATGTAAACACCGACATTAGCTTAGCACGCTAGGTTTAACATTACCCCTCCCCCAACCGCCGTAACTGGGAGGCGCCAGCAGCAAACAAGCATTATAACTGCTTTGATAAAAGGTCTAAAATGGTCAAAACACAAGTTATTTGCTAGCAGTAAAGGCGAACCAGACATGTGGACGCACTACAATTCATATTTCACAAGACCCCGGGTTTAGTTGTGTTCATCCCGAAGCTAAGCGCAATGTACCAAAACAAATGGCGCCCAAACCAGCGCGGCTCTGCTTTCCGAGCTCGCCATTTTCAGCTTCTTCCTGAACGACATTACCTCATAAATGTAACCTCTATAAGCCTGAATATTACTAGTAGTTGTATCAAATAAATGGTACACAACGAACACGATAGACCAATTAAATAGAAATACTTTCTATTTTAGCTAAAAGCCTGATATATGAACTATATATAACAGTTAGAGCCGCTATTGTTCTATTTTTAGCAAATGCTGCCATCAATGAGTCGACATGTTATCCCAGTATTACTTTGACACGAAGCACTAACACGGCATTTATTTTAACAGTGTTATTTTACGAGTTGTATACATTTTAAACGAAAGAAAACGAATTATGTTACCTTTTGGACGTTAATTAAATATACGTTAATGACCGTCGACTCCTAACTCTCGCTGATCACCGAAGAAAATGACTATTGTCAAGACGGTGAAGGCCCATTATTAATACTTTATCTGACGTCATGGCTGTAACATACTTCGCGCTGATTGGTTTAGCTTCTAAAGCGGATACTGCTCGACCAATAAGATTGAGTCAAATAGATTGAAACGAAACCATAATCATTGTGTCGCCATTTTCCCTAAATATTTTAACTTATATATCATAACTATAACAGTGAACATTAAATTGCGTAAATTGTGAATAATTTCAGTTAAAAAAAGTGAAGCTGTAGTTAAACTTCATATCCCAGAATCCAATAGTCTATATGTGCCGTTAGTACTACTTCCTCTCCTCTTGCGCAAGCTCACTTCGTTGGAGAATGCGGATTTCGAAGCTAATAAGCATAGCTAGCCAATAAGCTAAAAACAATCTTCTTCTCGTTAGGCTTTATACTGGTAAAATGTCTAAAACACATTCACAGCCCTCGTCGTCTTCGGCAGCAACGTCTACCGGGGGACCCTCCTCGTCCTCTTCATCTTCGTCCGCTGGGGGCTCAACCTCTCCCGCAACCGTGTTGAACGTACAGCCCGAGAAACCTCAACATTACACGTACGTAGCTGGTTAGCTGGATTAGCTAGCTGAATGTACACAACCTCACGTGTGATGATATAAACAAAAGAACAACTAAATTTTATTACAATAAAAATGGACGTTATAAACTGTAGGTTGATTAAACTCAACCGAACAAAGCTGTTCAGCGATTATTTGCTTATTTATAAAAGCAGGTCCAGGTGAAGAGGCCTAACGTTGCTTTTTAACTTTCTATATTTTACAAGCAGGTTATTATATCATCATTTGCTCACTGAAAGCTATTTATATGTCTCACTGTATAATACACGCATTGCTTATGTAGTTACATATTATAGTAACTCCAGAAGGATAAAGGTTTGACAGTTGTTGAAATAATGATCATGTTATGGCTTAGACTGATGTGAATGACTATAAAATCATCACTACTATGTATAAACAATGCACATTGTTTTTAATAAAGTAATAAAACTGCATATATATGTATTAACCTTTCTTATTGCCTCCACTTCCATCAGATATCTCAAGGAGTTCAGAACTGAGCAGTGTCCCCTGTTTGTGCAGCATAAATGTACACAACACAGGCCTTTTTCCTGTTTCCACTGGCATTTCCTGAACCAGCGGCGCCGCAGACCCATCCGCAGACGGGACGGGACCTTCAACTACAGCCCAGATGTTTACTGTACCAGATATGATGAGGGGACAGGTACCTGCCCGGATGGAGATGAGTGAGTGAAACTTGATTCAATGTTGTACATAAGACACTTTCACATCATATCTGTATTAACTTGAGTTTTCGATACACGCGGACAAAAGTACTGGTTTGATATTAAACTACACATCTGGGCACAATGAAAGAGTTCATGGGGATTTTGAGGCTTGCATTTGATGCAGAGTGGTGATTTTGTGTCTAGTTGAAGTGTCATTTTGTTGCATACTCCATACGCGTTGTTTCCAACGACACATTCAGCATTCTTCCTTATTCTTGTCCATTTTCGAGTCCTCTACATTGTAATCTGAAATTACTCTCATGCATCACAAGATTGCTTCGGGTAAGCGAGACAAAGAGCATCTTTCATGTAGGTGAAAGGAGATGAAGTACTGTTTGAGTATGATCTCCGTGGAACAACAGTGTCTCATGCATAACCTTCACATGTATCTCCGGCTTCTATTCATTTACATTGAATTGTACATAGAGCTGCTGTTGAGATTTACACATTCAAGGCAAATAACGGACTGAAAGATGACTTGGGGAGTGGCTGTGGTTTCCTTTAGCCATGCTAATGAGCTACTGTGTGGCATGCTAAGGAAAACAATGCCAGATTATTCCTATTTTAACTTCAGTATGGCCAAGTTACAACCAGCGTGACTTGTTACAGCAGTTATGTGTCCCACGTAACCAGATTTTGTTGGTTTATAGTTTGACGGGGAACAAGATTGTTATGGATTTTTTTGCAGTTTTTGTTTTAAAGTCGGTATAATTTATGAATGTAGCCATCCCTAATTGCTTGTCATGTCGCTACTGCATATAAAAAATGTTCTTTGGGATTACAAAGACCAGAAAAGTGAAAAAAGAAAGAAACAGGAAGACTAAAGTCTTTCAAAGTTTCACTAGTTTTAAGATTAGTTTTAGTTTTCAGAGACTTATTTGAACACTTTTGGAAGAAAAAAAAATAATAATAAGGACCTGCAACGTTCCCTGTTTCTACACAGCTCGGTTAAACAGTGTTGCACTAGAGCACTCTGGTTATTGTCAGCATGTCTGTGGGATTGTCGCTTGTACCGTTTAAGCCATTTTCAGACATAGTAACCAGATAATATCAGGACATTTACCACTCTGACATGCTTATTCATACATGCAACAGCATTTCCAGAGCTTACACGGTAAAGTGCGTTCAGACATAGGCGATAAATGTCGTGTAAGATAGTCATCCTAGGAACCGGATATGATGTATCATATCAGTGACAAATGACGACAACAAAACATGTTAGATCAGAATATAATTTACCTGTTGAGAACGGCTCGTTTACTGTCGCAATGTCTAGTTCCACGCTAGCTTCGCCATCTAGCCATCATTGTGGTTTTGCTGCTTCATAGTTTTGAGCTTGTTATTTACTTGCTGTTTGGTTTTATTTATCTGCTTCTCCTCCAACTCGGCTCTGATGTGGTCATAAACGACAGAATCCCGCGCTGTTCCCTGCACATATTGTCTTATACTTTCATCGGTCCTTGCTGCCAGCAGTTCTTTAACTTCTTGTCTCGCCAGTTTCTTGCTATTTTCTTATCTTATCAACCTCATGTTAGGTTGTAGTTCTCTGCGTTTACTTTTAGTAAAATCCCCGTCGATCTACCTGCATAATGTCAGAACTATACGTTTCAGACATGATGGTCGAAAAGTTCATTTCTGTGTAATGTCCGGGGAACAGAGCATGTCTGAAAGGGCCTTGAACACTTGAGTGTCTCCTTATGTATCAGAGGCATCCTTCTTTCAGCAGCCTGTCTCATTTCATATTTAATTGATACAATATTATACTGAAATTACATATTTCTGCACGTTTTACCTGCTGTTGTACAAGTTTAGAAAAAAATATATTGTTTCTCTTTTACATCGCAAGCTAAATGATTTTACGTTACGTTATGTTTTCAGCAACAGAAAAGGGAAAGTTCAGACTGCAAAATAACTTTTCACTCGAAAATTTTAGACTCGCGTTGGACAGATTTGGGGAGAACATCTGTTATTTTCCAGATGTTTGTGTGGTATATAGATCAGGTAATAAGAAGGTCTGAACTGCCAAGTTGCCTTTCTTTCTATAGTTTCCTACAACCGAGTCACATTTGGTGCTCACTGTAATTTATGGTTAAACATTGTGCAGTTTATGATAAATTAGTGGGCCGGTGTTATTTGGTAAATAATAAATAATCTTTTTCTAAAAAGTAAAAACATTTTGTGTCTCTTGAATATTTACTGTATTTGATTTTGGCTTAGTTTATTTTATTTACATTTTATAAACACAAACGTGAACTCCATGATGAAGGTCGCAAGTTTCCAATCAGAACGGACACACTGGTGTTTTTAAAGGTTTAATTTGAGTTTCTTTATTGTTGTGTTTTGACTTTTATGTTCCAGATGTTCATTTTTACATCGAACAGCCGGTGACACAGAGCGGAGATACCACCTCCGTTACTACAAAACGGGATCATGCATCCATGAAACAGATGCAAAAGGCCACTGCAGCAAGAATGGCTCCCACTGTGCCTTTGCTCACGGATCACATGACCTGCGTAGCCCCGTTTATGACATCAGGTAAAGTTAAACTCGACACAGACACACAATCGAATTATTTTTGCTCTTTGTGTGGTCGGTAATGTTTTCCTGTTTTGTACAGGGAGGTGCAAGTGATGGAGTCCCAGGGCGGCTCAGGGGCCCCTGAGGGGGGTGGAGGAGACGGACAGTCAGGACAGGCAGCAAGCACAGCGCTGATAGAGAAGATCCTAAGTGAGGAACCACGCTGGCAAGGTAATGTAAAGATGCAAGAGCTGGAATCGCACGCTGAAAGTCTGATTTAGCACATTCCAGGTAATTTACAGTGAATGCTTGTAGCATACATAACGGGGTGCCTGAGTTCTTGTTTACGGGATTTCCGATCATGTTCTGCTGCATATTTTCATGCGATGTCTTTTAATCTGTCATTATTTGCCTCTTTCCAGATAACAACTACGTGTTATCCCACTACAAGACAGAGCTCTGTAAGAAACCTCCCCGGCTGTGCCGTCAAGGTTACGCATGTCCTTATTACCACAACAGCAAAGACAGGAGGCGCAGCCCTCACAAGCACAAATACAGGTGCCCTGTTACATCACGCTCCATCCAACCGGTGTTGCTTTCTGTGGATTCCCGTTTAAACTCCTGTTTGCTTTTGCCGCTACAGAGCGTTGCCGTGTCCAGCAGTGAAACAGAGCGAAGAATGGGGGGATCCCAGTAAATGCGAGGGAGCAGAGGGGTGTCAGTACTGCCACACGAGAACAGAGCAGCAGTTTCACCCAGAGGTTTGTTTACGTCACTGGCGTCGTTGCCGACTCGAAATCACTGCGGATGAAAGAGAAATTGCTTTTGTTCTGTCGCAGATTTACAAATCTACCAAGTGTAATGACATGCAGCAGTGCGGCAGCTGTCCCAGAGGACCCTTCTGTGCCTTCGCTCACGTTGAAAGTGAGTTCCCGCCAAACATTCACTGATTCGGGTTGTGTTTAAACATTTTAATAATGAAATGAATTGTAAAATATTTTATTTATTTGAAATTGCAATTTTTTTAGTTATGACATTTAGGGCTGTGTTGAAAAGATCGATTCTGAATCGATTCTCATATCAATTCCTAAAGATCAATTCATAAGTCCAAAGAGTGATTTATTTAATGCATTACCCTGGTGAACTTTGACCTTTCATTCACTCATTAGTGTGACAACACACAACATATGTCTCCTCATATGTACTACAAACCACAGAAGTCATCTTTAACTTCTGACATTTCATTAATTTGTTTTGTTGGATGTCCATATAATACTAGTATTAATGTTTCATTAACATATATAATATAATGTAACAAAAAAAATTTAATAACACTGAACAAAACCCATATCTGATCAGAACAAATCAGATTGAATTGTGAAAATCGATTCTAAATCTTTAGAATTGGAATTGAATCTATTCTTGAAATTTGAATCAATACGCAGCTCTAATAACAATTATCGTTACTTTTAAAATCTCCCGCAGAGCCCTTCGTTCCTGAGGAACCATCATTCCCCAAACCCAGTTCTTCTCCACCCCCGAGACCTCCGGACCCTCTTCCCAGTCAGGAGGCTTCTCCGAGCCCCAGCGCTCACAGCATCGGACCCGGGCATTGTTCTGTATCAGACCCCTTCTCCCCCTCCGCTGCGTCTCGCGCGGCAGAGCAGGGGCTGCTGGGTAGTGTTTTGAGTCTGTGTGAGGACATCAGTGCGCGGGCAGAGCCTGCATCTCCATGGGCAGGAGAAGGAGGGTATGGCAGGGCGCCTGGATTTGAGCGGGAAGATCAGGTGAGACGGACAGTCGATAATAAAGCTGAAATTAATCAGAGTTGGAGTAAAGCTGCAGTCGCTTCAGCAACTTTTTCTTTTGTTTGTAAAATCAGGCTAAACAGAGAAGCTTCGCTCTTGAACAGCGCAGTAGAGAATTTTCAACAGCACAAAACAAGCAGGTAGAGTGTCGACCTTCACATTTCAGGTCAGTAAAACGGTTTCAGTGCAACAACACTTTGTTTCCTCTTCAGGACTTGTTGGTTTTCCTGCCAGTCGGCAGCCCTTTGAGCCTGTCCTCCAGCATCCCCTCCAGCCTGGCTGCCACACCGCCAAGCCCCGCCCCTCTCGGACCGCCAGGATCCAGCATCTCTTCGGGCATGAACGCCAACGCCCTGCCCTTCTATCCCACCAGTGAAACTGTGGAGTCAGTTGTGGGTGCGTAACAACGTTACACACATCGGAGACAACGTGCTGCGATAGAAACTGTAAATCTGAGAGAAACTGTTTTTTTGTGACAGAATCAGCCCTGGATGACCTTGATTTGAACGATTTTGGTGTGTCAGCATTAGAGAGAAGCTTGGAGAGCAGCTCTGCTTTGACAAGCGTGGGAGTCGTGCATGGTACACACACACACACACACACACACACACACACACACACAACTACAAATCTGTGAATGAATATGTGTGCAGCATCAATCTGTGTGTTTGCTTAAACAGGAGGCAGCCAGCTTCAGAGTTCGGCTCCCGTCAACATTCCAGGATCTTTCAGCAGCGCCGCCCCTTTCAGATCGCCTTCGCCATCGCCCCCCGTCAGGCCACACGCTTCACCTTTCTTCTCTACTCACCTATCACAACCCGGCCAATCAGAGAGCACCTTCCTGGGACCGTCTCACAGTTCTTTAGGTGTCAACATTTGGATTCAAATGGAGTCCCGATGGAAAAAAAGGTCTTTCTCATTTACGTTTTTTTCCTTGTAGGTCTGAATGGTATGAGCACAAATATATGGGAGCACTTCCCATCGGGCCAGGGCTCTCCTGGAACACCCCCTGCCTTGCTACCCTCGGGCTCCTGTGCGGAGACGGCGAGGCTCAAACAGGAGCTGGAGGACGCCCACCGGACCCTGAAGCAGTGGGGTAACAGCTGGAGACACACAGCTCAGGTAGGTATGCAGTGGAGCATGAGCGTCCGTGTCTCCAGCGATCTGTAAGTTCATCTGACGGCTAAGCAAAGAGATTTTAAGATTTGAGTCGTTGTCTGTGTGCTTCACCTCGCAGTCGTGGGCTACGCTCAAAGCAGACACCGAGGAGTCGCGCGCAAACGCAGCGCGGTTAGCCATGGAAGCAGAGAGAGCCAGGCAAGCTGAGGAGGAGGCACAGAGACAGATCTCTCTCCTGCAGGAGGCGCTGGAGAGCCTACGAAGCGGAGACAATCCCCATCTTGCACTGCATCAGCTTCAGCTGCTACACCGACTGCCGCTGGAGTCGGTCCTTAGTTTACAGGCTCAGCTCTGCAGCTGCTTACATGCAGTGGAACAGGTAAGAGCTCAGACGGAGAACTGACCCGTACAGATTCAGCAGATCAAACGGAGCCGGGACAGAACCAGTTTAGTCAAATATGAGCTTTATTTAGTTTAGTCTTGAAGCTGCAGTCTGTTGCTGATTAAAACTGACTCGGACAGGTTTATTCTGAAGCACAATTTACATTTTTATTGTTGACTTTTCATTTATTTGTAGTATGTTTACCCACAATGCAGCAGGGTTACAGAAAGCAGGAGGTCTACAGTTGTACAACAGAAACAATAGCATAGTGCTTGTTAAGGCAGATATTTGAACGTCATTGTTTGTTTGCAAAGTCACGGACAGTAACTTGATGAGATCATGACAATGTTGTCCCTAATAAGTTTCTTTGCTTCTTGAGCCACCAGGAGGGTTTAGGAAACATGATGAAATTGACCTGTAGGTACATCCATTCTGCACAATGTTTTAAAATGAACAAATAGTTTAGAGAATAGTCAAGAAAATTTCCTGAGTCATTGTTATTTCTGTTACCGGAGCAATGCCATCAGATCCATGACCAATCACTTTTTTGTGGTACCCAAAGTATTCCCATACAGCTGCCTTTGTCTTCTTTTACTGGGGGAAGAAGTTCAACAAGTTTATTCCCCTCAGCTAATTTCCATGCTCTGCTACTGTTTTCTCCAGAACATTCCCATTAAACTGGATCAGGGATGGACAACTCCGGTCCTCGAGGGCCGCTGTCCTGCAAGTGTTAGGAATTTCTCTGCTGCAACACACCTGAATCTAATGAATGGATGATTAGCAGCATGCAGAGTTTGATGTATAGCTTCTAGTTAAGTGTGATGTGTGTCAGGTGTGTTGTAGCAGGTCCTATGCTGTGTTTGAATGTGCACCCTATGCCCTAACCCCTCATTCACTGCATAGTTCCCTCACTTTCATTGTGTTTCGGACACGAAGCTCACTACTTTCTCTCTGTCGCGCATCACGTGACTACCAGCTGTAACTATGGCAACCACAACAGTTTCAAATTCAATCTAATTTCGAGTGAAAACGTCTTATTTACTCATATTTCATGTTATTGTTGCTTTTTATCATATTTATTTAGTAGAAAAGGGATAAAAATGATGCTTTATGGTTTTTTTATTAAACGTTTTTGATGTTTGTATATTTTCCGCCATTATAAGCTCCGGCCCGCAATGCATTGTGGTCTATATTAACCCGTCTAGTGACCTTCGATGCTCACTACTTTTCAAGATGCATTGTGGGTAATTTTGAGTGCACTACTTTTTTTCCCAAAGTTCATTCGGACACCCCTACAAAATGGCGTGAGCCCTTTGAAGGGCGTAGGGTGCACTTTCGGACACAGCCCTAATACTTATAGGACTGTGGGGGTCCTTGAGGACTGGAGTTGCCCGTCCCTGTACTAGATGGTTGTTTCCGTGTAGGTCAGCGGTTTCTGAAATACTCAGACCAACTACCTTCCTTCCTCCAGAGTTCATAATTCCTCTTTCTTCTTCATTCTGATGCTTCATCATGTCATCTTCATCATGTCCACATGACTGTGTTGGGTTCTGCCCTGTGATTGGTTGATTAGAGATTGGAATTAACAGCCGAAGTGGCCAGAAGTATAAAGTCAAGTAAAATGTTTGAAATAAAATTTAGGATTCAGTGTTTGCTCTGTAAATATCCCGTCTCATTATGTGTCACAGTCGAAGTCATTCCCAGTTCTCGGATCTGAACCGTCTCTGCTTTGTGTTTACTAAGGTGGTGTACAGGAAGCAGAGACAGTGCTGTGTGACGTGCGGCAAACAGGGCTCCGTGTCGCTGCCTTGTGGCCACGGACTCCAGTGCGAGAGCTGCTCCGCCTCCACGGAGTGCCCTCTCTGCCCAGAACAGACCCTGGAGCAGCAGCTCTCTTGACCTCAGAGCAGTTATAGGACCACTACAGATTCCAGACCAGTCAGTCCTGATTCCACAGAAACCAGCCCTGGATCCTAAGCATTTTTTCACTAAAGGGGTAATAAGAAAATTGTAAGATGATAACAACGTAAGCACTGATTTATTTTTTACTCTTTAAGGTGACATTAAAAGCTAACGGCCTGCTTAGTGAGAGTTAGTCGCAAAATACAGTAAATGCTCTTAATGGAGACGCAAGGATTAATAATCTGGCAACTGTTACCCATGAAACCAAACATTGTTTTTGACCAGCAGCACTGTTCTTGAGCCCTGCACTTGAGTTGTGAAAATAACTTAAAGATCTGGTGTTATTTAAACTCTGACCCTAAATATGAAACATTTACATGCATAGTTTTAAATTGTATATTTAAAAAATGTAAGCTCACCTTAGAGACAATGTGTTCCTGGAGTATTATCTGTAAATGGATAGTTCTGTGATTTACTGATGTGTAAATGCATCCACTTAAAATCTTTGATTCTCAAAACTCCAAAACATTTAGCAGAAATTGAAGAGTTTGTTTCGAGGATCATGTCTGGTGCCTCGTCGCTGTGTTTTCAAAGATCATGAGCGACTGTTTCAATTTCTGTTTGTCAGCAAAATCTCAAAACCGCCTTGATCAGTGGATGATACCGTAAATGAGTTTTTTTATATGTATTTTCAGGGTGTTGAGCCATTTAACAAGTCACTCTGAAAAGACTTTAAGGGCATATTCAGTCTCATCCAGACTGTGATCCTGTATCGCTACAGCCAAAAAGAAGTCATCGCATCATCGTGCTGGTAGCACTTGTCAGCTTTTTTTCTCTCCTTTAGATTATTCTCATAGGTTTAGATTTAAAAAAAAGAAATGAATAAAATGGTGAATTATGAAAATATGACAAGAATTAGTAACGTTTGTATTTACAACAGATGGCCTCTGCAACACTCAGGTTTTCATGTAGTCTGTAAACATGAAAAATGAGGCAAATGTACTCAGTGTATGAGAATCCATCATTTTTTTATTCTCACTGTAAAACCTCATGTTTTTGTTAAACCAGGCCCTTCTGCTACTTTTAAAACCAATGTGTGACAGGTTTCTCTGCCAACGTTTTTACATTTGTAGTATTCGTTACATTTCAATTACTCAAATGTATATAATATATATCATATATATTATATATATATGTATACACATAGTTAAGTGATATTATTCTTATCTCTTGCACTGATTAGACTAAACATCCAGAGGTAAAGAAAACGTAAATGTTAAAATGCAGGTGTGAAAGTGTTGATGCTCACTGTGATGGTCTTTTGGTAAAATCATGCTCAGCATACTGTACACATGTAACTCATGCAACACCAGTGTTTCCATCTGAGTGCATTTTTTCTTTGTTTTTTGGTACTGATCATTAAAACAAATTGTATATTTTTGGAGAAGTAAGGTGTGTGTGCGTGTTTATGGTTGAGCAGTCTCCTGGGATTGTTTTTCTCGCTGTCGTCGCTTCTTTACAAAAGCCTGCGCCTCCCGCTCTCCCTTCCTGGACTCCAGCAGCCCCAGGATGCTGTCTTTTGGGAAAACGCACACAAAAATACATGGTTAGGTTTGGTGTGACGGCAGGAATGAGTGCGGTGGCTCAGATGTCCTGATTTGGAAGTTTTTAATTCCAAAAAGAAACATTATGTATATTAAAACCTGGTAAAAAGAGAAAATCGATTCATATAAAAAGCATTTATTTTCCACCTCAGATTACTAATAAGAATCAATAAAGCATCATCAGGCTTCGGCCATCTTGGCTAACAACAGAAAGCTGCTATTTCACGGTTTGCCTTCTCCTGAGCCAATGTCTTGCAGGTTTTCCACGTTTCTCTGCTGCAACGCACCTGATTCAAATGAGACTTGAGCAAAAATTTGGCATACCGTTGGGTTTAGGATGCGTCAGAGGAAGGCGTATTTGTGCAGGGATGGCGTCTGGCTGAGAGCTGAGTCCTTCTCCCTCTTTTGGTCCAGAAACTCCTGGTATGGCCTTAAGGGCCAGGAAGGCCTCGCCCTCAAAGTCATCCGTCCTCAAGGTGTCGTGGTCCAAAACTGTGATGACAAGGCAAGCCCCTGGAGCCTGGCACTGCTCCAGTGAAATCAGGCTGCGATGAAGAGAGCAGATAAATGAAGTCAACAGCATTTCTTAAAGGGTTAATAGAACCAAGTGGGGTACAAGTCAGAATCTTTACAATGACAATGAGGCCCTGCATTTTTTAAATAAGTTTAGACATATTCTTGGAGGTGAAGAGGAATGGAGCAGGGTTTGCAGTTTTTAGATGTTTCCCTGCTTCAGCAGACCTGAATCAAATTAATGGGTTATCATGCAGAACTTGGCAACAAGCTGTTGGATCCATTTGACTTGAATCAGGTGTGTTGAAGCAGGAAAACATCAAATCTTCAGGACAGTGGCGCTGGTGGGCTGGAATTATCATGCATGCTCTTTCCACTATTGTGAAGCCTAAACTGCACAAGTGTTACCAGAAAAGCCTGATTTTCTCAGCGTGGACACTGGAAATAATAACAAACAGAAGAACAACATACAAGTCGAAGCTCTCGTCAAAAAGAGGATTAAGATCACAGCTTTTGATCCGAGTGCAGCGCGGCTCCACCTCGGGAAAGATGTGGTTGGGCTCCAGACACAACTGTACGAATGGGTCACTGAAACCTGGAAAACATCAGTGGTAAGTCACAAATGACTTTTTCTGTTACGTATCCATGCAGCAGTCTTACCATTAGAGTCCATTGGAATGAGGTTGACGGCATTCAGAACCTCAACCCGAAGTCTTTGGTCCGATCTTCTGTAGGATGTTAGGAGGGTGACTGCACCATATTTCTCTCCACTGAACACTTTCTGTGAAGCAAACAGTGGAGAAGGATTAAAGCAAAAACAGGATCTAAATGAAGGTCAACAGGTATGGAGGGAAATTAGTCTAATTATGGTTACAAATGTGTATTAAATAATTGCAAGTTAGTAAAACAAATTGCAATGACTTCACATAGACTCACACACATTACAAACTTTACATAACAGATTTTTATTTGATATGGGGTTCTGTCTACATGGCTTGGTTGGAACTAATTGGGGATGTTTGATTGATTATTGCAGATAATATACCGATTTTTTTTAACTTAAAATTTCCGAATCTGATCCTAATCCTGATATTTTTGGAGCGAGTTGTGCCAAACAAACAAAAGAATCTGGAAAATTTTACATCTCTTGTATGTTGTCATCTTGAGTTTGAGGAGATGTAGCTGAGTTTGGTATACAACATATATATGTTGAGTAAATGTTTTGTCATTAAAAAGTTTTTAAAAAAACAAAAACGATATTACATTTTACAGACGATATCGACAGATAATATCAGTGTGCCAGTAACATTGAAACATCTCTAAAACTATTGTTTATTTGACTTCCTGTTGTCTTTGTGTCGTCTGCAACCAGCCTGTCCATTCTGCTATGACCTGTCTTTTTTATAGAATTAAAGCAGCAGAATGATAGTCTGATGATAGTCTGGATTGTAGTCTGATGATACTCTGGATTGTAGTCTGGATTATAGTCTGATGATAGTCTGGATTATACTCTGGATTATAATCTGATAATAGTCTGGATTATACTCTGGATTATAGTCTGATGATAGTCCGATAATAGTCTGGATTATAGTCTGATGATATACTGATAATAGTCTGGATTATAGTCTGTTGATAGTCTGGATTATAGTCTGATGATAGTCTGATAATAGTCTGGATTATAG
>JBAMHX010000024.1:19308305-19342685 GCA_037177515.1 Pseudomugil tenellus | reverse complement strand
AATATATGAATACCTAATATCAGCAAAAAACAAGAGAATAATAAATACAAAGATAAGATTGTTGCAGTTATCACCACCTCGACCATATCTGGTAGCATCTTACCAAGAACTGCAGCATCAATAACAATGGTTTGACTATAAGGAAGGAAAAAAACAACAGATAAAAACATTTTAATTTTGGTCTATAATTTATTAATCTATTTAGTTCAGCAAATTATTTCAAGTTTCTTCCCATTTGTATATATGTCTAGAATTTATAAATCTATTGTGTTGCATGGTTATTACATTCACCAGTTTGTTAAGCAAGTTTCTAAAACTGGGAGCAGATGATGTTTTCTATTCTCTAAGGATGAGTTTATGGCCACAACTGTTCCACGTAGCAAAGCCAACCTGAGAGGTTTGAGGAGGATTCTGCGTTTTCATTTCAGAAATGTTTCTATCAAACTCACCTGCTCCCATATTTTTCTGTCAAGGAACTTCTCCACCAGCTGCTGGCTGCTCAGGGAGTGGTGAGTGAGGTGAGCCTTTAGAGTCTGCACAAAAAAAGACAACTTTGGTGTGATGTCGATTTCCAGACAATGTCTGCGATAAAATGAGATGAAGTCACTCACCTTATACTCATCAGAGTGGAGAGAGTCCAGTTGCAGCCCGTTTCCCTCAGCATGAAAGCACTGCTCCAGACACTAAAATTCACACCCCAAAAATTTTTACTTCAAATACTTACAGCTTTTTAGAAGAACTAAATAAGCTCCCAGCTGGTTGCGGACCGACCTGCAGCGTGTATAGCAGCCTCTGGCAGAACACCATCAGCCCTTCTGGCTGCGAATACTGAACGGCCACCTGGTAGAGGATTTTCACCGAGTTATTCCACAAAGGAGTCAGAAGGCTGGATAGATGAGAGGAAAATCAGTTTACTATATCCGAAATAAAATATTTGCAGTGAAGTGAAGTCGTTTCAGACCTGTTGAAGTTCTCTTGGACCAGGTTTTCATTCATGTAGTGCAGCTCTTGCTCCAGGTAGCGCATGAGGGGGGCAGCAGCCTGACAACAGAGGAGGTTATAAAGCAGACCTACAAAAACTGGCTTTAAAAAACAAGAAAAAAAACTACAAAAAATAGGTTAAATTTCCTTGAAATAAGATAAAATTTCTTTTAAGATCATTTATTTTTTTCAAGGAACATTAACCTGTCAAGAATTCCTAAAACAAGTAAAAAAATAAATAAAAAAAACCTACTAAGTAAGAATAATTATCTTACGTTTAAAAAAAATAAGCATATGTGTCCTTGATTTGAGATGTTTAATCCTACTTAGATTTTAGTTTTTGCAGTGTGTGTATGTGTTCAGAACTGGCAGAAATGATCACTTACGTCCTCTGTGGACTTGGAGGGAATTCTCCTTCTGGTTGACATGCTTCTGACGTGAGCCTCGATGTCTCTGTTTAACTGCAGAGACAGATATTTAAGTACAAATATTTTATTTTGATGGAAAACATGGATTCTTTTGCTTTTTGCACCTTTTTTCCAAGAGTGTCTAATGCTGATCGGATCTCTCGGCTGAGGATGCTCTGGGCCTGCTGAAGCTGGGAAGGCAGCGTGTTGTGGAACTGGCTTTCCCCTATGACGTTTTGAGTCCGGTCTCGAAGTCCAGCCCAGTTCAGCTGAGTGGGAAGTCTGGTCAGCACCGACCGCAGGTGCTCCAGGTCGTTCACTACCACACACAGCTGCAGCAGGGAGGACAGGCTTCAGACATAACAGCCGCTGGACTTAATGCACAGGGTTTTAGTGAAGCGTGGGTTTACCATGTTGATGGCGCTGCCGGGGTCGGAGTTCTCAGACAGCAACCGGACCCTCTCCTTCAGGAGGTGGCAGTAGCTCACCACAATCTTACAAACATCCTGGAAAGAGATATTTAGCACATATCACTGCTCTAACCTTTCCAAACCGTTATGTAGCTACCTCTTCAGCTGTTGATGGACATGGGGGGTGATTTTTTGGGGGGTAATTTACAAAAGGTGCATTCACACCAGGATTAGGGATTCGCTTCAGTTTAGGAATGTAACCTTCCCAGTTGACTTTGGATTCATGGTGCGCTACTGGAATGACCTTTTAAATCAAGTGTTCAACTCCCCGCTAGAGAATTACTGAAGGAGACAATAAAAAGAAGAAGAAACTCGTTATCTATTGGTTAATGCAGTAAAACGGCTGTTTGTGCAACATTAGAATAAAACATGAAGCTGCATCAGATCCTGCTAGTTGGATCACATAGGCAGACTGGTTCTTTGATCCAAAACAGTTTGTTTGCGATTCACGGAATTTTCCAGCTTTCCATACAAACGGATCAGGATGAATGATAAAGGCTGGTGTGAATGCAAAGATGATGCTGGGCTCTGAATGAAAGATTTTTTTAACTGGTTGTTTCCCCCAAAGAGTTTAAGATGTTTAAACACAGGAGCACCATGAGGGTGTGTCTTACCACAAATTTAATATTTACATCCGCCAAGGAGGTTATGTTATTGTTTGTGTACATAATCACATAAAAAGTTATGGACAAATTCTCATGAAGTGTTCAGGATGTATCCAGAATGGGAAGATGAAGAGGTGATTAAAATTTGGAGGTGATCCGGATCATGTTTTGGGGTGTAAATCACAATAAACTAGGGGGGTCTCTGAGGCTTGCTGGATCACCTACAAATTTTAATCACTTCTTCGTCGTCACATTCTGGATACATCCTGAAAATTTGATGAGAAATTTTCCATAACTTTTTGAGTTATGTTGTACATAAACAAGAAAGCAAACAAACGCCAGCAAAAACATAATTTCCTTGGCAGGGTCCCCACAATAAGCTGTGGGGGACTCCGTGGCGTGGCAGAGGAGTGTTTTTCTGGTTGGTTAATGAGATTGCATAAAGCGATTTTAAACTTTTGTAAATATGCAGACGACATGGCATTAGTGGGTTTCTCTTATCATACTGATCGTGACTTTGATAATGTTTCCAAACCGGAATAAAGGTTTACGGCTAGCTGGAGAGTTTGAGCTACTCCCCCCCAAGGTACCGCTGACAAAAACTAAATGCAAGTATCTCCATCGCTACAGTCACCAAGCTAGAGTGCAGACTGTTTACAGATGTTTTAAGGAGATTCTTACTGCTGGATGACATTTTTCTTTTCATGTAGGACAAACTTCCCGCCTTAGCGGGACAATAAAGTAGTTCCAAGTCTGTTTGTAATCTGATCTGGTGTTAATGGCAGACCTCGGTGAGTTTGACCATGAGCATGAAGGCCTCTTCAGGGTCAGGCCAAGACAGCTGCTCCCACAGCTGGCAGATAGGCTGGATGCATGCCACTAGGTCCACCGCAGAGGAGCTGTGTTTTATGGGCACTGCACCACCCTGCAGAGGCTGGAGCTGAGAGGGGAACAGGGATAGGATCAGATGATGGCATCGCTGCAACATGGCCGGTATAAAAGCAGTGTGTTACCTGATCAACCTGCACAGCCCTCTCCACCCTGTCCTGCGTGGTGCTGAATGCCTGGTTGAGCCAGTAAGGCAGAGCCTCTCTGAAGCCCTCGTGAAAGTTTGTCAGCTGCAGTAATCCCCTAAAAAGACAACGTGTTTATGTTCCACAGCGTACATGTTCATGTAGAGTTTCCATGCTGATTGGTTCAGTTTTGTGTCCGGATACCAGCTGAATATACCTGTTTTTCTGATTCACCTACTTCTTTTTTATGCTTTGTAGTTCTGCCTCTACTGTTATTATTCCCAGGCTAGATAAAAAAACAAACATTTTCTGTATGATAATCCTGCCTGCATTCGTTGCATTTGCATCACTGAGATTCGTCTTTCAGAAGCAAAGACATAAAAATATAGGAATTTGGAGATTACTGTGTACATTATTGTGGAAAAAACTCCAGAATATTGATGCATCTATATATCTTCTGGCCTGAAATATTTCTGTAGTGTGGATTTAATCTGTTAAAAAAGATCCTGAAGGAATGGATCTTTCCAGTGATGGTCCAAGTTACACACTGTTCTGAGGAATCACAACTTAAAAATATGTTTAGAAAAGAAGGATTTTAAAGAGGAGAGGAGCCATGCAGCTGTTTAACCAGATGTTTATCTGTTAGACCTGAACTGAAATCGTGTAACATGTAAACTGGAAAAGGGTGAGCACTTTCAAAAACATGATTAAATGACAGATCAGGTGTTTGGATGAAGAATTTGTCCACCAATGCTGCTGGAAATGTGATGAACCAAGCAGAAATACTGTTGCTGTTGTAAATTTACTGTCCAATTTAAATGAAGTGTAAACAAAGTGACGTAGAATTAAAACAAAAATGTGGTTTTGTTTGGAAGGAGTGGAAGAATGAGGCTGGTAACAAGAAATGTAAGAGGGTAGAAGAGAATGATGATGATGATGATGAAAGAAGAGATGAAAACCATTCAGATACTTTGCACTCATACAGAGAACACAGCAGGGATTGATCTCTCTGTGTTACTGCAGCCTGGTCGACGAAGTCTAAGTGATAAGTTTGTCAGCTATGTGACAGTGTGATGTTGTAGCGGTGTGACGTCATCCATGATTTGTAACCTATAAAGAACACGACCCGATCCAAGCTCAGTTGTTTAAGCTCCGATTGGTAAGATCAGGATCCCAATGGAAGGAATAAAAATGGTAGGGCAGCTCCGATGCGATGTTCTGGTATCCGCTCCAGGTTTTGCAGGTGTACACATAAAAAAGTGTTGATGAACTTGTCCTGTACTGATTCACGGGGCATAAAAGATCAGATGCTTTGTGGAGGAATATATGCAAACTTGATCCCTTTTGAGAAATAGCTTCCCTCCTGCCAGAGCAAAGGATTCTTAAAACATGCTGCATCATCTTCACAAAGAAACTCCGGATCTTTATCGTAGTGACCTTTTCCCTCTAAGTTTTATTTCTAAACAAGACGTCTTCTCCTTGATCACAGCTGGATCTCCTGAAGATGGGAAAGTCTATTGGGGGGGGGGGGTTACTGGTTAATTAACCATTTTAGAATGATTGGAGACTACCATGTTTTCTCTGTTTGCTTCTCCAGAACAGCGGCGTTAACAGCAAAAACCTCTAAATGTTTCTTGCATCTCGCTGGAAGCTTCCTGTAGCACTGTGTCTGCGTTCTGCCACTCCTCTATTGCTACATATCTGATCTGTTAAGTTCCCACAAGTCCTTTGTGCAACGGTGGACTGCAAGCCACCTCAGAGGTTTTCAGTGAAATGTATGTTAGGATTAATTGGTATACAGTGCACAAAAGTTCCTTTTCTTGTCAACCTTTAGTTATGCAGACATAGGGTGTATCCCAAGATGCATTGAGCACTTCCTGTTACTTTCTCTGTTGCTTATTTTCCATGTATAGGATGGTTCTGGCATCAGTAACCTATTTCTCCTTTTTCTGAAGGTCTTATTTCTCATTCATGTCTTATTTCGTTACAAAAATAACACCCCCCTCATAGTTGTCATGATGGTATACTTAACTCGTTAAACTTAAATATGTTTGTACCAGGCTGTAAACATGTTTATTTCTGCTGTAAAGTTGGTCTTTTTAACATGGGAGTTTATGTAGATTTGCTCTGTTGTGCAGCTCCTAGTGGATGAAGGGGAGCTGCAATTCTTGGCAAATCAACATCGGCTTCACTTTTGTCAAACAGAGGTGGAAGTTTGCTTAAACATACCTCTGCAAAGTGTTTCGAAACATCTCCCACAAAAGGTTAGACACCTGTTTTAGTGTGTCATTGGCACAAGGGAGCAGTGTTGTAAATATGAAACTACTTAAATTGGAGGGTCCTCTTGTTTTTACCCTTCCTGCTGGTGGTTTTAGCTGGAAAGCGTTCTTTTTGGTTTGGTGGGGAAAGTGCAGATAAACAAGCAAGTTTCAGGGAAAACATGTTACAGTCGATATTTTTGTACTCTTAAGGGGAACATTTCTGGTTGTTTTATCCTGTTTGCTCTTAAATAAATGGCTTGAGTTAACCTTTACTGACATTTTAGAGGACTTCACATTCCTAGTCTGTGCTGAGACAAAGTAATATATACACGAGAGTAAAAATATTACATAAAGTGAGCAAAAAACAACAGGAAAAACTAAATGAAGAGCAGCCGATGTTATGAGCCGTTCCTTATTTTGAGCACTGCCCCTTGTGGCTGTGGAAAGCTAAAACAGGAAGCTGCTTAGATGTTTAGAAGCAGCACTCAGATGTACGGTCCAGCTGTTAGTAGCAAGGAATGTTATTATATTGGTGCCTTTCCCAGTCCCAAGTCTTTCTCCAGTCTGACCTAAATGGAGCTTCGGGTGCTCCATTTAGCCGTAATTTGCCTTCCCATTAGCCGTTATTTAATGCAACAGGTGGATGTTGATATGTTTGAGTTTGAGGTGTTGCTTGAGCGTAGGCTGAACATTAAGAAAAAGGCAGCAGATGCTGTTCTGGTGTTATTTTTGTATGTGTGTAGTGAAATCTGACCTCCGCTGTAAGAAAGCCTTGTCTTTGTGGATGGTCTGCAAGCTCAGATAAACAGGGAACAAGCTTTTGGCCAGATTCTGCTCCATTTGACCCTTCATTAACAATAAGGTGTCATTCACTTCCTTTGCGAGCTGTGGACGAGCAGAGAGAGTTAAAAATGTCCTGAGATGAGACTAAATTTCCCATTAATGAAATCTGTCAGCGGAGTTGAACTCTTTCTTTTTCCACTTACCAAAGAGTCAAACCTCTGATAGACGACAGTGAACACATCAACCTGCACAGCACTAATGAGAAGAATAGCAAACACATGCATTTTTAGTCACACAAGCACATTTATCCCAAAAATAACAAGACAATAGTTCATTTTCCTTTATCCAAAGTCTGTAAGAACTGAAACCCACGACAAGCAGAAGCGTAACTAACACTAACGCTCCTCCTTTGCTGGACACGCTGTGTTTCTGAGAGAGATGTGGTTGCTTGTGCTACAAATGTGCAACAGCACCTGACAAACACTCGGTTCCAGACATCCTTGTTGTGTTTTATGTCTTCTTGCACCTCCGCAATCAACCTAGAGAGAGCACTCCCAATCTCTGTCAGGTCCTGTGTGTCAGCAGAGCGCAGACATGCAACTATGTGAGCTGATTTTCCAAAGATAACATTTTTAGACTTTCATGATTGTTTGAGCTTCACCTTAGTCATCGGCTGATGCAAACCCTTTTTGATGGTGAGCCATTCCTCTGTACCTGTCTGAGATAGAAATAAAATGTAATAAGTAACTAAATGTATGTAATATACTGCTGGTAATAGTCCCATTAGAATGATCACTGACCTGTATGGCATCTGTCACCTCATCGTGAAGCTCAAAGTGAGCTGGGTTCAGTTTCTGAAACGCCCGAGTCTTACAGATCTGGACCAAGATCCTGGAAAAGAAAGAAAAGCAGCTACAGATGAGCTTTGTCTGTGAACAGAACAGCTCCGCCAGCAACTGTTCAGACTGTTGTAACTGCAGGTACCTGAGCAGCGTGTGCAGTTTTGGAGTAGCACTGGGAGTTGGGGGGAAGATGTCTCTGTATTTGGCAACCAGACACAATCCGTACTGCAGGAAGCCATGAAGAGAATCCCCAAGTTCCTGTTTCTAATAACAGAAAGCAACACCTTTCTCAACTCGGTGCTACAATCTCCACTCCGAATATGCATCTGAATATTTGTGTTAAGCACTCGCGAAAATATAGCAATCAGGAGCGATCAGTGCTACATACGACATTTCCTGCCTTCTAATTTTAGAAAATAGATATATTTTAATAATCTTTTAATCAGCAAAGGGTTGCACTAATGTTAAATTACATTATGTAACAAGCAGTTACAAGAGATTCTTCCACCAAATGACAAGTTTAAACTAATAATTTTCAAATAAATAAAATAAATTTTAATAAATAATATACCAAATAAATTATAATACATTTAATAAAATAATAAATAAAATAATACATTTTTAATAATATGATGACAGGATCTACGCAGGAATCAGAAACAGCAAATATGCAATACAACATGAAATGTTGTGGATTATAAATATAAGGAGGTTGTCATTGTTGCAGATAACCAGAGGACTTAACAGGTAAAGGATGGGAAAATTAAGAATTTCACAAACTAGTTCAAGATCAAACTTAACCACAAAGAAGGAAACAGACACTTAAACAAACTGGGCTGAGAGAGAAAACTGATGAGGATGATTGTTCACACTGTATGATTTTCACATTTTATATTTAGGAATATTTTTTTTTTTTTTTTTACAGATTATAGATGTTTCTCTCAGATTAGTTAACATCTGTCCATGTTTACATCTGAGAAACTCTTCCTCTCTGAAATGCTCCTTTACTCTCCAGTCATGTTCTGAACTGTTGCCGTTTAACCTTATTGGTTCTCAAATGCTCCAAGAGTTGGTTTTTTAATTGTGCCAGTTACTTTTCAAGCATATTGTTCCTTTCCAACAAATGTGTTACAATGAGCTTTTTTTCCATGTAATAGCAAAATGTTTCAGGTTAAACATCTGATATGTTGTTTATGTTCTATTATGGATAAAATACAGATTCAGGAGATGAAGAAAATATTACATTTTGTTCATTTATACTTGACACATCATACGTTCTTTTAAAATTGGTTGTAATTCCACATAAACATCAAGATATGGCTGTAAAACTCAGACCAGGTGTGATGCAAACAAGGGGAAATTAATAGGAATGAAAACAAAAAAAAATCATTCTAAATATAGAAAAATAGTTGAAACAAAGGCAAACCAAAAGATAAAAATGTAGAATAGAAGAAACCAAAAGCAGATACAGTTTATACCTGTTGGAAGGGGAGTTCCTGCTGGTGCCAGTGGTACTCTATACTGGTGAGCTGCTGGAACAGCACAGATGAGTCCACCTCTAAAGTCTGGTAGAGCTTACTGTAAGCCACCCACTTCCTGGCAGGGGTAAAAACATTCACATTTATACGAGAGCATCTCGTGCATTACAGTGGTGACATGTAGAGTATCTCTGCAGTGTGGTGAAAAAAGCTCAGAGCGTTATGAAACCGTCGGTCATGTGAAGCCAAACCTCCTGTACATTCAGGTATTACTCATTATATTAGGAGTGTATGAGGAGTGCACAGTTTCAGGTTTGAAGACTTAACTTACTAAATAAAACACTTATAGCAGATTATTCAAAAAGTTTCCAAACTGGTCCAGTTTCTGAACTGGTCTTACAACATGTTAAACATGAGATTTGCGGAAGTTTGCAAAACCCAAACAAGATTCTTACGCCAGGTCTTGTAGAAACGGTGAGAGATCATTCTGTGTAGCGTAGAGTTCAAGCAGAATCTGCGCTTCGCCACACAACGCTCCCTTCCACGGACCAGTACTCTGAGACACAGCAACACTGGGGCTTAAAAAAAAAGTAGAAGAGGCTCAAGAAGAATGAGAGGAACTTTTTTACCTGCTGCTTGGAGATGTACGCCTGGACAAACTGCTGCAGAATCCCACAGTAGTTAATGTAAGCGCTGCGGCCGGCACTCAGGGTCTCAGCTCTCTGTTGGTCACATGACACATGCATAACACATGTGCAGTCATCACACACTTCATGTGCTACAACAAACATCTGCATATCATACTTGAGCACAGAGTCTTGAGGCAGCCCTCATTACTTCATACTTTGCTTCAGAGACTTTCTTGTATCCTTGTTTTGTCTTTGACATTAGCTGCTTTTGCTCTTATTAATTCCAGTTCCAGTACTTGGCATGTTTGTTTTGTTTGTTCAGGTACTTCACACTGATCTGGAATCATCCTTATTTAAGAGCTGAACCATCATTATGTCAATGCATTATTACCTTTACTTAACCCATTTTTTAAAAAATCATCATCACGATCATCAGCTGATGCATAAAAGACATTTAGCTGAGAATCTGTTTTGATTTTAGGCTCCTTGTTAACAGAAATGTGTTGCTAAGACATAATTTGTTCCCATTTCCATTAAAAATACTAAAATATCTCAGTTTGATCATCATAAAAAGTATTTTTACCAACAAAGTGGCGCCTAAGAAGCTATTAGCTGGGAAATTTGCAGCGCAGTGTCTTATAAACGTTTAGAGGACACAGCTACTGGAGGACAAATGACGTGTCGAGCTTAAAGAACATGATGATCCACACAGGATGTCCTGAAGAAACAAGACCCGAGACCTTCAGCTGATTCATCGACATCGATAGAAATGGTATCCATGGAAACATGGCCACTGGCTAAATGTCCAGGGTGTACCCTGCCTCTCGCCCGATGACCGCTGGGATGGGCTCCAGCTACCCTGAATTGGATGAAGCAGTTTAGAAAAAGGATGGATGGAAACATGGCCTTCAAAAAGCCGCTTTTAAAGAAGTGTTACAGAAAAAGACGTGGCGTTCCAGGTGACACAAGAAGTGGACTGAAAATCAGTGGCGACAGGTCTGATGGAGGGATGGAGAGATCCCCCCCCCAGAACCTTGATCTCAGCATCATAAAAGCTGTGTGTGATCATCTCAACAGAAGGAAAGCTTTGTGAAGTCCTTCAAGGATCCTGGAGAACTATCTCTGAAGACTCTGTAAGCTCATATAAGTTGACATGCTCATCATCTCTGGAATTTAAAGTTTGTCTACTGCTCATTCCCTAAACGGGGTTGCGGAAAATACCAAATATTGATTGTCAAATATTGATTGTCAAACTGATCAAGACATCTGCTCAGCTTTAACTCCACAAAATGTCCTTTCATTTAATAAAGCATGAAATATATCCAGCTGATGCACATCTTCTGACCCTTCCTAACAGCAAAGTGTGACAGAATGGATGTTTAATTCTTTTACAGCCTTGTGGATGAACTTGAGGATAAGGTGGCATTGGCCTCGATCCGGGTACGTTTCCGTTCGTGGTTCCAGGTTGTACCAGTTGTCCTCAGTGCAGTGGAGATCCTACAGAGCCATGATACAGCCTGGTATTAGACTGGACAGGCAGTAAAATGAAAGAAAGAAAACGTGAATATTTACTACCTGTAGTTTCAATACAACGTTTCCCAAAAAGTCATCTGTACCCTTCTCCTTTTTTGCTTCTTTGATCATCCTAAAGGGATAAAACAGAAGCATTTTACAGCTTTGGTTGTTAAAACTAGTCATTATGGGACACAGGATGCTCCTTACCTTCTTAAACTGTTAAAGTTGGTTTTAATTTCCTCTAGTTTCTGAGTGAGAGACACCTCTTCATCTTTGTCCCTGCAACAGGAAAAAGACAAGTGAATGATAAAGTAAAGGAAAAAAAATTCCATTTAAAGAAAACAAAGAGGAGATTTTTGTTTTTCTCACCACATCTCAAGGTGGAAGCTGGCACCACTGATGTATCCAAACTCTCTGAAGAAGAAGAAAAACTATGTGAAATGCACATTTAAATCATATTTGTTTTGAATAAAGCAGGTCTGAACTCACATTATAAAGGTTTGGTTCCAAATGGGGTTCAGGGTCTGCTTCTTTATCTCCGTTTGGTAGAATTTGTCGTCTGATACGGCGTCTTTTACAACAAATTTACAAGGTTTACCTCGGGAACTTCGCGTCTTGTGCTCCTCTTCATCTTCCAGTATTGTAAGCAAGCAGTATGGGTCACTGAACCCTAAGGAAGAGGAACTACTGTCATAATCCTGCATCATGAACCAAGTCACTTAAAAAATAGATACAAGAATAAAACAAGCTGCAGCTCTTTGCAGTTAGAAACCCCCCCAAGTCTACCTTAGAGAGGTGGAGAAGGTGAGTAAAACTATCTTTTTATTTTCATTATTGTATTTTTTTCTGTGTGGGTTTGGATCAGTCATTTATTAACACCTAGGGTAAGTACTGATGACTTTGAAGTCAAAAAGAACATCTTACGCCTTTACTGCATGCATGCCACTGGCTTCCTGTTTTATGGAGGTCTGATTTTAAAATATTGTTTACTGTTATATACATTGAAGCTTCTACATGCTCACACCACAGTCAGAGATCGGAGGTTTGCCAGCGGGTTTCTTCTGGATGTGTCTACAACTAGGCAACAAAACAGTGATCCCTTGCAGAGATTGGTGAAACAGCCGTGTGCTTTTCATCCATTCATTTAGTTTATTTAAAGGGGCAAGGCCCATTATTTAGCATCTCAGTTTAAATTTAAGATATTCATGTTAGAAAATGAGCTATAATGTTCATTTGTACTTGACAGGCAAGCACAATATACAGTACAGACTTTACAAAAAAGAGAAAAACTGAATGCAAAGTCATAGCCCCCCCCAAAGCCGTCTCTACCGCACCTCAAAGACTCTCAGTGGGGTTCAGGTCTGGACTCTGTGGTGGCCAATCCCTGTGTGGAAATGATATCTCACTCTTTCACAATCTGAGCTCCATAAAAATGATGGTTTGCCACTATTTTTCCATCCATTGTATGTTTTGCTTGTTTCAATGAAGGGTCTCGGCTAAGCCTTTCCCAGCAATCATTGGGCAAGATGTCACCAATCCATCACAGAGACGAACAACCAGTCACACACACATTCATCCTAAAGAGAGTTTCAAATGACCAGTTAACCTAACATGCATGTCTTTAGATTATGGGATTGTAGAGGAAATTCATGTATTAGCTTAATTACCTTGCTCTTAATTAATGTCTAGCTGAAAGGTCCGACTATAAGGCTCCTAAACTGATGTCATTCTGACCTTTAGTAATTCATCTGCTAAGACCTTGGTTGTTGTAGTCAAAGCAGGCCAGCGTCTCTCAATCAGGGAAATGTTTAGAAACAGATTGTGACCATGTGACCGAAGTCTTTAAATAAAGCTCGCCTATCTGACTAGGGCAGAATAGCTCCAAACATCTGTGGGACCCACAGGTCTTTGGGGAATGTTCTCCCCGGGTTATGACCTCTTACCATGTCTGAATGTCTTATTGTCTTCACACTACTGTGAAATAAACAGATTTACCCGATTAGGGTTTTACTATTGTCTTGTTATTTGGACCTAATAACTCATTTTTGTTTTTGTTTGTATCTTACTGGCAAACTAATTGGCAAAGAATTTGTTTCAGTGATGAAAAGGTGAAAAAAACAATATTTATGCAAATTATATGAATAATGTCTGATTTATTGAGATCCCAAGTCCTGTAGAAACTAGACCAGGAACTGACTGGAAATCCTTTTTGTCTTACAGCACTGAGGAAGCAACTCACCACTGATATCTTTACCCAGGATTCCTTTGGCTTCCTTCACAGT
This sequence comes from Pseudomugil tenellus, assembly GCA_037177515.1. NCBI lineage: Eukaryota > Metazoa > Chordata > Actinopteri > Atheriniformes > Pseudomugilidae > Pseudomugil > Pseudomugil tenellus. The sequence goes on along the minus strand of JBAMHX010000024.1, from coordinate 19,329,419 downwards.
GACCATCAGACAGTACACTGGGGGCTGTGTGGGTCAGATAGTTGTTGGTTACATTATTTAAATAAAATAAAACAAGTTAGTGATGTTATTTCTTCCACTGGAAAAACAGTGGAAAGTTATGCGAAATCTATAAATAAATGTTGGGGTCTCTAACGGTGCACTGGAAAAAATGTGTAGACTTCCTTTTCTCACCTCTGCGCTCTGTACTTTCTCCATTAGGCTGTCGTGCTCTGATTCTGTCATAGTGAAAGCCTGGTCAGCAGAAATGATAGAACAACAATCAAGAAACGTCTGGGATCAGTTACACCGCCAACACAGAACAAGAATTATGGGGGTGTTAAGTCAAGATGCTTACCTCCCGAATGTACTGACGAAGCTGACTGTCTGTGAAGACCTCAGCTGAGGTTGGTATACCCATCTTATGTGCAATGGTGTACAGGAGTTCCTTATATAGAGGCTTTAGCTTTGAACAGAAAACATAGAGTATGTTCAGAAAAATGCAGTTTTATCTGAACTGTTATGAATTAGTTGTTGTACCTCCATCTCCTTGTGTCTCCGAGCTTTCTCTTCTGGATTTTCATCTTCTTTATAATCCTAACAAACAAACGGTAGAGTTTCTGTATGACTTTGCTAATGTTGCGTATCGATTTGTGAATGTGATTTGTGATTTGAATGTGAGGCGCTTTGCAGCTAAAGTGTGTTGCCCACCCTCTTCAGTTTCCTGGTATAGGCAAGTTTACGTGGATGGACAGGGGAATACTGACACAGAGAGAAAAAAACAGGTCATTATTAAACAAAAATTGCAGTTTGGACTCATTAATCATAGGAATTGTAACTCTCCTTGCTTGTTTCTCACTAGTTTCTTAGCAATGCTATACGTTTTCATGTGTTCAGTTATGTTTTCCTTTAGAATGAGCAAAGCTTGGTTGGTAAAAACCCACATTGATGTTTTATTGGACTACAATAAAGCTATTTTCTCTGGTGAATCATCTTTATATCTGGGAGACTGCCTCTCTGAAATGCTCCTTTCATACCCTGTCATGTTACTGATGTGTTGCTAGTTAAGCTAACTAGATGTAAAATGTTCCTCCAGTTTTTCTCCACATCCTTTTGTTGCTCCTGTACTGTAGATGACAGTTATTCCTGTCAAGGACAAGGACACTGGTTTCTTTAGATTGAGAAGAATATAAATTGAATAATGAAAAATAAAAGAAGTTGAACATACACTAAACATTAAAATAAGAAGGGACAAAACAGTAAGACATACAGACATGGTACAAGGTTATAATCCGGGAAGAATCCCTCTAGAGATCTGCGGTCACACAGAAGTCTAGAACTATTCTGCCCTAGTGAACCAGTGCCACCCTTGTTTAATGACTTTGGTTAAGTGCGTTAATCTGTGCTCATGATATGACAACAAAACCGAGGTCTCACCTGAACATTTCCCTGGTGGAGGGACCCCGGCTTTGCAGATGGTTTACTAAAGTCAAAGTAATTAAGCTAATATATTAAATTTCCCCAACAGTACCAACAGATGTGTTGCCGCCATCAGATTCAAAATGACCAACAATTTCCCATATTAAAATATCTCAGTTTCAACACCTAATATTTTTCTAATGTTCTACTGGGAATAAAATATTGAGATATTCGGTTTTTAGTAACATTTTACACAGCATCCCAAGTGGGTTGGAACTTGGCGTATATTTGGCATTGCGCATGCATTCACAATAACCTTTGCCAAGATCTTGTACTGATGAACAGAAAGCTCAACTGTTGTGTGAGGTCTTCTTCGGCACAACCCAAAGTTTGTCCCATTATTTTACATACAGAAGGTAAATGAGCCAACGCCTGATGGAGTTCCAGATCATAACGCTGGCCTGTACAGTATGATTGCTACTGCAGAAGCTTTGTTCTTGATTTTTTTACAATAAACTTTGATAAATTATTTAATTTATCGCTAATCATGATCGCTGTTAAGTTTCTTCAAACCGTCTTTCTTGCTCAGACATAATGGTTCATCATGTCTCTCAACTTGTAATGATGGGTTGTCAACTCAGACTCAATAGTTTCAGCATTCGCTTTATCTGACCCGTACAAAGCACATTTTCCAATGACCACAACATGTATTTTCAGTTTGTTCTTACTGAAACATATTTTACGCTGGTGGTTGCGAATATACAGCATGGTCCTTGAGGATAACAGCATATAATATCATAAAATGTTCCAAGATTTTTTCTCTGGTTGCTATGGTGATCTCTTTACACGCCAAGCTGAATGAGATCTGAGGAAAATGTTATGAAATTTCTGTTTTAACTTCCATCCATCCATCCATTTTCTACCGCTTATTCCCGAACGGGGTCGCGGGGGGGCTGGAGCCAATCTTGCACACTAAAATAAAAATATCTCGGATTAAACTGGTGCGACGTTTCCCATGAAGTATCCCAAGGTCTTTGGCCATCACCAGAGTTTTCTTTAGCAGCAAATGCAGTATTAGTTTAAATGAAAACTATTCAGAAATGGATGTTATTCTCCTAATAACATCACTAACTAGATAAAATGATACAGAATTAATCATGTTTCAAATAAGTATATTATAACAAATGTAGGTTTTTGCACTGGATTTGCACAACTTAACAGTTAAAGTACTTATATTATTCTCTAATAACATTATTTTTTTTCTCATTACTTTGAAAACAATAGATTTTTTTATACATAATTTTCTATAAATAAATAAATCCCATAGAAGAAAGTATATCCATCCTCAGTGTGGTATTCATTAAAAGGTTTTTCTTTATTTCAAAGAAAACTACTTTTATTTAGCTGTACTGAGGGAAAATGGCTCTCTGGACTGTAAAAGCTCTGAGAAGAACAGCGTGCTGAGTATTTAGGGCTTCTTCTTGACATTTAGTATAAAGATTGATATAAATTTAACTTGAGACATTAACTTTGCAACAAGATGAATTTATAGTCATTTATAGTGATGGCTAATACCTCGCTACGGCTACCAGAGTAGTGCCATGCTGGAAACATCCATGTCAATGTTGGATGTTGCATTGAGCTGTAACGACCAGCTGTTCATGAAACACTTTAAAAAATATTATATATGCTGCAACTGCCAAACTACATATTTACAGCGATACTGTGATAATATCCATACTGAAACATATTTATATAGTTGTGAGAATAAAAATAACCCATAATCTTAAATGTACAATCTCCATATCATTAATGTGGCTTATTGTGGCAAATCTGTGACATAGAGAGAAAATAATGTTACTTACCTGCCTGAGTCTTGTTAAAGCTGGTTCCTGTAAAACAGAATACAGAGAATTAGATATATTTAATCAAAGTAAATAGTTTTCTTTCTGTGTTTTTGTTTATGTCAGACTGAGACAAGACTTTGTGACACCAGACTTCAGAACCACATCACACTACAAAACAAAAAAACATCTTTCACTAAGGAAAACAAGTTACTTTTTTGTATTTCTGATAAGGCCGTCTTTGAGGAACTTCCTCTATTGCTGATAATGAAACTGACATAGAGACGACAAGCCTCTCAATACACGAACAAGAAAAAAATCACCTGAAAGGGAGTTATTCCTACTAAAACAAATATGTAAATACATCTGTGTTACAATTTAATCACAAGCATTCCCAACCAGACTCGCTGTTCTCAGCAGGGTTGCATTAAGAAATGTCCTAATATTCTGCAGAAATACGCTCTGCTCAGTCACAATCTGACAATAACCCTCTTCCCCAAGTTAGTTAGTTAAAGATAGAAGTTTGTGGTGGAATAAGACAAATTGTCTGGGTTTGAATATGCTTCATGAGTCATAATTTAAGCTAAATATATGTCTAAATCCACTGTGAATCATTGCCACTTGATAAATGAACATTTGGAGACACTGACTCACTTAAAATGGAGCTTTTAACACTTCTGCTATACGTTTATCTTGCTTTGGTAAAAAAATAAAAAAGCTGAAACAACAGAACATTTTAAACATGTGAACAATCACTGAAATAAAACACAAATAAACTTTCACAAACAAATGACGCGTGAAGCTTTATCAGCTTAGTTATCACCATGTTGGAATGTAAACGACATGGTTGGGGTAGAACAGAGAGCCTCTATTTAACCACAATATAAACACACACATTGATTCATGTGAATTTACCTGTCCAGGTGTTTGCAGCAATTTCTCCCCTGAGCTGGTGTGCTGACTTTTACCAGACATTTTGATGCTAATATCTGATGATCGGCCCTGCCTCATGAGCTGGTGCGCTCTGTGTGTGAGATATGGGGAAGCTGTGTGTGCGATGCATTTCGATGTGCTATCACACAGCAGCCGGAAGTCATCACTTCCTGTTGAAGGTGGTAACGTCAGACTGTGACTTATAACTTTTTCTTTAGCTAGTGCCCCACATTATGTTTCAGAATAAACTAGCAGACCTCGCTGTCCAGAAGTGAATACACACAGGCTTTCACCACATAACCAAACACACAGCTATGTGGTCAAGTCAGACTTATGGATTCCTTCTTATTTGGTGTGCATGCAGTTTTCACCACCCGTCCAACTGAACTAATAAAGTTTAAAAGCTGTTTACTTATCACATAAAAATGTTTGCATTTCACTGCAAAATAAAATGTAAGAACGGTGCACCATCAGAGTTCTGCACGACATAGTGCTGTCCAACGTCGCTTCACATGAATCTGCTGGAGCCAATTCAGTTTGCTGAGTCATGGTTGTTGTCACTTCAGTGGTCCCATCCTTGAGGATCTTTGCAGAGAGAAGCGTTTTCTGATTTTCTCAGCTGTTTCACAAACAAGTCCAAGTATTGATGCTTTTTAAATGAATGATTTTTATGCCCTTGGTTTGTGAGAGCTTACAGTTTGAGTATTACCACTAAGCCTGGAGGAATAGTTGAATTTGTAAACTTGGTTTATTTTACGTATGCACACAAAAGTTCTGAAATTGCTTTTTGCCTTGGAGTAGGAGCTAGAATGGTCATAGAAACTGTGGGCAGTGGTTCCTACTGCCTATCTGTCAGAATGTGCGAAAAAACGGCTCTATTCCTGAAAAGGTTATAGGAACTTTAAAAGTGGGAAAGCAGCTATTCATCTCCATTCTAGTACTTTTGGGGAAATGCTGCATGTTTGTCTAAAAATGTCTTTCAACTCTACATTTTTTGTCGTTTGTCCATGAAAACACATTTATTTGTTGATACAGGACTACACAATTTTCCTCTGGAGCCAGAGGTAGACTCAGACCCCTGGTCTGGTGTTGTTCTGATGAAATTAAATGGCTCCCATGATCGATTAACCAGGTTTAAATCTCATCTGATACCTGAAAGACCAAAACTGATGGAGATAATCAAACTGACATGAGACAGACCACCGCAGTTCATGTGGTTTGCTTGCTTTACATATACTTTACACATGAATGTTCATAATTCTGCTATTCTCAGTACATTGTTAGTGTTTACAGACACCTGTATGTTAACTATCTCTATGCACACCTTTCATATCTCTTCTATAAATGACACTGGAGGCGAGGAATCTTGCTGGAGGACACAGCATGACTGTGGAGTGGGATCCAGACTGCCAACCTTCTGGTCACTGGACAAGCTGCTCTGCCACCTGAGCCAACTTATCAGCTTCTGTACTGCTTCTTCCAGGCGACTCTGGTCCTTGAAGGCTGCAGTCCTGCAAGTGTTATTTGAGTCGTTGATTTGAGTCAGGTGTGTTGTAAAGGAATATTCTTAACATGTTGGCGGAAAGAACATACAAATCATGTGCTTTGGGATTGCAACGGGCTTGGTTTTGAAAATGTTGATGATATTTACATGAAGAAAGAGTTGTTTGCATTTGTATAAATCTGACTGTAAATTATACAACAGACTGTATTTTAGAAATATTTTAAGACAGAAGTAACTTAACATCCTGATGCTAAAGATGCTATTGCTAACAGATTTTCTTCCTCACATCCATAATGGACCACACATCTATTGGACAACCCTGTGAGTTATTGCTATAATTTCTGGATCAGTCAAAGCTACTCATCCTCAACATCCAGTCCCGTTTTCTTTCGGTCTGGTTTGGTCCAGCTGTATTAGTCTCATGTCAGTGTCACATGATGGAAGATGCTGAGTGTGACTGTGTCTCTTTATAACCAGCATTACTGGTAAGATCCAGATGCTACAATTCCTGAAACCCACTAAGAACAAAAGCTAAAGTTCTGAATTAAAACTGAGTCTTCCCACTTGAACCACTTCTCGTGGACTTTAATTTGTAGCAGATTTTTATTTTCAGTTTTAAGCCCAGGTTTTGGTGCATTAATCCAGCATATAGTAAAGATTTCTCCTAAAATGCAAATCTGCCGGAAAAAGAAATGTGGCTTGAGGAGTCACTTCATAAAACCATAAAACCGTTGCTAACTATTTCCTGGATGTTGTTTCATCAATCTTTTGAATATTTGCACCTCTCTCTTTGTGGTTTAGGTCCTGCTATATTACGTTTGTCTGTATTGGTAAAAAAAAAAAGTATTTTTGTCATGAATGGACGTACATAATTCACATGAAGGCGACTCCAGTAGTCTTTAAGCCAATCCAGAGGGAAATCGTGGAGGAATATGTGCTCCTGAGTGCACATCCTGACACCTTCCTTTGGCTCTTTGTCCAGTTTTAGCCACCAAACATGTCTTCTGGCTCATTCCTGGATGATATGGGTGTATTGTTTCTAGGAAGCAAATATGCCGTCTTCCAGTTGCGTAGTCCGTCTTCTAGTAGGAGACAGGTATGTGATTGTGTACAAGATGGTTTTGTTTGTACCATATGATGCAAAAGGTCCCAGAAACTGTATGTATCAAATATACTTCCTATGAATAATAAGGTGTGAGTATTTCGTTTTTATGGGTGTTCAGTTTTTGAGGCTGCGTGGTGGTATAGTGGTTAGCAATGTGGCCCCACAGCAAGGAGGTTGCTGGTTTGGGCGTCAGCTCGGGTTTAAGTAGTGACCTGTGTGTATTAAATAATAACACACAAGGCACGTGTGTTTGTTTTGTTTTTGCAGAGTTTTTTTTCTAAAGTTGCATTTTTTTCTAAAAAAAAAATTAGAAAAGAAAAAATTAACTGCTGTTAAGTACAGTTTTTTAAAATACACTTTAACAAGCAAAACTGGACATTTTTCACACTCTGATTACCGTTAATAAGATCATTTTTATCATTATGAACAGCTTAAATTTCTTTTCTGTCCTTTTTTTCCTTATGTGTTGTAGAAGCCTGTAGAAACTTCTCATTACATCACACATCGTTTTACAACATTCATGCAAAAATATTTCATCCATTTTTTTTACAGTAAACTAAATACTGACCTAAGTTAATTTAATTACACTGTCAGTGAGCTGAATTAAATATGTGACCCTCCTTACATAGAAAACAGTAAAAAATGTTTTTAGTAAACATTTCCGAGCCGAGATGACGTCACGTTGTGGGCGTTCCTGACTCGTGGCGAGAGGGCAGGTGCAGCTCGAGACGTTATCATAACAACCGTTACTAACGTGAAGAGAAGCCAGTGAGGCTTTTTAACGGCCTGTAGATCACGATATCTTCGACAGAGTAACTCAACTTGTGTATATTTTTTTGCCGTGAAGGAGACTGGAGGCCCGGCGCCATGACTCTGAACCAGAACCACTCGGAGTCCGGCGGAGTCATCATCAACAACAGCGAAAGGTAATGTTAGCGGCTACATGCTAGCAGCTAGTGCTTAGACTCACCATTCATCTAACTCATTTTAACAATAATAATAATAATAATAATAATAATAATAATAATAATAATACGGCTCTAAACAGATGCATTTACCTGCAGCAGTACACATTATAACCAATGTAATACATGCCAACACACACCAGGCTGCTAATTGTTATTCTAACTTTTACCATCATATTTTAATCACACACTGTGTTGTGCTGACTCTAAACAATAACACTCGTTTATTAAATGAGATAATTAAGCGAAGCTCGGTTTTGGACGTAGAAGCAGCGTTTATAAGCGCGAGACAACAGCAGAAACACCTGAATGCGCTTTATTTTTAATTCCACTAATAATTGCATTCAGTCCAACATGGCCTTCAACATATCTTGTCATCGCCGCACAAATCAGGCATTAGCATATTGTGCTTTGCTGCTGCATAGCTTTCAGGCATCCACACAGTGGCCTGCTCTGTTATAAAATGTTTCTTTTGTTGGGTTTCATCCACAGATTTTATAAAGTGATGACAGGTTCTTCTAGAACAGTCAGCAGTACAATCATAAACCCTCTGGATCAGTTGTAACTCTGTCACTAGATGGAAGAAAGCCTAATCCTGTTACTTCAGTGTTATTACACAGAAAGCAACCAATAAGCCATGTTTCGCTACTCAATAACCAGATGATCTCATTTTTAAGCTGGTAGGTTAAGAATGATGAACACAAGCTGGAGTAAAAGTAGTATTCAGTATACATCCAGCTTGTGTGCTTAATGTTCATTTTAACAGTATTTTCTGTCACTAGTGTGCTGATGAGCTATGACAACGTGGAGATTGTCTTCTGTGATGCGGAGAGTCTGCCGGAAGCTTTCAGAAAGAGCAAGAAGGGCAGCGTCTACCTGACTCCGTACAGGGTAAGCGGTGGCGGTCGCGAAAGAGGAAAGTGGTAAATGTGGAGATGATATGAACTGCTGCTTATTTATCCCAGGTGATCTTCCTGGCTAAAGGGCGGGATGCGCTGCAGTCTTTCATGATGCCCTTCTACCTGATAAAGGGCTGTGAGATCAAACAACCTGTTCTCGGGGCCAATTACATTAAGGGCAGTGTGAATGCAGAGCCTGGAGGTGGGTGCTTGTGTGTGGCAGCACGTGGACTTTATTTGATTTTATTCTACATCCTATTATCATTAACCAACTGTTTATTTGAACATACTTAGTATAATAGTTTATTGTATTGTATAACACTACATAATACAGCATTTATTATGATCATTCCCATAATTTGTACTGTTTACACTGTACACATTATCATCTACTGTATATTATATGCTGTGATATATTGTTATTGACTATACATGTTTTTATGCTACTATATAGAGCTGCACATTTCTGGGCAGAATGAGAATCACGATTTTGTTTGCCAAGAATTGAGATCACGATTTTTTTCCCAATATACGTATTTATTGCACAAATCACCGGCACATCAACTTCGCAACAGCTGACACTAAATGTAAAAACAATAAATGTCACTTTTCTCTTGTTTTACCTACACAACCTTTCAATAATTTTCTGCTGTTCATTTGTTGAGAGAAAAAGGCAGCGCTTGTTTTATGCCGATGATGTTCCTTATCAAAATGCCGTACAATCATGGTCTTTTTTTCTTTTTAAAAAAAATCATTTTCATTTGGAAATGAGATTACATAAAAGTGTGAATTGAGATCACGAATTTTAACGATTAATTGTGCAGTCCTACTACTATATTATGTTATTATCACATTCCTTTATGTTTAATTTACTATTTACATTTTATTTTACCGCATCTTTGCTTGATTTAGTCCTAATCGCATTTCTACCTGTATATGTTAGCTTGTTTCCTTTTTATTTTGTGTTTTTGCTTCTCACATACTGTGAACCTGAAACTACTGCGTGTGTCACAAGTTGCCTGACAGTGACGGATAGAATTAAATATGTTTCTGTGTAATGTTTCTTCCAGGTGGCTGGGAAGGCAACGCGACATTCAAGCTCATCTTTGCAGCTGGAGGAGCCATAGAGTTTGGACAGTACATGCTGCAGGTTGCAGCTCAGGGTATAATAACAAACCAAAAAAAAATCCATTAAGACAGGAGTTTGAAAAGAAATTACAAATTTAGTTTTAGGTCATATGATACAGTGTTTAGCCAAACCCCCCCTCCCCCCCTATCTAATGTTTATCTGATATATTTCAGCATCCAGAGGACAGCCTGTGACCCCTGGCTTTGGTGGATGCCCCTACATGGCAAATGGGGCCTATGCTTACCCCCCTCCAGCTGCCAATGGCATGTACCCTGCAGGACCCCCACCCAGCTATTCCTACCCCAACCCTCCTCCTGCAGGTAAAGACTCTGCTGCAAATTCTGCTGTTATTGTGTCATTAGTTGAAACCTTATTCGCGGTCTTGTTTTAATCCTTCTGCTGCTATCCAGGTGGGTTTTACCCAAGCCCTCCAGCATTTGATGCCTCGGCAGGCTACATACCTCCTCCTCCTTATTCTGCTCCTCTGGGTCAGCAGCCTCCACATGACCCGGACCTCCCCTCCTCAGCAGCAGGTCAGTCTCAGACAGAGAGGCTGCAATAGATTCAGTAATACAAACATAAACACTGTGGTGGTTGTTTGTTGCTTCGGAAATTTTCCTTCACTTTAGAAAAATTGATGTTTTTTATTGACATTTTCTTTGACGCAGACCAGAATTCAGTTCTCAGAATACGTTTTTCATTGATATTAATGTGGATGTCAATATTTTCAGGCGCCAACAAACTTAGGAAGTAATTAAAAACATGTAAATTACTGATAAATTCATCCAGCCCAAGAACAACGCAATCATGAAGACCCTTAAACTTATTATCGCTCAACTTCTACAAACCTGTTGGTTCTCTTGGTGTTAAAGTCTACACATGAATAAACAAAAAGACAAAAGAGAGACAAAAACATGCCTTTGACATCGATGCCACTTTGGAAAAACAATCTGGTTTTCCTAAAATAAAAAGAGACGGGCTGTTTCGCTACTTCAAGGTGTAAGGCAAGGCAAGTTTATTTGTATAGCACCTTTCATGTACACAACAGTTCAAAGTGCTTTACATAAAAACATTAAAAGCATTAAAGATGTTGAAACAGAAATAAAAAAGAAAATAAAAACAGAGCAAGAACCATAATAAAATAATAAATTAAATTAAAATCATAAAGAAGAACAATTAAAAAGTTACCGTGCAGATCTTATTTGTAGCTAGAAGAGAAAAGATAAGTTTTTAACATGGATTTAAACATTTCTACATGTGGTGAAAGTTTTATCTCTACTGGCAGTTTGTTCCACATGTTTGCAGCATTACAGCTAAATGCTGCTTCTCCATGTTTATTCTGGACTCTGGTCTGGACTAGTTGACCCGAGTCTTTGGATCTAAGAGCTCTGATTGGTTTATATTCTCTGAACATATCACAGAAGTAAGTAGGAAGTTTGTAGTCACTGGTTCAAACGGGATTACTGCATTATGTCCAGCTTTAACAGGCATTTGTTCACAAGCCAAACTTTTCCTCACACTGTTTGCAAATCCAAAAACAGTGTCAGTTATGATTCACCAAAAAATGGAGAAACATACAAGTACCGATTGACCAAAACTGCAAACTTATATCTCCGTGAGATTATGAGATACACAGAACATGAAAGAAAATCCATCAATATCTAAGTCTGGAAGGCGGATTATTCAGCATAAAATGGTGCCCATTTCCTTGAGGTAGTGCTGAAGGGCGTCACGTTTCTCCTCAGCTGTTTGGAAGAGGGTCAGATGTTCGATGGAAGTGTTTTCAGTGTAAGAGAACCTGAGGAGGATACATATCCGCTGGTGCAGAATGCGACAACTGAGAATGCTCTACTTGCTCTTTTAATGTTTACTGAATATTAAAAGCACTCATGAAGACTGAGATGTGGTTAAAAATACCAGAAAATGTTACAAATGGTCATTTTTACTTGTAAAAAAAATCCTCCACCAACCTCTGAAACGCTGGATGGGTTAAATGTACGCGTCTCATATATCACAGGGTTTAAAAGAGACACTCCATGTTGAATTAAAGATCCTTCCTCTCTTTCCTAGCGGAGGCCAAAGCGGCCGAGGCAGCAGCGAGTGCCAGCAGCGCTACTCTGCCTCCCACACATGTGTACCTACCACAGGTAAATTTCAGCGTTGATCTGATTTTTATTGTTAAATCCAGTCGTTTTAAATGAAAATCAGCATGAATGATCTGTTTTCAGGACAAGCCTCCTCCCTACTCCCCTCCGGAAGACAAGAAGAACCAGTAGACCTGCTTGATCTCGTCCTCATTCCAGTCCCCTCTCTTCTCATTTCATTAACTCGACACCACGAGAGGAAAGATGTGTTTCATTTTCAGTTTTCTTAACACATTCTCTCTTCCAATGTCTTTCTAAATCACCTCCCAACTCACCCCCCTTTCTTCCTCGTCGCCTCCCTGCCTCATTTTCTTCTATATTCATTTCAGAAGCACTGTTACTTTCAGAAAAGGAGCAGAGAACAAATGTTAATGTCTTCTTGAGAAGCCAGCTTTTTGACTGAATCTAACAGCTGATTTAGTGTCCCAAAAATCATAACACCACCTTAAACTATAGATTAAGTAACGCTGTGAAGCTCACTTCTAATTTTCTACCATTACGATATATGACTGGATCTAGTGATAGTTTGCTAACCTGTAAGCTGAATGCAGTTGTTTATTTTTCTATTATTTACGTGTACAGGCTTTTAACTATGTAGACTTTTAAAAGGAGATACTTTCTCAAGAACATGGACCTAAAGGGAGAAATAGGTTTTGTAAAAGGAGATTTACGCTTTGAGATACTTCAGTGGGCGAAACAACCACAGAGATTAGAGCGGCGTCCAGCCGCAGCAGCGAGTCCCTGATCCTGGATTAGAGAGCGACGGGGGCCAGAAGGGACAAACTGCCAGGAGGGATTAATCTTTACAGTGTGCAAGAGCAGAACAGTCACCGAAAATGTCACTTCCTGTTTTTGTCACAGTCCTATAGGCTTCAGGAAAACACATGGCCAGCCCACTCCACCTGTCACCCCTCCAGCATCCATTTGGACCATTGTAGATAGAAACAGAAGAATTGGAGGACTTTCTCGGTTTGTTCTTTGTGTGCTTGTGATCTTAACTCTGCAGTTTCAGGTGTGATCTGAGAAGCTCTGAGCCTGTTCCCTTCCTTCCTCTGTGCTCACTAATCTAAATACTGTTTCTGTAGCACATCCCTGGCTGATTCTCTGATATGCATCGGGCTCCTGTTTGCTCTGTCATGGCTGTATGAACAATAAACAAAACTCTGTATTTATTTCAAACTAATTTATTGAATAATTTATGTAAAATGGCTCAAAATAGGGGAAAAAAGCATGATCTCAACTGATGCATGTATGCATTGGATTGTAATAAATTGCTTTCAACTTGTGGAACAAAACTGTGTATTTGGACTCAGCAGCATTTGCGGGAGTTAAATGTCCACAATGAACACAGACATATATTCCATGTTTTTTATTTTTTTTCTCATTAGGCCTCATAATCCTGGGAAAGTACTCTTGTCCAGTCAGTAGTCCTCGTCTGTACCATTTGGAGTATTTGTGCAAATCCACAACAGATTTCCCAAAAACTGATGCATGATGTCTTGATCTTCAACCCAAAGTTCACAATGACGCAAAGTTTATAGAAACTACATGATCCAGCGTAACAATATCTGCATTTCAGGTTCAAGCTTGTGTCCGAGCGATTCGTTTTCATGCTGAAAATAATGTTGCTGACTACCAACACCATCCCTTTTTATTGCTTCAGTTTAACCCCTTGAGACCCAGTGTTGCAATTTCCTTTGTATTATTTTAAGAGGCTAAAAATATTTTAAAGAAAAATCTAATTTATTTTTAAATGTAATATTTTATTCAAGTTTTCTTTTTTCGCTTTTTATAATTTTGAAAACAGGCATTAAGAGGTTCATATCAGGGGAACATTAAGATTTTTTAAATACATTTTTTAAAAAAAGTTCAGACCTTCATGACATCATGTTTAAATAAAAGTGTTTATAAGAAAAAGACATTAAAAAAGGACTAAATCCCATAACCATCGCCACCGTAGTGACTCTCAGTGCTTGTTCGGCCCAACAAAAGAAATATAAACTACTGGTAGCGTTTCCAACATTGTCATTATCATTTTGGCGGCATGGAGAAGTACCGTATAATGTTTCGTTGCCTGTCTCGCTAAATGGATAGTGGTTGAGCTTCCACCACATAAATTGAGATGTTTTTTCCTGTAATGAAATGAAATAGTTGTTTATCTCTTTGCTGTACACATAACACACAGTCTTGCATAGAAAATCATTAGGAATTATTTCTAGGTGTTTTTTTGCTTGAAAGTTCTGAAATCACCTTGTTAGTGTTCATAGGGGTCCTATTTACTGCGTTTTGGTTTGTGATAGATAAGGAGTAGCTGATAGAGTGTGAGTGGGAGGAAAGGCCAGAGGTTTTCTCAAAGCTTGGATATATCTGGACTGTATGGGTAAAAACAAACAAATGAAGCAGTTTCAGGCCAAATTCAGCACCACAGTCAGAAGACTCCTGATAAACATCAACCGCTGACCTTGCTTCAGGTTATTCAGCTTCTTAACTGCAGTTAAAGCGCTGAAAACTAATATATATCAGTATTGGGGTGAATTATCTGTACAGCCTGGAGATATCCACAATAACGAAAGTGCTCTCAGGATTGACATGAAGCATCACCGAGCTTTGTGACATGGTGCATCATCCTGCTGGAAGTATCCATCTGAAGATGCTACACTGTGCTCATAAAGGGACGAACATGGTCAGCAGCGATACTCAGGTAGGCTGTGCTGGTTAAACCATGTTATGTTGGTGCTAATGGGACCATAAAATACTACAATCCACCATTACAGCACCGGTAGCCTGAAGGGTTGATCCAAGTCTGGATATTTCCAGCAGATTCTGATCCTACCATGTGAATCTGGAGCTAAAATGGAGACTCATCAGACCAGCAGCGTCCAGTGTTGGTGAGTCTGTGTGAATTGTAGCTTCAGTTTCCTGTTTTTAGCTGCAGGAATGTCACCCGGTGTGTCTTCTGCTGCTGTACAACATCTGCTTCATGGTTGGACACAACAATTTCCCCTCTTACATGTCAAAGCTCATGCATCATACAAAGTAAATAAAAGAGGTGATGAATCACAAGCTCAACCCAGCAAAGAACACAAATGATCAATGCGTCACTAAAATTCTGCACCTGTGTGACGAAGCGGAAACAAAAACCTAAAATTGCAGGTAAAAGATCTATTGTTTCATTTAAGCATCTAAAATCAAATGAGCTGGAGTGAAGCAGAAACAAATCTGACTTCTGTTTAACTGAGTTGGCAGCGTACATCCTCTCATGAACCCTTTCTGTAAGTCTCCCTGACTCCACTCTGTGGAAAACACCTCAGTCCTGTGCTCACACAGCAACCAAACACGCATCCATCATTTGTAAATTAAAAAAGAACATTTCAAAAAGTGGCATTAAGCAACATGTTCTCCCATATGGGAGACAAATTCATCTTTTTAAGCTCATTTTTTTAACCTGTAAGCTCAACAACCTGCTGCAACATCACAAGTCTTTCCCTTCTTGAACTTGGACATTTTTCTAAGACAAATTCAAAGTTTTTCCAAGATGAAACAAAGCAGATGGAAATAAAAGTGCTCATGGACGAGTGTTTGTGAGCACCAAGTGGCAAGTTGTGGGAAACGGAGTCAACCAGTCAGCTTTTCTGTTTTTAAACAGCTCAGTTGTACGAGAGGAAACAATAAAGATGAAAACCTCCTGAAGGGACAAAGATCCTCTGTGCTGAGTCAGCGTGTGGCCATGATTCATGCTTCCTGTAACTCATGGGGAGCAGAGGGTGATGCTGACTCCCTCTCCTATCCAGCAGGCGGGGAACAGCTCCTGGGTGAAGGCGTAGTGGAAGGAGTGGAGCCTGGTCTGCCCGTCTCCGTAGTAAGTCAGCGTCCCCGCTTCGTAGTCCAGCAGCATGCCGATGCGGCTGTGATGGGAGTGGCCGGTCAGCGTCTCCCGCCGCCCGTTGTGCCAGGCGCAGAGCTGGTGCTCATCCAGCTGCAGGCTCCACGACAGTTCGTTCATACCCACCATGCATCGCTTCCCTTTCTCCTTCCTGGGGATGGTCTCGTAGGTCACCTGGTGAGAGGCGGGACAAAGGTGCAGGCGATTAAGTTAAACAATAACTGGGGGAAATCATGCTTTTACCGATTTTATTGTTGCTGACACATTTGTGTTTCAGTAAAGTCTACAAATCTCCCAAAAGTCACGACAAAGTAAACGATTCTCTTGTAAAAGAAAACAGCTGAGATGAAATTCCTTCAGAGGGTGGCAGAGCGTTATG
Source organism: Pseudomugil tenellus (assembly GCA_037177515.1). Classification (NCBI taxonomy): domain Eukaryota; kingdom Metazoa; phylum Chordata; class Actinopteri; order Atheriniformes; family Pseudomugilidae; genus Pseudomugil; species Pseudomugil tenellus. The sequence goes on along the minus strand of JBAMHX010000024.1, from coordinate 19,313,218 downwards.
GACTGGATAAGGAGTTTGGAATAGATGCTCCTCTGGCTAAAGAGGAGTCATGAGGAGGTATGGATATTTTGAACATCACAGCCATTAACAATATTTGCCAATAATGTCAAACATATTATTAACTGCAGTTATTGATAACTTAATTTAAGAATTATTGGCAAAGCATTAGAAACACTTTGGAAGTGTAATAACTGTGGCTGATAATGTCATAACGTGTTACATTATATTTAAAATATTAATTATTGGTTTTATTGAATGAAAATGGACACAATTCTTATTTTATGAGCAGATATGATGTTATTTATCACATCAGGATCAGGAAGCATTCTGACCTCCTCCCTTTAGGGGTCTCTCCAGCTCACATTACGATTAGAGACCCACCACATGGAAGGGATTATATATACACTGTATATCCCAAAAAATATTGTCAGAAGGTTTTACTGTTGTGCAAGTATTTGGATTATTAAAAACCGGAGGGGAACCATCATCTTCCAGGAAGAAAAATTATTACTCAAATAATCAAATAAAACCTCGCAGCCAGTCCTTCGTCGCTTGAGCGTTGAGTTAAATGAAAAACACAAGTCCTCCAGTGAACCTGTAAGTATACACCGAACCTCTCATGAAAGTTTTTAGAGTCCTTGTGTTTCACAGGAACCCTCCTCTAAGCGAATTCTCCTCCACACAGAAAAAGCCAACTCCCATGTGCAAGGTGCCCACTCTCCAACGAAAACCTCTTCCCTGGCCCAGATCCTCTCCAGCCCGACAAGCAAGGAACCACCTTTTGAACAAGTCTCCATTGAGCCATTACTCATTTCTCCTGTGGATCCACTGGTCCCCATCCCTCCTGATTTTCCCAATAAATGCTTTTTTAATCTTTTCCTTATGAGCTTCTTGTGCATGTGGGTCAAACTTCTTACTGCCACGACGCTGTGGAGCACATTTCCATTATAACATTCTAACAGAAAAAGTTCTCAAAGACTTATTATGTGTTTTTTTCCTGCACATTAAAGCATGTAAACGTATTTACGGAGAACTTTAAAGTAGAATTAATCTCCTACAAGTTAATTTTGGGCTGGAGAACATGAAGCAGTCTTTACCCCAAGGTAGGCCCAGGGTTTGGACACCTCCAGCTCCCAGTAGTGCTGTCCATGTTTGAAGCCCTGAAAGCAGAGCACCTGCCAGGTGTGATCAAAGCGGGCTTCATGGGCAACCACAGAATGTGGTCCCGAGGTTAGGTGCTCCGCTCTACGATTCTCCTGCGACAGAAACAGGTGCCCATTGGCCGTGCGGGGGTCGAAGGTCAGGGAACATCGATCTGTAAGGAAAAGTCAGACGGATCTCTGAGATCTACCGAATCAAAACTTTTATTAATTACAAGGGTTCAGAAAATATCTTGCAGGACTCACAAGCGCTGAGGCCTTCCTTCCCACCAGGATGGCATGGAGCAGCAGGACTGGGAACCACAGCTAGAACTGGCCTCTTATCCTGAGGAGAGCCTGGTGAACCACAGCATGTGTTGGATTTCAGAGCATTTATGACATAACTGCGGTTAAACTTGCTACAGAGGTAACTTACCGTCTTTCTCCTGACCCACAGCTGAACTCACAGCCTTCTCCAGGTCCTCGGAAACCAGTTTGGAGACTTGGGACAGGATATCTGTGACGCAGTTTAACCGATCCTGCAGGTTCGGCGACATATTGGTGGGAATTTCTTTGAAACGTGGAACCGATATAAGTGTTGATTCCTGTGAAGATAAATCTATTTAGAAGATATGAATAATAAAAAAAAGATGAATGTTAATGGAAAAAGTTGAAAAGAAATATAATAGAAGTTTTAATCCAGTCCATTTTTTGACCATTAAATAAAATGTTATTGGCTCTGCATGGAAAACATCATAATACATTTTACTATATTATTCTATGTTTTATTAGATATTAGCTCTGAGTCCTGGAATCAGCAGAAATACTCGGATGACTTTGCAAGTGCAGGGAGTATCAGTGATGGACGTAGCGGCAAACAGAACTGAAGTAATTTGTGAGATGCTACGGAAGCAATTACCTCATCTTGCACGCAAAAAAAGCCATGATTGTAGATTTTTGGGAGCACAGGAGTTATAACGTATTATTTACATCCTATGAGAAGAGGTGGTGGAGGGATACGAATACCTTGCAGGTCAACAAAGAGACCATCTGCAACCATCTACTTTTTAAGGAAGCTGAGGTCATTCGATCTGGAGACTGTGACATTAGATATTACATGTATGAATGTTTTACATGACGTAATCACGCAGGACCAACGAAAATAAAAGCGGTTCTTTGAAAGGGCCGGAGTGGAAGCAGTAAGCATCGGCTGCAGCACAAACACTCGTTCTTCTTTACGGTTAAAAGGTTCACTAATTTAATAATCCATGTAAGAGGGATCATTTCAAAGTTGTGCTTTTAAGTACGAATGTTGGAAACATTTGTAAACACAGCAGTTGGTTTGAAGTTTCTAAATACCAGAACGAACCCTGAGGAAACCTCTGCTCTGAAGATCCTGCAGGCTATAGATTCTTCTCTGTTGCACCACACCTGCCACAAACTAATGGCCTGTTAACAGGATTTTGCAGAACTTAACAGGCTGATGAAGAACCATTTCATTTCTGTTGCAGCAGCTAAAATCTGCAGGACCGGAGATGGAGCTACCTGCTCTACACTCCTTAACTCTACAAGGTATGATCAGGTAAAAGCTCAACATGTCCAACAACACTCTGCTTTAAGGGGCGCATCCCTCCTTTTCCACAAGTTTGAGTCTGAATTCAGGGATGCGTGAACTCCATAAAAGCAGAGGTACGCACCCTGATGAGCTCCGTGTCGGAGAGGTTACGTAGAGCAGCTATCTGGTCGTGGCTCTCTTTGAGTTTCTGGGAGTATTCCTCAAGTTGGGCGAGCCGCATCTCCGCCTCCCCGATGGCCGCCTGCTTCTGCTCCTCCATGAAGTGCTCGGTGGCCTCCTGCTTCTCCGCCAGGATTTTTATCAAGCTGGAGAACTTGACGTTCACGCAGGTTGAAGTCTGCTGAAGAGTCACCTGTTGATAGAAAGCATTAAATCACAATCTGTGGTTAATGGTGTTGGAATTCCTCCACACAGCAGCCTGTGGTCATAAGCACTTTGGATCTCTGATCACATAAACACAATCTGATAGATCATAACTAGTCTGATATAACCATATCTTCTGATACAAAACAAAAACTAGCCTCTCTGATTGAAAAGACGTCACCTTAGCTTGATTAATGTTTTCAGTCAAGTCATTTATATTTTTCTGCGTCTCCTCAAAGAGCTTCCCCACTTCTTTACTCTTTCTTTCCAGTATCATCTGTAAAGAAAACACATTGGATTTAGTGTAGCTTCTGTTTAACATGCAATTACACAACTAATACCACTTTACTATGGTTGGGGTAAAGTAAGAAATACTATACTTTGTACTAAGCAGACTGTAGTAACATTGTGTTAATATACCTCTTGATGTTCCCTTTCGTCCTCCAACAAGACTTTTTCATGGTTCACACATTCAGAGATGGCGCATTCGCAGCACACAGACATTTTGTCCTGCCTGCAGTAATAAACCAGAGGCTTTTTATGCCGATCACACAGCAACATGGCTCTCGTCCCGTCAACTCCTCTCATCAAAGACTCTCTGCAGGACATGCTGGTGCTGTTTGCAGCTTCGGTCAGGACCGACAGAGACACGTTACGTTTGAGAACTGGCCTAGTAGGAAACTCCTCATTGCACATGGGGCAATGAGGGCCAATGTCAGACTTGCTTTTGGTGTCCCAGTGAGTAGTGATGCAGTTTTTACAGAAGGTGTGTCCACAGGGGATGGTCACGGGGATTTTAAAGCGTTCCAGACATATGGCACAGATTAGATTTGAATTCTGAGACTCCATCTTTAAAGAGAAAGTACACACATCTGTAAGAAAGGAGAAATGTACAAAAAACTCTTTTTAAAAAACATTTTTTAACATGATAGTTTAAAAGATATATTACCTACAGAATAGTCAGCACTAATCCTCAGAAAGCTTACATAAAAACTGGCTTCTAAAACTGCCATATTTCATTATAGTGGCAGTTTTGGTACAAGGCAGTAATACAAAGTGCTGTGTCTAAGAGAGAGCTAATGCTAGCTACCGTTAGCCTCCATTTAAGTCATTCTATTAGCCAGAACTCTTTGGGACAAAACTAGTTTAATATCAAAACAATCGACAGATTTACATCTAAATTAAAAACACAAATATATTCACCACTAAGATATAGCAAATATATGATGCAATTGCTATTCTTACCACTTTATCAGACACATCCGTGCACAATATCTGAATGTGGGAAATACAGGAGATCGTTCTCTGATGACGACACACGTAAAAATGATGCGTTCACGGGCTTCGGAGAAAATAAAGACACTAAGGCGTTTTTATTTTACGTCGTCAAACGTTGAAAGTCTCAAATTCTGTGGACATATTTTATTTTTGTCAAAATATCTGCTTCAAACGGCTAAAAAAAGCTTACTTAAATTAAGGTTTTGTAAATCAGTTTATTATTACATTTAAGCAATTTTTAAAAGAAACTTTGATTTCCATAATAGTTTGTTGCAAGTGATTTTTGCAAGATTAAACAGGAGGGAAAAAGCTTTTTTTAAAAGTACATTTCCGCCATAACTGATTAAATTGGACCTAAACAAACGGGGGAACGTCATTTATTTACACTTGGCACATTTAAATGAATAAATAAGTATAAAAATGTGTGTTTAATAATCGGCTCCAGCTCCCCCACCATGACTGGATGGAATAATAGGCTTAGAAATAATAATAATAATAATAATAATAATAATAATAATAATAATAATAATAATAATAATAATAATAATAATAATAAT
>JBAMHX010000024.1:19253355-19265014 GCA_037177515.1 Pseudomugil tenellus | reverse complement strand
TCTGTCATTTAATTTTTTTTTCTTCACACCAACACCACTCCTATTTCGTCATTGAATCTGTGCTTAAAATAACCATTACATCTCTACTGTACATTCTGTAAAGTGGTCTATGCCTTGGGCCATGTATGTAAGCTGTTATTACTCATGCTTTTGTATGTGTTTGTAAAAAAAAAAAAACCTAAATAAAAATTAAGTTTTAAAAAAAGAGAATACCTCATATGTAGAGTTAACATGGATGGTGAAAAGCTTCAGTCTGAATAGTGGTGTGTGGTAGAACTATTATGAGGTTTCTGGTTCAATCCTCAGGACACATCTGTGGTTGTGGATTTACTGTCCAACAGTCAAAAACAAGCTTGTAAAGTTACTCAACATTGACTTTAGGGGTGATGGGGGTTGTTTGTCTTCATTTTGCCCCTGTGATGGATTTCAATCAAGGATAGGGTTTCCAACCTCCCAGTTTTTAATTTACCCTCCACTTGTTCTGTATGTTGAGATGTAAGAAATCAATGCTTACACTGATACTTGGCTGTGAATCTGCATAGAGATTAGTGGCGTTACCATCCTCCTCTGCCTTTGGTAGGGGCTGAGCCATCCTCTAACAAGCCTACAGGAGCATAAGCATAGAAAGAGTATTATTGTCTATTTTTAAAAAAATGTCAAGGCATAAAAAATGCAGAAAAATGGGCTTGGTTGAAAGTGGAAAAACTATGCAAAGTAGCAGATTACTTACTATAACTTCAAATTAGTGAACAAAAACATTAAACAAACTGACTAAAACAGTGTTTTGGCCAAAAGTTTCATTTTCCGCTGCTCATAACTCACATGTTGTTTTCAAAAAATCTTATGTCATCCGAGTTAAGCAGTAAATTTATCTCAACAATCAATTCAGCCAGCTTCCTTCCTGGGAAAGACGATTCAGTTGCACGAGCCCTGAAAGCACCCCCCCCCAAAAAAAAAAACTTATATGAACATCCAAGAGTCTCTTTTACATAGTAACAATGTTATTTATCCAAACAGTGTCAGATCGTACTTCTCCATGGCTTCCACTTCTACGGAGGAGATCCCCAGCATCTCCGTTACTTTGCTTTGAGCTTCCTCACCGAACCGACCGAGGATGAGAGTCTGGAGACAGGCTGCGAGTGAAGGGAGGGCCACAGGCATCAGCTCGCACAGCACTGACAGATGGTCGTACCTGCCAATGGGGACACAAGGGACCACCGGAGCAACTTTACATTCATGGAACACAAATAAATCAATTGACTAAAACAAAATACTGTTCCTAAACTGAATGTTGCATTTTATTTGCTTTCAATGTTAAGGTGTGAGACAGAAAAAATAGAAGAAGTGGCTCATCATTGTGCTAATAATCCAAGCTAGCTATAATTAGAAATTCAAACTGAAAATAAGCTATAGATTTTGGTAATACTGTAGCAATTTGTTAATTGATAAAGTGCTGGTAGTCGGGGAGTAATTTGACTACATATTAACTGACAGACATGCTAATGTTTATCAGGTGTGTTGCAGCAGGGAAACACTTGCAGGAGTGCAAGCTATTAGCTTAGATCCATCCCAGATCTAAGCTAACATCCTCTGATTCTTACCAGAATTTCAAATCCAAGTGCCATAAAGTAGAAATCCTGCCATGATTTTGGATCTGTATATGTAAAACAGTTTTCACTAACAGGCTCTTTTATCTGGCAGGTGAACTGTGCTCATTAAAAGCAGCCGGTATGGTGACTGGCAGGAACAGCTAACCGGATATTTATTTTCTGAACCAAGAATTGGCTTCATGCACAGCTCAACAACTTCCTGAATATAAGACAACTCCTTTGTTTCCTGTCTTTCATTACTGGACGAACTGAATTGTCCAAGTGTGTCTGACCTCAGTAACCACAACAGCAATGGCCACACACACCTGGATTAATCAGGTTGTCTACAATGACAGACAGGAAATATAGGAGTTGTCTTATATTCAGGAAGTAGTGGAGCTGTCCATGAAGCCAACTGACACCTCTAATACTTACCTTTGCCAACCTGTTATAGCGATGCCTTTCAGGTTTACACCAGCAGACAGAGATGAGGCCACGTTCAGCCAACGCAGATGATTATCCACATGTCTCTGAGTGTTGGTCACACAGGTGTAAACAGCAGTGGAGCCTTTAAAGGAGCTAGCAGCCCACACATCGGACATACCAGCACTGTAATACTTCTCCAGCAGAGACACTAAAACACAGTTAAGCAAAACACAACATCTTTTTAAATACATATAGAACTCAACTCTACATGATGCCTGAAATAACTCAAGTTTATAGTAAGTTTATAGCATAACTAAAGTTAGCTGTAAAGCTAACCATATCAAGTTTGACTGATGTTGGTTTTCTTCAAAACTACAAAGAAATTTAATGAATTAAATAATAAATAATAGTCTTGAATGTTCTATATCTGTGATTTATATGTTTCTGAAGGCACAACACCAGAGGTCTGTACTACGAAGTGATGATCAGCCCGCACTTATCTCCGTTCTCTGGATTCAGCCAAACATGGAGGAACTGGGATAAGCTGTACCAAGGAAGCTGGTTACCAACTTGCTTACTCCATCCAGAACTTTGTGGTTGAGACTGTAGTCGTTTACCACTTGTTCTTTTTAGTTTAATCATATTTTGCTATATTTGTTGGTACGCGACCATGTTACATGTACTATCCAGGTAGTCTGTGTTGGTCGTGAGTTGTTATTGTATAAAATATAACATTGTTTTGTTTCATCCACTTTGCAGGTGTTTGGGGAGTGGCCAACCCAACACTACCTCTTCCTGGTGCAACTTCCACTGTAGTTTATTGGGTAAAACCAAGTGGAGGGTTTCCCATCTTTCTGTAGTCTCTGTATTTGGGGTGTATTGTTTATTTTGACAAAGTATTAGAATTTATGTTTGTGTGTAGCTTGTTTAAGGATTTTGATTAGTTAGTGTGGGTGTAAAGTACAGTTGCTGAGGAAGAGATTGGGGAGATGGTGAGGTCTAGTTGGGAACAGGTGTGTTTCAAATGTGTGTACACTGGTTTGGTTGTGAAAGCTCACAAGGAAAAGAAGTGTAGATTGTGACAGTTGTGATGTGATCCCAGCTGTTTTTCTTAAATGGAAACATGGAAAATAAAATGTTACTTTTAAAAGATGTTCCTGAATTGCTGTTTCTGCCCATATTAACCCATTATTGAGGATCAGACGCACCTACCTTTCATACAATTTGACAACACGTCTGTATAATACTTTTACCAGTCATCATTTAATAATGTAAAGGATGAGAAAACGGTGTATTAACACCATGTTACCTGTTTTTACCACATCCAGATTTGGGGTGTAGTCCCATAACATTGGCTGCACAAGTCCTATTAGGCCGCTTGCTGTCATAATAAATTACAGGTTAAATCAAAGGCATTAAAAAAACTGTTTTAGATTTATGAGAACAACAAACCTCTGAGTGTGTCCTGACTCATGTCTCTCATCATATCATCCCACATTATAACCGTCATGTGAGGCCACGCCTCCTTTATAGCCTTAGCAACCTTGGTTATGTGACTCAGGTAAAGTTGCTCAACGGTGCGTCCAGGAGAACCCAACCACAGCCTGGATTCCTCACCCTCACCGAGCATGTAAACCTTGAGGCGGTGCAGGCAAACGCATCAGCCACAGTCATGAAACGACACGTGGTTAGTTACAAATAAGCCCTTACCTCATCTGCTCCGATATGCAGCGTGTTTAGACCAGGATGCAGCTCCACTACCTGCCTCAGCATCTCCATCACCAACTTCACCGCCTCCTCTTTGTGGGGATTCAAGGTACCCACACATTGCGGCACCTCCCTAAGATGCCACATTAGCCGATGCTTCAACACAAACTATGACAGAGAAAAGAGTGAAAGTATATGAAGGAGAAACTGTGATATCTTTGCTGCCCTAAATCAGACTAGAGTGAGACAGAGTCAGCTATAATACTATAACCTCACAGAGTCTGGCTTTTGGACTTTAGGGCACAAAATATGCAAAGAAGGATGTTGAATACATGATTGGTCTCTTCACAGTGTCTGTTTTATTGTGACTGTCTATTCCAGATGTTTCCAGAAAAGTTAACATGAAGCCTGCTTCTACCGTAAACTTTAAAGTTGTTGTCCATCTCTTTAATCTGCTGATACTGCTTTAAAACAAATGATATATTATTTTCTTTTTATCTAAATCACAGTTTATCTGCATGAGTCTGTAATGCTGTACATATGTACTTACTGGCCACTTCATTAGGTTTTTCATGGTTCTATTGCTTTAATGCTCGGCATTATAAATTCTGAATGTGGAGCTGACATAGAGACTCATTATACCCGTTAATACTTTTCTATCTTCTTTCATTCAGTTTTGGTGAGTTTGTATAAATTATAGCCTCGATTTCCTGCTGTTAGCTGACAGCAGCGGCATCCGGTGTGTGTCCATTTTCCTCTTACATAACAAGACATTTTGGTCCGAATATGGAAGCTAAATTCCTTATGTGTGCAAATACAAGCAGATTACGACGTCTACATGCCTGAATGGATCGGCCTGTCCTAATAAGCAATAAGTCAATTATTTGTTTGATAAGAAAAATTGAACGTTGCCTGCAGGATGACATACTTAAGGAAAAAACACGACCCCTTATAGGAGCAGACACTACAGGTGTCTTTCTACACGTACCTAGTCCACCCGGCCTCACACCAGTCCACCCGGCCTCACACCAGTCCACCTGGCCTCACACCAGTCCACCCGGCCTTACACCAGTCCGCCCGGCCTCACACCAGTCCACCCGGCCTCACACCAGTCCACCCAGCATCACACCAGTCCACCCGGCCTCACACCAGTCCACCCAGCCACACACCAGTCCACCCGGCATCACACCAGTCCACTCGGCCTCACACCAGTCCACCCAGCCACACGCCAGTCTACCCGGCCTCAGACCAGTCCACCCGGCCTCACACCAGTCCACCCGGCCTCGCACCAGTCCACCCGGCCTCACACCAGTCCACCCGGCCTCAGACCAGTCCACCCAGCCACACGCCAGTCCACCCGGCCTCGCACCAGTCCACCCGGCCTCGCACCAGTCCACCCGGCCTCGCACCAGTCCACCCGGCCTCGCACCAGTCCACCCGGCATCACACCAGTCCACTCGGCCTCACACCAGTCCACCCGGCCTCACACCAGTCCACCCGGCCTCACACCAGTCCACCCGGCCTCACGCCAGTCCACCCGGCATCACGCCAGTCCACCCGGCCTCACACCAGTCCACCCGGCATCACACCAGTCCACCCGGCCTCACGCCAGTCCACCCGGCATCACACCAGTCCATCCAGCCACACACCAGTCCACCCGGCAGAGTGTTTCCATTACGATTGTTCGGACTGGTAAACTTTTTGGACATACTTTGTAGTCGGGCCAGGCCTGTGGGGCCGTGCGGGTAGCATGATGTCTGCAGGCTGGTGTCCAGTGTTATTACTCATTATTAACCACAACCCGAGCAGCAGGTAAAAAGCTGCTTCACCTCCTTCCATCTTGTCTCTGTCTTCTTCTGTGGCATCTTTTCAAACTTTTTTTAAAAAATGTGTTTATTATACAAATGAAACATTACATTAACGTGAGGACGTGTCGTTTTGTTGCATCGTGTCGCTATCAAATGAAATCCGTAACTTTCTAGAAGGAATGCGGGGGGCGGGGTGACCCCTCCCATAATAGAGCGTCTGGACTTAGACTGGAATGGAAAAGCATTCCAGCAGAGTAGAGCGCTCCCCGGCCGGTGGAGTACGGCGGACTAAGTGATAATGGAAATCCACCAAAATAGTTCCAGAGATGTACCCAACAATCTATTTATTTTTTAATATTTGTATATAAAGCGCCACCTGGTGGGGAGAATATAAATCTGATAATCATGAAATTCGATACAGGTCATCCTCTTGGGGACCTAAACTGTTCCACCAAATATCAAAATCCAGTTGTGAAAACTGTACCAGTTATCGCGCTCACACGAAGGATATCCGGCGGCGGTCGTGATGAAACCATCATATCCCCGACACTCCGCGTTCGGGTATACAACATCTATGATACTCCTTTTAAAATGGAAAATTGGAGTAAACTAAAGAGTCATGATGGTGGTGATGAAGGTGTCTGTCACACACTGCAGAGAAACATCGTGTCACTGAGGATAACGTTGGAAATAAAAGACACAGCCGATATGTCATCCCATAAAATCTCTTCTTTTTCTTTATTCCGATGATTTTGAGCTACAGTTTATCTGTATGTGTTTGCTAGTATCTTGTTTTTCTTTTTTACGATGTAATTACATTCAAATCTGGCGTTTTCCTTCATTTCTTCAACTTTGAGAAGTACTTTCCCCCATAAACTGGGAATTCTTAAGGCACTGTTAAGTTCTTCCACATGAGCTGCTTTGGGATGTGGTGCAACGGGAGATTCTCTGTATTGATTTGCAGCAACTGTGTGATGCTTCATGTCATTGTAGAGTGAAATATCTATGTTTCCAACACCTTGTTCAATCTCTGAAATCCTGATTTAAAGCAGTTCTGAAGGTAAAGGGTACTAAGTGACCCAAAATGTGCTTTGAAAGTATCGTCCACACCTTTACGTCACCTGCAGCCTGAACCAATCGATAGAAGGCAGGATGGATCCATGCATTCATGTTTCTGGCATTTCTTCCTCTTCTGTTGTTTGTTTTTGGTGAGTCGTTGTTCATTGTAGCCCAGGAGCCACTGGCCACCTCTGATATCTGATAGGACGCCTCAGATGCTACTTACAGTTATTGACAGGTCACTGGATGAAAAGGACAAAATCCCCTTGACATTGTTTTTTATAATTCAGCATCTTTTGAAGATATTGACATTTGGCTTCATGCTTCCATATGATTTTTAAAAAAAATAAAGAGTTTGAATCCTAGAAAACCTGCAGTATAGTAAATGACTAATCAAAACTAAGAAAGGCATAGAAAAACATTTCTTCTATTGCTGATGCTAATCCTTTATCACACCTTCAAACTGCTCGGCACAGCATCTGCATAATGGTGGGTCGTTGCTCTGCACACAGTTAATGCTAAAGTGTCACGGAGCGGGTAGGTGGTGGACCCAAATGCAGGTGAGGAGAAGCAGGAGGCAGCCAGGTGAAGATTAACAGATTTATTCACAAAAGGAACACTGAACTGAATTACATAGCAATGATCCCGCAACCAAACAGACACACCAAGTGACTTAAATACATATGAAATAAACAAGGGACAGGTGAAAACAATTAACAAAATCAACCCCAGGTGAAGCTAATGAACTACATAAAGCTGAACAGAAACATGGGACAAAACAGGAAGAGTACAAAATAAAACAGGAAACAAGGAAGTCTACAAAATAAAACCCAGAAACCATAACAGTAAGACTTAAGCTTCCATTCACTATTGATTAGATGTGCTGTGACCCCACCCCCCCAAGGTAATTATGGTTGCTCACCGTCAGTTCAGCCAACAGTTCTTTTTCTTTCATCGCTATACAACTCTATGTCTATGTTAGCAACAATGATTACAGTTCTAAAACTTAATGCTACTTCAGTAACATGTTAGAAATAACATCCCCATTACTCAAACAATAACCAAATCTCTAAGATGGTCACATTATTTATCAAAAGAAGACAGAACAGAAAGTGTCCCATCAGTCTAACAGAATGGGTAAATGACAAGAGTTCAGAGTTATTTTTATTAGGATGTTGGTCTGTCTTCATTTACTTGTTTTTTCATAGCAGCCATACTTCTCTCTATACCAGTGGTCCCCAAGCTTTTTTACACCATGGACCAGTGTTATCTTCACAGATCCGCAATGTGTGGCAGCGCTCCAGGTGAATGAAGCCGGGGCGCGGGTTGCGGCTACAGGTGATCGAATTATAGGCTTGGTGAGACAAAAACCCCGCCGTCTTAATGAAAACAAAATATGTCCAGAGGCCCAGGCCAAAGTTAATTCGGCCAGAATGCGGCCATTTATTAATCATTAATATTTCTGTGCGGCCTGGTACCAAATGAGCCACGGACCGGTACCGGTCCCCGGCTTCGCTGTTCATTGTCCTCTCCTACGCCGCTGAATGAAGATCCTCTTGGTGGGAGTTTTAACTTCAGCGCTGCGAGTCATTGTTGTGAAATCGGCTCATCTCTCTGCATCATCTTGCGAGTGACTTTATGGTCGTAACAAGCTCCAGTCATAAAATCTGGAAGTTTCCTCGAGTTATGTATGTATCCAATAACAGCACAGGTCGTCCCCGAAGACATTTGTGTGAATATATCAGATCAAATCGCCCTCCTAAAATTAACTGTTATGCTTGCTAGTTAGCTAAGACTGGAAGTGAAGAACCAAGCTTCCCGAGGTGTCATGGCGACGTCCAGTGTTTTGCCAGGAAAGTGGTGGATACTGAAATGTTCAAGTGCTGTAATTAATCTTGCGTTATTTTTTATAGTGTGTTTAATTGCATTGTAATTAATTAATCTAATTAACACGTTAAAACGACAGCCCTATTTTAAAAATATAAAAGTTGTCAAAAAGGAGCTGTTTCATTTTTTTAAGGAAACATCTGACAGATCCCAGCACTAATATCAGCAACGCTGGTATTTTCCAAGGTGGAGCTATCTATCCAAGTGATTGTGATCAGACACAAGGATCCCGTCTACCTTCATAACCAGAGTGTAAACCCATCAAGATCCATACTGTACCCCAAAACAACCAACTTTATTTCCACCTGATCCAGATTATTCATAAAAAGATGTTTTCTTTCTCATGTCTCTAATGTGATCACAGGCATCGCAGCAGTGCATGTGAGTTTGTAAGATAGAAACAAAATAAGTATCTTACTTGGTATGTGGCTCCTCTGATAAAGTTTTGCCCCCCCTCTATATGCATTAAAGTATGGCTCCACCACATAGCTGTAGTTGGCCTGAGTGGTACCTGGTGTGGTCTTCTGCTTCCATAACCCTATTAATCAAAAGAACAGGTGAACATGTTACATAGCTGGTGAATTTTATAGCACAAATAATATAAAAATAAAGAAATCAAGAGAAAATTGACCTGGTTATCAAACTCACCTTTTACATTTCATAAAATGGTGAAGGTGATTTTTATTCAACCTTTTATTTTACCAGGCAAATGATTAATAATAATTTTTAATAAAAATTTGGCAGGAAAGTGCCAGAAAACACTTGTGGAAACAAAAGAAACCAAAAACATTAAAACAATAATAAACACAAATGCCAGTAACTCATGAAAAACACATGGTGTTCACATCTCATATGGCACGTGTGTCACCACTGACTATTAATTAATATTAATAAATGAAGATATTGTGATCAAATAGTTTTAAATACGAAGTTGTTATTAATTGTATTATTTACCGTAGTATTTTTTTCATCAGGATGTTTGGTACTTTGCAGTAATGGTAGTTTATTCTACCCATATCCACAGTTACACTTCGTCATGCTTAATGTTATTAAATCTTAAGTGTTTGAAGTTTTTATATTATTTAACCCTTCATTTGGATTCTGTTCACATTTAGAAAATGTTTTCTTTAGGAGCAGGAAACATCCTGAATTCCTCTGTATTGCAGCTAATCTTCCTCTGAAGGTACCGAAACTGTCGTGTCCTCGACAAAAAACACACAAGTCTTTACTAAAAAATGTGAGGCCGTATTTACAGATTACATTACAGTCATTTAGCAGATGCTTTTATCCAAAGCGAATTATAGTTTTTTGGGTCAGAGGGTTCAGTGTCTTGCCCAACGACACTTCAGCATAGTCAGGGGAAGTGTGGAATCAAACCACCAACCTTCAGGTTGTCAGACAACTGCTCTACCTCCTGAGCTACAGCTTCCCTGTTTAAAGGTAAAGTTGTCTAAAGCGGCGAGTCTGCAGCTTACCGCTTCCAACAAATGTACCATCTCATAACGTCTTGCTGCTAATAAACTTTGTTTCTCAACTAAATGTCTTGTTGCCCATTTCATGGTAAATTCTGTTGTTCATCAAGAAGCTGTAATTTTCCCTGAAATCCTCTAATCTACTGCCCTGCCAAGGGGATTTAAACTCCCACTCACCCACACACAGAAAAGCAGACAAAGATAGCTTGTTAGTGTTTTCACAGGGGAAAATAGAGCACACAAATTGAACCACAATAATTCCAGTTTTTATTCTTTTTCACATAACAGTACGATTTTTTTCAAAAGGCAGAGAAATAACAAGTTTCTGAAACGAATCTAGTTTGGAAACTTTTTCAATGTAAGGTCCCTAATTGTGATCTGCAGACAAGCTTGATAAGCGTTGCTGCAAATGATTTTCAGGGACAGAGTTTAAAAAGATCCCAACTGGCTGGTAAATAGTTGTAGCTCATTAACTGCTAAAGCCCCTGATGAATGAAGAAAAGTTCCCTGAGTCAAACCCCTCTAGGTCTGCACTGTGTGTTCATCCAAGAAAATACTCATAAAACTTTTAATAGCATAAGAAGAATCAAATATAACCCTGGTTGCAATGCAGTCCCAGAGTGTCAAGTCGACAGTGCTTTTCCTTTATGATTTCTCCCAGTAATCTTCCAATTTCCTTTTAAATTCATTGTTTTTCATTGTAGCTTCTCTATGTGCTTCAATTGATTTTTTATTTTTGCATTTTTATATCTTTTAAGACCAAGAACAGTAACTTAACAGATCAGCACAGCTGTGATGATGGGATTTGCCTAGCTTAGCATGCTAGCAACAGAAATAAAAGGGTCTGTTTTGATTGTTGGGAAGGACTTTTTAAAAATAAGCAGTCAAAAAAAAGATAACTTTAGACATATAAATGTTGCAGCAAATCAAAGGCAAAAAAAGGGCAAAAGTTAATGTTGCAGCTTCTAAATGTTACAAAGTTACAATGTTTTTATCAGTCTAAATACATTTAGTGTGCCTTTACATCCTGTTTGTTTATGTCTGAAAATGATATTTGAATTAAAAATGCACAAACCATTCTAAGGCAAAGGATGCATGGGAGTATATGAGCGATGACGTTTGATAATGTTTAACACAGATGTTTCTATATGTGAATGTGAAAATGGCAAAAATGAGGCTAAAGTGAAAGAAATTCCAGGAACCCTCCTAAATCACAGCCATTACTAACTAACTTTCTTCAAAAAGCAAATTAAAGCCTAGTGACACCTGGCAGCATGGTTGACATTAAATCTGCATTTAGTTTTGAGTGAAACATCAGCAATATTTCCAGATTCAATCAGTTTAGTACAGCGCTGATGAATGCTCGACACGCAGGCACACATGATAACTTTGTCATAAGTTCTAGGGCTTTTCAAAGGGAGATGTCACAAAGTTATTCACTGTAATAAAAGAAATTCCTGAAACTAATGCCAAGAAGTGCCTCATAATAAATATCTGAAAGTTATAGAAAACGTGAAAATAGACATAAAAGCCAATAAAATGAAGCCACATTAAACAACTGGGTCTAAAGGTGTTTTTTAAGGTTTTCAGGAATCCAAGATATTCCATAAATTTACAGGCAGTCCCAATAAAACCTAGTTTTCGTTAGTTCTACACTAAAACTAGTACAGAGTGCAAAAAGAAAAGCACTCTAAGCATTTTAAACTGGAGC
>JBAMHX010000024.1:19177454-19191044 GCA_037177515.1 Pseudomugil tenellus | reverse complement strand
AATAGCTGTCGTGTGTTGGGAGCATTGCGGATCTTGTTCTGATAAAAGTCTATCTTGGCAGTCTTCAGGCTGGATGTAAAAAGTGAGAGTTGTTGTGACCGGTCCTGACACATCTACCATTAAAATATACACACACACACACAATGTTTTCTTAAATCAGACGTATAACAACCACAACTCAGTTGAGGGTTTATTAAAGTCCGTATGATATAATTTTTGGACTCTTCCAGTCGCTCTTCAGTGTTTGTGTCACATACAAATGACATAACAGAATATTTGATGTGCCTTGCTCCAGTGACTCCTTCAACATTAGAGGCTCCCGAATTATAACCCATTCTGTTAGACGTCATGTCGTCATGATGATGTATTTGCCATGGCAAACGAAGGCGCCATCTTTGTCTAGGGGTAAACAACGCGTTAGTGTCATTCAGTTTAATGTGTTTGGCTCACTGTAGGTTGGTTTGAATTCCCTAAATTTGGATTTACTTATTCCACGAGTTTTTCATATTAATGTCCCCTACCAGCAAATGAAATCATATGTTTGGCCGTCACAACAATTAAAAAATATTGGACCAGTTTAACATTTTAATGAAAAACATGTCTCATTATAATGTGACAGTTTCTTTATATAACAAGATATTAATCTCATTATATCGAGAAACTTTAAAGAAATGGTTTCTCATTATGAGAAGATGTGAAACCCTAACCCTAGTTTCAACAAGGGTAATATAATGAGTTATAAACTGATTTTTTCCCGTGTGGAAATGCGTTCCTCCGAAAGACTTCAACCTATTAAAACACACCCCTCTTGATCTTATCGATGTTCCCTCCGGACCAGAATCAAAAGTTCCCCAAGAAGCGATGGTTATGGTTAAAAATATGATGTTATGATGAGATAACTTTGTCACTTAGATGAGGAAATGTAATCATATTAACTTCGTTTTTAACGGAAAACATGTATAACGAGAAACCTTCTCGTTAAAGTTTCTCTATATAACGAGATTAATATCTCTTTATATCGAAAAACATTCTCATTATAACGAGATATGTTTTACGTTAAAAAGAGAAACTAGTCACATTTTTTTTTCCTGGTTGTGACGGCTAAACGCGAGTAATTGGTTGTACGATCCATTGGTAGGGCCAAAAGTGGAATACCCCGATCAGAGTTCATCTAAGATGCACAGCCAGATTTTTTTAAAAACACCTCAGGAAGCAAAAAGGAAACAAGGCTAAAAAACAATCATGTCCATTGTTTATGGTGCTCTGAATGTAGTCGCTGTTAGCTAACAGTTAGCCTAAATACGGCTGGTCTGACTCGTTACAATTAAGAGGTCTTGGGTTCTTTGCAACACTAATGTTATTATTAAATTAATATATTGTTATGTATAGAATATCACTGAATGTGCACTTACCAGATGTAAGTGGTTCCAACAACTTTTCAACCATCAGCATTACATCTGATCGTATTTGTCATCTGTTAATGGCGCTCAGCTGCTTATCTCTCCTGACTCCACTTAACGGGATACGATGGTACTTGGTCTGTAACCGCTTGTTTTTGAAAAAACTGGATGCACAACACGATTTTACCATGTCTCCTCTGTAGTGTTGCTAGGGGCTGTTGCCACGATGCTAAGATGTTACACCATGAAGTAACATGGTGTAATTAGCCCACTGACGTCTAAGGGCCAGAATTCCTAAGGGCCTGTTCGTCCTCATGGTTAAAATTCTGCACAAATGGTAACTTTCACAAAGCAAGTGTGAGCAGTTGTAACGCTTAATGTAGGTGATAAACAGAAAGCTGTGGGGACTCTATCATTCTGTTTGCCTTATAGTCATCCAGAATACTGTGAAATTGTTCATGAATTGTGAAGAAAACCTATTGAAATGTCATGCTTTTGCTACAAAACCCCCACACATTGTTAGGAATTTTAAAAATTGCTTCTTGTTTGTAATAAAACTTTCTCTGTGAAAAGATCATTTTATTTATTTATATTTCCTGGTTTAAGGGATTTTGAGTTCAGGCCAACAATATTGTATGTATTTGATTCAGTAAAATGACTTTCTGATTAAATGAGTAACTTTCATGTGTACAACAGATTTACACTCTCACATCTCTAGAATATAATCTGTGTCCATGAGCTGGTGATGATACATGTCCAGATGTTGTTTGCAGTGTGCATAGCCAGGCTTTTAGTAAGCTGAATGACAGTCTTTCATCACTCTGCTTCAGCATGATGGTGCCAACAAGGTCAGCCATCTTTTGAAGGAACAAAGCTGCTGACGCATGACCATTTTCCATTACACTGTCTCTTGCCGCTTAAACCTCCTTTGATTTGTTTCTTTAGATGATCAGAAATCTGAACGATATTGAATCCTTTTAAGTGCATTTTTTATGAATTCTCTGCTTTCACACCGTGCATGTGGGATTAAATGTGGCATTTGGTGTGGATGGCCTTACATGTCGGACTGCAGGAAAAGATAGCAAATCATCAAGAAATCAAGAAATTTTGAAGCAATAAGTGGAGATTGTGTCCAAGGCTGTGATGTTTTATTGATTAACTTATTAAAAAACAATTCCAGGCTATTAAATCGGGCCAGAAAATGAGCCATCTGGAGCAGCACTTTTTGTATTTAAGACCTTGTGCACATAGTTTTTATTGTTTGGAAATATAGGATCAATGAAAACTACTGTAAATTGGTTCAAAGTTGAAACACAATATGGAACTTTTAATATTAAAATTTTAGTCACATCTAAACATCTCAACCATTTCTCCTTCAAAGATACAAGATTTACCTGATTAAAGAATTTCATAGAAGCTTAGCAACATGTGTGTATGAGTTAATGATATTCTGCCTACACATACCGCACATTTCCAATTAATTAGTTCATGTCAAAGGATGTGCTGCGTGAAATCTAGACGTCAAGGTACATTTCATAAGTATATTCAGGACCTTTGGCTCCACAATTATAATGTTCCAATCCGAGATGGAAAGTACAGCATGATATGCTTGTCAGTTGTTGTAATTACTACAATCTTCTTTGCCTAAAGGCCAGCCACTACCACAAAGAAGCTCCTGAACAATGAACAGAGCATTAACACAAAAGTGCTGTGAATCAGATTTATAGCATTTATTATTCTGCATTATATAACTTTAATATGGAAGATAATTAGTATTATGAACGTTTAATTCTAACAATAACATTTTTCTGATCTCTAATGAATTTAGATCAGCTGTTTAATTTACAAGTAGTTAAACTTATTAAATCAGATTTTTTTAAAGGACCTATTATTCGATCCACATTAGCCACTTAAATTAAGTTTAATTATTTACGTAGAGTCAATTCACTACAAAGTCATCTCTAGACACGTAATCAGTTGTCTTAACTGTGATGCAGTCAGAACTACATCAGTCCAGTTTCATAGAAGTTAATTCAGAAAAACTGTAACCTTGTAATAACATGGATGAACTTAGACTCAATCATATGTTCAATAGCTTGTTGTATTGTCATTGTGGACATTAAATCTACTCTACTTTAAAATCCCTAAATCTTATTAGTTATTATTATAAACATAAAAATTAACAAAAAAACATTAGCAAGTTGCAAAATTTTTCAGTGGGACACATAGAAACACAAATATGTATTGTGATCAGTATAAATACACGCAACATAAAATGGTAAAAATATCCTACAAACCTGTTAATAAAACTGCTACAGATTTGTTATTATAATTATTATTGTTTCAATTGTTGAGCAAATCCTACAGTCTGAATATCACTGACATCTTAATCAGTGATTACTTTTTAATGTAAAAATAAAAAGTTGGAGGGGAAAACAGTTTCACTATAAATTCATGGTCAATATTTTCTTATAGAAATACTCATCCTGTGAAATGATATTCGCTGTGAGAAACTGCTGTAGCTTTATCTTTTTTTTTTGTTTTATTTAGTGGAAGTTTAGAATGTTCCTACTGAATAGATCTGACACAGAACTTTATCACATGATGGCTTTATTGTGTACAAACAGCAAATTTCCATCTTAGATCAATTTGAACCTAAAACAAGTCTCCACTTAGCTTACCCTTCACTGAGCTGTATAATTATATAGCTCAGTGTAAAAGTGGTTTGTAAATCCTATAATCATGCAAAATTATGCAAAAGTGTCATGTTGACTGATAATGACAAATTATCTTGAAATTATAAAGGTAATTAACTGATATAATGTCTATCATGACAAAAAATCTCGGAATGTGATGCAATTATGTCACAACAGAAAGCAGAGATGTCACACAGACGCCTTCTCATCATTTCAATGGCAATTTTCTCTTCAGCACTTGTTTTTTTTCTTTGAATAGTTGTCAGTGTTCACACGCATGAATTACTGAAATATTTATGTGTCTATTTTGCACATTGTATCCTATTCATAGGAAATCGTACAGAAATTAAGTGCTGCGTATAATAAAAAACGTATTGACAAAAAGAAAAGGCAATCATTGATAGCTGTCATATTTGTGCTAGTAAATTTACTGTGGTTTACTGTCTCTTAATGGACAATTAACTCTGTGTGAAATAAGAACTCTTGGAAATGTTAAGGCTGCAGCAGTAGTCTCATTTGATAGGGAATACCTTAATAGAACCACAGAAGAAGACAGTACACATGACCTGCAGTGCAGCTATCGCTGATGGACTGTCCATTTTCAACTTGTTTTTGTGTTTAAATAACATTTATCCATCTTTATAACTACATGTCCATAATTCTTACACTCTATCTTTAAATATTTCTCAATAAGAAACCTTTGAAAATTACAATTCAGAGCTGATGTGGACAACGTGGGTCCTTAAGGCTGCAGTGGTTCCTGCTGAAGCACACATGCATCTGATTAAGGCGTCAGCATGTTTGGGCAGAACTTAGCAACAAGCTGTGGAGGAGAGCCATTTCAAAAAACATGCAACCCTCTCATCAGTCATGCAGCTCATACAGGCAACATCCTCACATTAAAAAAGAATATTGTATAATTACCTAATAGCATCTGGCTTTTTAATGGCTGTGCGATAGTCACAAGTTCCATCATCATCATCTGTGTGCAGGTTTCAGTCAGGGTGCTGCACGCAGTAGTGCACACAGATCATTTGTTTACCAGTAAGTCCAGTATGAAGGTCGCAGAAGGGGACTCATGTTGCTTTTCATAAAAAGGTGTCTTTATGGGTTGTCCTGCCTGTTACCAACAATAGAAACAAGTTACATGCTTTCCCCGCCTCTCTCTCCACATCAGGTCTCATATGGAAACTCTTCACTTGAGGTTGAAAGTGTTGAAGCAAAACCTGAATTGTAAATTGAATTTTATGTTTTGTAACCTGTTTGTGTGGAAGAAGCATCTGCAGCGTTTGTTGGTGTGTTTTGGCACCATGTGGGAGTTCTCATTAAGCAAACCACAACATGAGCTCGCCTGCTGTGTGATCTGACTGTAATCAGCGCTGCATCTGTCCACCATCCTTCCTTTAAAGTCGCCCCCTCTCTCCTTTCACCCCTCCTGTCTCCTGATATGCTACCATCATACCTAATCGCTTTGATTCACACCTTAATTCATTTACCTGCAACAGATGAAGACAGGCAGGATGTTTATTAGAGATCATCGCATCCTGGATGACGACAAAAATGTTGCTAATTAAAGGGCACACATGCTGTGTGTCAACATGTTTAGAGATGTGAATATGCAAAGTTTCAGTGGCGCAGAAGCCAAGTCTGATCACAGCAAGCCGCAATGTCAGGAAGGTCTTGCTGTGATCAGGTCACATGAAGACTTTTAATATCCAGAGTACTTTAACTTTGCCTGCTCCTGCTGACTCATCACATGACAGCATTAAGGATGTACTTGAAATGCTCTTTTGAGTACAACTCAGTTTGTATTAAATGTCATACACTCATCTGGTGCTCAAAGCTTTTTAAAGCACCAGAAAGCAGAAAAGAATTCATACAAAGATTTTACCTTCTCTGTATCTGCAAAATGAAAATCCCTGATTCGAGGTTTTCTCATTGCCTTTTCAGGATTCTGATCTCTTTCTTTGCATGTCTGTATTTCAAAGTGGGCTCTTTAGCAACACTTCCTTTTAAAAACAGGGCTATAAATGTTCATTTTTTACATAGCTCACTTCAAAACCCATACTTTCATCTCATCAGACTGACCCTTCTTAACTAAAGGCTATCAGAGAAAAGGAAAACTGCCTTCTGAGAGATGAATGCTTTCATGATGTAGTGGAAACATCAGAGGAAATACCATGCAGGTTAATAGTGCATAAAGACTTCCTGGAGCAAACAAACATCCTCGCTTTGCACTAAGTGAGCGAGCGAGTGGAGACAAAACAAAGTTCACTGGGCTTACTGGGTTGTTTTAAACTCTACCAAGTGACCAGCTAAAAAAGAAACATCTCTGTCAGACTTTATTTTTGTTTGTAGGTCCAATCAGATCTACAGCTTAGTTTTGTGCGTGGAGTCGTATCATTCACCCCTTTTCAGCCACAGTAACTATTGTTTTAAAAATGAGATAGTAACTTTGTACTGGTACAGACACCTTTGTGTCTGTACCAGTACATTAAAAACATTTCACATTACGGGAGCACATACTGCATTTACGCATCAGTGTATTTGCCTGCACATACAATTTACAATATTGCCTCTGAATGTCTCTGCCGTCACGCCAGTTCTCAGTCACAAAGTGTCCGAGATATGTGATTTCTTTAGAGGCTTGTCACATATATAAAAGATAGGAAATGGTTTTTGTCCTCTTTGCTTATTACAACCATTATGTTGTTCTTAGTGGGATTATACAACATTTCATGATGAGATTTTTCTATGAGCTGATCATCACCAGATCATCCGCATACATGAGACGGTCCACAGATGAAATAAAACAGGAGAGAGTTCCTGCTTGTCGAACGACATGGAAGGGTTCAGACGGGACAATGTCCCACTTAACATGCATGAGTTGATTTGCATACCAAAATACTAAAATACGAACCAGATGTTTAGGCACACTTCTAGTGATTCATTTATTAAATAACTTGTAATGTAATGTAACTCTATCACCATGATTTTTTCCAACTATTTCTTTTAGTGCATATTTGCACATGTCAGTACCATCCCTCTTTTGAAATCCAAACTGATTATGAACACAGTTTTGATCGTGTATCCAGTATGTTCTCTAAAACCTTTGAGAGTACGCTGGTTGGGTCAACTGGCCTGTAATTTTGCAGACTGTTTAATTTGTCTTTTACTGTATAACAGGAACTAAAATAACAGAGGTGATGGAGTGAGGCATGAATCCAGGACATATAAACCCTGTGAAACACATTGACAGCAAAGGGTAAAATCTGTAACATGAATACTTCAGATGTTCAGCAGTTATACTATCCAGCCCACATGCTTCGTTGTTTCCAAGCTTTAGCATGGCGTAATAGACTTCATTAGTATGGACTATTAAGCCTTCATTCATATCAACGTGCTCAATAACAACATTCTCACTTTTTACAGACCTAAATAAGTCACTATGTTTGCGCCAAATACACCCCCTGTATTAGAAGGCAGTGCCATTTTAACATTATTCATGACTTTAACCTCATTTCAAAATTCATAATTATTACTCTGAAGTCTTGTGGCAAGATAATCTGCTCTCATCATTCATGCCTTTTAATACAGTGAAGGTCAGCTAGTACATAATTTTCTTTCCCCCCCAGCCGCCACCCCTGCTCCCGAGGCACCCCCGGGCCAGGACCCAGCCCAGCCCGTTTTCTACTGCTAGCATCACCACCTGCTTCTGGCTGAACTCCAGCGACTCGCGGATCACCTGCCGTCTTGCTTCACTTTTTATCGCTGGATATAAGAACATCTGTCGAGTCTTCTCCAGGTGACAAAATGGCTCCCGGCAATTCGGCCTCTCGGAGTCTCTTACCTTGGGATGAAGCAGAGGAGGTAGATTCTTTGTATAGCTTCAGATCGATATTCCTAAAGCCTCCCATTTACTACAGGTAAGTCGAACAGAGTGTGGCCTGTTAATTTAGTGTGATGTTATTTCATAAGATATTTTGAGTCATTTAAATGAAAGCCTTCCTCAGGCCTGGTTCTCTGTCCTCTGAGACGTCCATCTAAGCTGTCATTAGGACGGGAACATATTATACCAGTTTTAAAATGGCTGTCCCGTTCATTTTAGGATTGATTTTAAAGTCTTAATGGTCTTGGGCTTCTCATTTTTCAGATCTCCTTTTAAGTTATGAGCCGTTGCGGATCCTCTTGTTCCAGCCTTTTAGTTGTTCCCACAGTGGAAACCAAGACATACGGTGAGGTATAGTTTTGTCACTATGGACCCCGTCTGTGGAACAACCTGCCAGAGCCTAACAGAGGCTCAAGACCTTTTCAGTTTAGCTTTTAGACGATCTAATATTGCAGTTTTTTTAATTGGTCTTAGTTTTGTTTTAAACTTTTAAAATTTTATTAATTGCAGTGTTTTCCTCTTGGGGGTCCTCTGCACTGGGGGCTAGGACTGCTCCACCTTCATGGTTGTTGTTGGGGCACGGCTTCCATTACAGTCTTTGGGCTGGTGTAGATGTGACCCCCCCAACCCCCTGGTGCATGGTCGTGCCAGTGGCAGCACCTATTGAGGTTGTGGGTGGGCTGGCCTCTTGTGTAAGAAGATCACCACAATATCGTTTCCTCTCAGTTTGCCAAGCCAGAGGTTAGTTTATTTCTTTTTATTACTTTATAGAACAGATGGTGTGCGCCTACAGTGTACTGCAGTGTGGGTTTGGGGTGTGTGTGTGTGTGACTGGGTGTGTGATTATTTGTATTCTTTTGTGTTACTTGTCGTATGAAAGGTGCTATATAAATAAAATTGATTTGATTCTTCTTTTTTTTTATTCCACTGGGATTTTCAGACTGGGATTTATGATTAATGTAAATGTGTGTGCATGTCTGTGGGAAGCCGTTTATTTATAATTGCAGCTTTGGCCTTCTCAGTCTCACAGCACAATTAGTCTGTGAGAACCGTCACTAAAACATTTAATCTCAGGATCAGATGAAAGCCAAACATTAAAGATTCAGTATTATTAATTTAACAGGAATTAGAACTGTGGACTTCTATCAGAAGTTTATTCCTGTATTCAAAGTCCCTTCTGAATGAATTCTGTCCATCAAATGTCTCCATCAATCGTCTTTTCCGAATGTCTCTGACTTCCCACTTTTCTGGCTAGTTTGTGTGAGAGTGTTTTATGAGGTTGCAAGGTCTGTGAAAGCTGGAATGGTCAGCAAGTACATAATTTTTCTTCTTTTGGTTAGAGCATCATCGATCACTGCTGTCTTTCTGAAAGCCCACAATGTCAAAAGCACAGGAGTGTCAAAGGGAGACCAAGTTAGACTGTGTTTCACATGCACACCATTCACCTTTAGTACCACCAATAACCTCGCTTCTAGGAGAGAACAGCAGCAAACTCCTGACCATATAACTATGAGGAACCCTTTAACCTTGTATTCCCAATTCAAACACCATGTATGCTGTTCATTATCGCCACCTCAGTCGCTGTAGGAGCCAAACTCAACTAGCATTTCAGAAAGAATTTGACTTTCTATGTAACTTTTCTGAGTTTGGCAGGTTAGGATGGTAGGTCAGACCCAGCAATTACTTACTAAATAACCATTTTTAATCAACAAACAAATATGTTTTTTTGCATCTTTTATTGCTTTATTTTCACAAAAGTCCTTAAGGACAAAATTCCCTGAACATTTGCTTATTCAACAATTAACACATTTAATTTACTCTTGATACATTTTAAATTATCTACAACAGATCAATACAAAATAGAAAATCACATCATGAACTATGAAGGAGTCGAGGTAAGGAGGTGAGAAAGCAGCAAGTACCATAGTTGCATGAGTAAAGCTGGCTCCAGGAACCATCAACAGAGATGAGAAATTATAAACCTGCTGTCCTATACAGGGTGCCAGACAGCCGAGGGTAGAGTTGTCCTTTAATGTATGCCAAACCCAGACCAAACTGCTGATTAAACTGCTAATAACATTCCTCACAGTAACGCCACATGCCCCTTATGAGAGACTACAGATGTAGTCATGATAAGGTAACTGAAATGTTTTCTCAACTTATTTCAAAATTGAGATTCTAACCTCTTTTGATACCAGGATTCATTCATTTCCTTCACCGCTTAGTACTGTTCAGTCGTGGGGAAGCTTGAGCCTATCTCAGCAATTAGAAGGGGAGAAATGCCTGCTTCAGACTTTGGCCCAATCTTATTTCTACCCCTTACCCCATCGCCTTAGCCCTACCCCTACATTTTGAAGGGTTATCCCAGTTGGCTTTTGCAGTAAGGGGAAGGGCTGTACACCCCTTCAAATAGAGGGGTTTTAGATGAACACTTCAAATGGACGGATAGAAAGGAAACTTGCAAATTTAAGCCTTTTTGCACAAATAATGATTCTGTCTTGAAGCAGGGAAGGTGGTGGACCCAAATGCAGGAAAGGAGAAGGCAGTTGGATGCAAAATAACAGATTTATTACGGAAATCTAAAGAACTAGACAAGAACATACAAACAAATGAAAATAATGAACCAGCAAGGGGGTAAAGAAAACAAAGGGTATAAATACACTGGAAACTGAACAAGACACAGGTGAAAACAATGACCAAAATCAACCCCAGGTAAAACTGATATGAAGCAAAAACAGAAACACAGGGCAAAACAGGAAAAACTACTAAATAAAACAGGAAACGAAAAACCCTAACATTATAATGTTTATAAAATAACTGCAGTGTCATGGTTTCTCTGTAATTCACCAAAAACGGCTGTAGAACATTTTGTTTTTTTTAATTAAATTTTTATTACTAACGACATTGTAAAGTAATAAAAAACTTCAGCGACGCATACATGGCTTACTCATAATAATCCGCAGGTTATAGTTCCCATTTCTGATGTATCATAAGCTTTTAACACGTCTTGTAATGTTGAGACGGTATAGTGCTACCCGTTGGTTTCTATACTGCTGCTGAAGGTGTTAGCTATATGAAGCAGAAATGTTTGTAGAAAGATCATGAACAGTATTTATTTCCTTTTCACAAGGCTTTCTTGTTACAGGAGTCAAAGTCTAACAAATCTTCTAAATATCTACAACTAGAGTTAGAAAACAGTAAAGCTTCCGTCTCTGTACTCCGCAGACCCACCGTCCTGCTTCACGCTGCGTCTCCCACCGCGGGATAAATTTAAACAATTTAAGCAATTTTAACATACTTGTTGTAAATAATCAACATGTAAAATGAAATATGAAATAACTCCACATCCCAGCTATAATCCAGTGTGATTTGGCTCCTACAGTGCTGAAAATCCAACAGTACCAGCCGCGACAACAGTTTTAGCAACACTGGATGATTACGACAAAGTCATGAGATGGAATGAGGGGTGGCCCACTTCATAAGGATGAAATGTTAGCCCTACACCCTGACCCGCGCTAGGGTGAAAATTAAGCAATGGGATTAGCCTTTGTGTAAATGTTTCTCTTCATTTAGCTGCACTTTGGTAAGGCACTGAAACACGCTCAGTTGATAGGAACTTGAGAAGGCAATTCACACATTCATTAGTTCAAGACTGGATTAGCATTATGCTCTTAACATTGACTTAACATTGTCTTCAATCTCACGACTCCAGCTTATACAGAAAGCTGCTGCTCTGCATTCTGCCAGTAAATTAATAAACCTGTTTCTGCCTTTCTGCTAACCTGCTGTCTGCTCCTTCCTGGTTCCTAATCCTAACATGATCACGGCATGGCTGTGTTCTTCAGGTCAACTTCTGTTTAGTGGGATTATCATTCCTTTGCAGACATTTGTACCACTACAGATCTTTGCCTTTTTTAATGAAAACTAGGGATTTTTGATGCTAGGTATATTTTGTTATTCTTAGTTTGCTCTTAATGCTCATAATTCCCTTCAATACTTTCCAATAGAATTTTAGATATTGTTTTAACTCTTTAACCCTTCCAGGCTTTCTGGAGCGTCTTTGCGCTCTGTAAACAGCGATATCTTTGGAATGGTTTGAAATAATTACATACATTTTTTAGTAAAAAGATTAGATTTTCGTCCTCCATATCAATTCACTTCTTTTTACTTCCTGCATCATGGAAGAGCTTATAGCTTATTGGCAAACTCAGTCTCCAGTCACACAGTCTGGGCTTCTCACATGCTGTTCCACATCCAATTGTATGACTTTGAGCCATTGTGTGTCTTGTCAAAGAGTAAATGAGACAAGATAATTCACATGGAGAAGCTAACTTCCAGGTGCAATCTGTCTCACAGCGACAGGATTTTTCAGCGTAGGACGTATTTTATTCTATTCCCCAAAATATTACAATTGCACGAAGGTTATTTTTTAGCACAAGAAGCTCAAAAGTGGATTATGGCCAAAGATGTTTATTCTTAATATGGAGAGGAACAGATGAAAAGGTAAATGACATGGAGCGGACTGGGCGGAAAAATGGCAAATATTTATGATGATATTAAGAAATGAAATAAGAGTAACTAAATCAAACATTTCAAGACAGTTTAAAAAATGTGCTAGTTTTGTTCAATGTCAAAAAGAAGGAAGCTTCTCATTTTGAAATAGTATAGTAAATAGATTATAGTTTGCTGTGTTTGTAAAATGAAAATATGTAAACATATTTCGATTTATATATTTCTCTCAATTTATAGATCCATGGCACTTTGTACATTCATTTGACACATTTATTACATGGTTTTTATTAAAGTTCAGGTTCTGAATAAAGGATATGAATTTTATAATGGTGACTTACAAGATGTCCATTTTATGAGCTATAATACACAAATAATTCCTGGCGAGGATGACTCCAAAATTCCCCCCGGGGCCCCGGAGGGTTAATGTTTTTTATTTATTGTTCCGATTATGATTCTGTTGCATAACACTCTGAATACCTCTTGGCCATTGCAACCAGCTATACAAATTAAATTTGATTGCTTTTCTTAGCCCTAAACCATGTTTTCATTTCTGTTGTCATGGTTGTTGTGTTCCTGGTGTCCTACAGTTCCCATAACTCAGCCTTGTGACATACGCTAAGACATCTTAACTGAATATAAATTCTCTAGGTTAATGCGCAGAGTCTTTGTTTTCAAAAGACAGCTTTGGTTCTGGCAGGATTCCTACAATACACACCCAAAAAGCTAAATTAACAGCAGTGTGACATCAACTTGTCATTCTTCTAAACACACCACAGTGTGATAAGTCCATGTTGACGCATTCCACTCATGCTCACTGGAAAACATGGTTATGTCCTAACAATGACAGGAAGAGACCTTTTGTGTGAGCTGAGCAACATGAAAAGGACAAGAAGTAAAGGTAAACGGGGTAAGTACTCAACTAAACAGCAGAACTGTGGCTACAGCACATGCAAGCATACATAAGGCTAAGATGTGGTGCTTTGAATAAGCAGGCAGTTTCAGGGCTACACATGCTAAATTCAATTCAATTCAATTCAATTCAACTTTATTTGTATAGCGCCATTTCACAACAATGTCGTCTCAAGGCGCTTCA
>JBAMHX010000024.1:19164461-19175321 GCA_037177515.1 Pseudomugil tenellus | reverse complement strand
GCCTCAGTCTTCCTGATCCTGTACTGTTATGTATGTGTTTATGTAATCTTGGACCAGGCTGTACCGGAAGAAATTTCGTTGTGCTGGGACGCTGGCTCAATGACAAACAAAGTAACTTTGAACTTTGAACTTTGAAAACATGTCATGTGGTGTAGTTAAAAAGGCTCATCTTCCCTGAGTCCTGCTGTGCTTTTTGCAAAACATTTTCCCAGCTCACACAGAAAACTGAGCATTAATGACTGACTTTCCAACAATCATATTCCTCAAACACAAAATTGAACCATTGATTATATAAGTAGTTGAGTATTATAGCTATTAATCAATAAAATAATCAATAAAGCAATATCTGTTTAAAATAGAAAGACTTCTCTTTCTGCTACTTTACATACAAGGACGTCTGTTTGTAACGCCCTACATCACAGCCCTCATGCTTCTATGCGTCCTTTAGTAGAATCAGTTTAATGCACTCGTGAGCAGTTCTGAGTTCAGACTTCAGTTCTGCTTGTTAGCGCAGATCCATCGCTATAAAGCTGTCTGTCAGGTGGTGGACAGCTACATTTTCCATGAGAGTCCCTATAATCCAAATTTCACCTATTGTTTGTTTTCTTTAAATAATTTTCTGTACATACATTAAATACACTGTTTTTCAGGCAATAGGATAAAAATGATTCCAAACATTTCAAATAAATATATAAATATATAAATGTTGTCATGTCTTGCACAGGTATAAGTTTCAGCATGACTTTCAGGGCTTATAATGGAGGCTGGAGCATTATATCAATCAACATTATTAGTTTTTATTGGAGGTCAACATTTGCCTGATTCATCTGGCTAACTGCCTGTTGTAGCATCACATCTTGCAGGCATGACACTGCCATGTGGCCGTTCATCTAGTTGGTTAAAAGTAAATGACCAAGCACCAAGGCTTTCTGCAGCAAATAATAGCAGCTGGATCATTCACTAGCATGTCTTCTTGTACTAATAATACCTTTCTTATATATAACTGATGATGAAAATTGCTTTGTGTTCTGCCAGCTGATTAAAGAGTGTGTGCTATACACACATTGGAAACCGCTTCTATCCAATCAATCAATTTCTGTATTACAGGGTAAATCGCTCATTTTACAAGGTCACCATGCACCCTAGGAGGCTAGTCTCAGGAGGAAAACCTGATGGCTCTGCAGCTCCATTTACTGCTGATTGACACTCCAGTGGCAAGTAGCTCCATGATTCTGCTGAGAGATGACATAAAGGCATAAGCCATGTAAAAGAAAAGCTTTCTGAGATGCTTCTGTAATGAAACAATTTCCTCTGAACTGTAATCTCCTGATCTTATAAAAAGCATAAACAGCAACATCACCAGCAGCAGGAGGTGGAAGAGTCGATAAGGATTAATAATAATGAGTACATGATCCAGTTTTCTTTCCTTCTTTTCTTTTACAAGTATTGCTGCTTGTGTAAGTTTGTTTTTACCCTCCTGTGCAGATGCCAGACACTTGTGTGTAGGGTCAGAGGATAAGTATTTACAAGCACATGTGCAATGGAGAACCTGAGAACAATAACACACACAGCTGTCTCGGGTCAGTCACACACACCTCAGTCCTTTCAACACCATCAGCCGTCACATCCATCTTAGCTTCATCATTCACATTTACTTGCTCATGTGTAGCATGGAACTTTTTTATTCATTACCAACACATACATTTGATCTATTCTCTATTTTTACAGAGCCAATTTTTCTTCCTTTCATCTCTTTACAACATACCGCCAGACTCTATCTGCCCCCATCACACATTTATTGCTCCTTTCCTCCATTTTGTCTCCAGTGACTGAAAATCCTTCCAGCAGTAGGCAGGGAAACCTGTTGAATTACTTAGAGGTGTGCAAGTATACACTTGACATCCTTTCAGTCGCCGTGCTATCAGACCAGCTGTCACGGTCCAGTAAGTGTTACGATCTGGGTATAGTTACTCACCATGGCCACATGACCAACCAGCAATAAAAGGGATGAGCAGATGCTATTTAGACATTTAGCAATTCAATCTAGTCCACATTGTTGCGTTTTAAGGTCCAGAATGTGACAAAATCAAAAAATGTAATATTATTAAAAACTGTTTTTATTGGTACGTTACCACTTAGCTTAATATTTGTGTAATTGTGTTATTGTTATATTTGTATCCTTTTTAATGTTCTTGTTACCTGCCTAGCGACTACGTGATGTAAATCAGCTTTGTAGCTATAATCTGACATATTTACATTTGTTGACAACAAATGTTCATTAATGTGCATTGTCCCTATTAAATAAATAAAATATGATTTAGCTGACTTAGACAGGATTATAAAATGATGATGTCTTTTTCTTGTGTGACTACTTGAGTGCTACAACTTCCTGAGTGGAACTATATGTCCTGCTTTCTCATATTTGTTGTAAAAAACAGAAAATTGGCTCATCTTTTGGGTTATGCAGGACTTCTATTTCCATGACATAATAAACATAAAGCTGATTATGTAAATAATTGTATCAGAACTTTCTGTGTTTTCATCCCATGTCTGAATGCAACCATGTCCGCTCATCATAAAGACATGCATAGCGTTTGCTTGGGTTTACCCACAATGCCCTTTGCATTTTTTTCCACTTCCTGTATATGGTTCACTTGGTTTGCTTTTCTGATCTGCGTCAGAGTTTGCAGTGGGTCTAAATGCGATTAAAATGTAAATGTTCACAGGAGACAGTGAGACGGTGATGTTTGTATTGACTTTGGTAAAGTTAGAAAGAGATCCCCTGATTTCTGTTTCAGTAATTTATCAGTGAAACATTACTTCTATAAAACACCTCACTGCAAACACATCAAGGTATGTGATCTACAATCTTAGTTTCATCACAACAAGCTGTCCGTCGCGCTGGGAGACTCGTGTGAGTGTCTCTGCTCAGCCAGCTGATTCAAAAAATGAAGAATAAAACTTTTGAAGGATTTTAGGGATCTTTTGAAAAGCTTTAAATAATGAAAAAAATCAGTGTTGCAATTTGCAGAGGGTCCCTGCGAGGTGACGAGGTATGTCCACCATGTGAGTGTAAACTTTTAACAATACTTTGTAACAGAAATATTTAATTTATCCACATTGTACTTGTGATTTGTAATATAAACAGTTTGTTTTAATAAGAAAACCAACTTAGTTCTGCTTGTGCTCTTTTATATAATTTTAAAAGCCAGTTTTAGATGGTTGAATGTGGGCATAAGAAGTCGGGACACTGCTCTATGATGTGATTATTTCAGGACACATTTTCTTTATTATCCATACATCCATTTCCCATACTGCTTTATCCAATTCATGGTGATGTGTAGCTGGAGCTTATCCCAGCACTCACCGAGTGAGAGGCAGGACACATTGCTTTATTAGTTTAACTGAAATTAATTGTGCTTGTAGAAAATAAATTGTGTAGAAAGTGGCAAAAATAATCCTCAGTTTTATGTAATTAAATCCAATTAATAACAAGAAATGATTTCAAAGGGTATCCCGATGAAGCTGATGCAAGTTTTCATTGAGTAAATAGGTAGAGGCTGTATAAGTTTAGACAATCCTGTCTTTGGCTAAACGCATGCTAGCATAAGCTTTCATTTTAATTTATGTTAAACGCAAAGCTAATTGTACATTAGCTGCTAAACACTAATTTACTGATATCCAGAATTGCGTGCAAAGCAAACTGATTGTGTCTGTAATGAGAAGAGGCATAAACAGCTTTACTTAAATGAGTAACACACAACTGATGCGCCATGAAGGGTATAGAAGGATAGCAAGAAAGTCACAAATGTAAAGCAAGTTAGACCAATGCAGATCGAGGCAAACAGAAATATAGACGAGGTCCAACAAAGACATCTTAATATCACCAGGACTGCAATATGGGTGTGTATTTGCAAAAAGGTAAATGCAGTGGGAAAAACAACAGAACTCCGGATGAGGTTAAGAAGAGATGAGAATTTTAAAAGCAGTGTTTTACATTTAAGTGTCTGCTACTGTTTGCAGACTAAACTAATTTAATAATAGAAAGCTCAGAGAATTGTGATGCTTTCCAGATATTAATACCAATATTCTCAATTACAGCCAAACACTTTTAGAAAAATTCCTACAAATTTGTTGAAAAATAATTGAATTGTTGTGTAGCTTTAATATGCCTTTTTTCCCCAAGCCATACAAATTCCATGTAAAACTGTGTTTATTTTAGTACAGTGAGACTTGTAGATTAGTTTTTGGCTTTACATCTTCCGTCTACAGAAACACAATATAGGAATGGACGAGATCTGGAAAATGTATAATGTGGAATGAGGTCTGAAGCTGAAATTATAAAAGAGCAACTTCCTCAAGAACCAAATCAAATACTAGAATATTGAAGAGTTCAGAGTAAAAAAGAGTGAACTCTGATTAACAAAAAGTTTCATTTGTTGAGTTTTGTTTGTTGGATGTCTTTGCTAGATTTCCATTCACTCCAAACTCATATAAGGTGTCTTCCCATCTGGGATGGGAAAGACATTTCTACAGCCAAGAGCTGAAGTTTAGGAGGTATTGTCTAATCAGGATGAAAGTCTTTGACTCCAGAGATAAGAATAGCAAATGAATCTAATTCTTGTGTACAAATAATCAGTGGGGCCATGTTTTATCTGTTTAAGGCTCTTCTAACGGAGGATTGGTACATTAACATGAAAGTGTACTTAATCAATTCCAGTCTCCATATATACAGTAGAGGAGGAGGGATTCGAACTGTTTATTGATCACATCAAGATTTTCCCAGGCGCTGTTGCCTGTAGCTTCCTGTCATCTACAATGAGACAGAAAAGAAGAACAATTCCCATCTCCACTTTCCAAAATTACTCAAGTCAATGTCATAAGCTTTGCACAGAGAAAATCAAGCTCCTTTCAGCATCAAGAAGCAGAGAAAGAGAATTAGCATGTGGTAATGACCAGCTGGATGATCTTTACTGATGTGACCTCCGCTTTATTCTGCCATGCACTCAGTCTAACTGCTCTTTAGCTGCTGAAATGGAAGCTTTGTGAAATAAAGGTTCCAAGATAATAACCATTTAGTGAATCATCTTTT
This sequence comes from Pseudomugil tenellus, assembly GCA_037177515.1. Taxonomy (NCBI): domain Eukaryota; kingdom Metazoa; phylum Chordata; class Actinopteri; order Atheriniformes; family Pseudomugilidae; genus Pseudomugil; species Pseudomugil tenellus. Next base: position 19,170,229 of record JBAMHX010000024.1, on the reverse strand, counting down.
CATACGACAAGCTTTATATGTGATTTGTTTTAGGACTAATGTTCATGGCTGTAAACTGGGAAGAAATTATACTTTAACTTTGTATTAAACTATATTTTTTGTGTGTGAATTATTATTCCAAAGCCAGTTCTAAAGGCGTTGCTTGTTCAGACCTCAGGAGTTCAGGAGTCTCTGCCGCATCTAGATTTTCTAATTCACTCCATCAATGGTCTCAACATTGTGTTATAATTGGCGCACATATTGGTAGAAAACAAATAAACTAAGAAAATATCATTTTACCAGTATGATCCATGTCTCACATGCTTTTCATTGACTGGTTTCCTGCCTGCACAATCTGCTTTGCTCTAGATTGATGTGGTTTCCAAGCATCAACAATTGAAGAGGGAAAGCAGAGCATCACAGAGCTTCAGGAACACTTAAGTGGTTTGTCTAGTTTAAGCACTGGAGTGTTTTCGATCAGACGGATAGCTACAGAACAGAACATGTAGCTCAATGAAGCAGCGCTTCTGTGCTCGGTGAAACAGAGGGGTCAAAGTTAAAGCTTTAATGTTGTGCTAACCCCTTAACTGGTTCAGGTCCTATTTAGAAGGTCGGAGTTATTTTGTTACAATCGGCAGCTATGAATCTGAGCGAGTGGCCATGACTTGTGGAGAACCTCAGGGGTCAGTTCTTGGACCTCTTCTGTTCAACTTGTATCTGGTTACTTTTGGGTCAACTATTACAGAACTTAAACATCACTTATCACAGTAATGCAGACGATACACAACTTTATGTGTCTTTGTCACCAGACTGAAGAAAGAAAAATTTCTCCAAATAAATGTAGATTAATCTGAGAATATTCTTTTTGGTTTAGATCCAAATGACTCAGGTCAAACATGGAGAAGCAGCATTTGGCTGTTATGCTGCAAACAAGTGGCACAAACTTTCACCACACGTAGAAACTTTTAGATCCAGGTTAAAAACTTTTCTTTTCTCTTCCAGCTATGAATAAAACCTGAACAGTAACTTTTTAATGTTATTTTGAATGATTTTAAGTACATTTATGATATTACTATGTTTCTTGCTGTTTTTATTCTCTTTTGCCCTAATCTGTTATACTTTTATGTAAAGCACTTTAAATTGTTGTGTACATTAAAGGTGCCATAAAAATAAACTAATATAATGTGTCATATTTGGCACATACTGTTTGAGACAATTTGCACCACTTTATGGTAGAAACTTTACAGCAACAGCAACTTTAAAAGCTGAAGTTTTTTAAACAGTTCTTATTGAAGGAATTAAAGGGTTAATGCAACTTCCTTTTAACTGCATTCATTTTTAAAATCATGATTTATGCAGCCACCTGAAACAAAAAGCATAGTTTATGGAAGTGGTGCTGTTGTGGTTCTGAAGCAGAAATGAATGCAAATCTTTTACACAGACGATCCAGCTCTAACGTTCTGAGAGATGGTTCTCTTGACAAGACAAAACTACTGTTGATGTAAACTGAGTTGCCACCATTGAATGCTTGAAATTCCATCTGCTGTGTCGTGTAGCTGATACAGCGCACCATCCTACTCCTCTAAAGATGATGGATAGCTTCCAGCAGAGGATGTCCCGATAATTCTACAAGCAGCAATCTTTCCACAGCTGATCTAAATGAACTGGAGAAGTTGGAAATGGTGCTAAAGCCCTGCAGGCAGTTTACACCATCTTATGTTTGTTTTTATAAAAGCGTAGAAGTGGTAAGAGTGCGTCTGTAAAGCGGCATGCACGGGAGTGTTTAAAGTCTTTTAAATTCAGTCAAGTAAATTTAACAAGCAACTTATTCTAGAAGTACAGCCACATAAACACAGGACGCAATAAAATGATACATATCCTGTTTGTTTATTTAGAAACAAATCAAACAGGAGATTTGTGAGTAATCAGAAGCTAACTTGGACACTGATGAGCTAAATCACCTTTTTTTAAAACAACTATAGCTACTAATGCTATTTATTTCTGTTTTTACTGAAAAAGGGTTAGGGACCTATCATTTACATGAAAATCAGACTATACTGTAAAGAAGGACACCAAGACTCTGAGGAAAGTTAACAGATTTATTCAGACGAAAGAGATCGATGTCCTTAAAGACAGGCGTATATTCCGTGAGTTGGGATCAGAGTATCAGGCTAAGGGAAGTACCAGGAACAGGCGTGGGTCAGAACCGGAGAGACAAGCCGAAGTCCGAGCAAGAGAGAAATCCAAACATATATATCAGGTAGCTGAGTCTGTACCGGGGAGGGGAAGACAGGAGATGGCAGTTATGAGGTCTGACAGGTAAAGAGTGGTGAAAATATATAGTGATATATGTAGAATGAGACAATTAGTAGACTGGAGATTAACTGCATGTGAACCTGATTGCTGAGGGTGTGTCTGTGGTGGAGCCTGGTGCAGCATGACAATATTCACTGATTTCTGCTTACAGCCACAATTATATTACCTTTTCATTCAAATATGAACAAAGAATGACCTGCAAGCATTTTCTCTGTTTTCGTTTGACAAGATATTCATTTCATTAACCAACTCACTGAAGTTTGTTTTGCTGAAGTTAGTCTGATAGGCGGTGACAGAATGTGGCTGATCTGCCAAATGGATTTTGAAAATACCTCCTCTTCTCTGAACAATGCAAACATCTATGGCTAACCAGATGCTTCTGTATAATAAAACATCTGGCTTGTCTTTTCTTATTTGTCTTTTTGTAAAAGAACACAGACACATTTTAACTTTTTATTACCTCTGGGCCTATCTAGGAGCTTCACTGTAAAACGATTTCAGCTGCAGGGTGCTCTTAAACTTTTAAATGCAAATAGATGTCAGCAATCCAGGATGCTTCTAGTGAGGACACTCAGGGTTGGTATTCATCCTCATAGCATTGTATCTAATATTTGCGCTAAAACATTTTAATCTTCCAAAAGAAAAATCAGCAGATTTAAATTACATTTAAGGCAGCAAATATGAATGAGTTGTGTTGTATTGGTAGATAACCAGACCTGCATAGCTGCATAAGGCACGAAGCCTGAGGCCATCAGACACCTTTTTAGCAGTACATACTCAGATCTCTGAACTGCTGGGAACCAGGTTAAGCTCTGAATTCTTCAGGTGATTGATCTACTGCAGAAAAAAGACGTGCCTATGTTCGTAAAAGGGGCATAGTGGATCTTTAGTCAAGATTTTTTTCATTACTTAGAATTTACTTCTGACTATTTTCAACTTCCATTTATTCATTTTCTTTTTTTATTACAAGAATAAATATTTCAGCCTCAATTAAACTCCATTCAGTGACCAAAATTCTTCCAATGAAATAATTGCATATTTGCCTCAATGTGTCAGTTTAAATCTAAGTAGGATGCCAGCTGAACTATATGTGCATCCCTAAAACAGCATGATCGCAAATACAGTCAAAACCAACATTTAAAAATCTTAGGGTTGTTTTGTTAGAGAAACAAAACCAGCATGGGACTGTTAAAAGCAGTAAAGATAAAAAGAGAGTGAAAAGCAAAGTCAACATTTCCTTCTCCAGTTGATGAATAATGTAAAAGAGTACGAGCGAGTGGATTGTAGCCATTTGTTCTGTCTTCTCCTCAACAGAAAACATAGAAAGGAAAATAAGTTGAAAATATTTTCCTTCTATTGTTACATATCCCAAATGTTTTACTGACCAACTTCCTTCTCTTATCTGGAAGGAAAGGACTAGCAATGCATTCAGACATGCGACTGCAACAATGAAAATATTGCCATTTTTTTATATAAAAGAATTCTTCACATATGTTTGGAACAACAAACATTAACAATGGATCCATGAGAAGGACCCCGAGTCCCCCCAGCTATGGCTCTAATGCGCTTATCATTTAGCAGATTTTGCTAGTTGTCTTGTTGCTGCAGCTAGAAAGATGGGACTCATAATGTTTCCATTCCTAGTTCCATAATCTGAGTGGATGAAGAAAAGTGCAGATTTATATGAATAGTATAAATGTCCTCGTCAAAGAGTGCTACCACTGACTTAAACCCCAGCCAGGTTTAACAAGGTCGTATAGTGCCTGCTTTCCACACTAATGGATGAAACTCCCTGGTTCCTACCATTGTCTTTTGTTTTATTTTTTGGGGTTTTACCCCCTTCTTTTCCATGGTTGTGCTACTGCCTTGTTAGCTCCATGCCACAATAAACATTAGTGTGCATTAGGAGTTAGGACTTTTCCCCCTGCCAGGCAGCTGTTACCATAACTAAATTTTTATAGTGGAAATATTTATGTCTCACTTCAGAATTTTGAACAAAACCTAATTTGGCAGTATTCATGCCATTTCACAAAAGACACTGTTCCTCAAGTCTGCTAAGCCATTCAAGCATAGACAGCAATATTAAATAGGAGTTTTAAATTATGTTGACATTTATTGAGTTTTGCAATAGTTTGTGCTTCCCCAAAATATTTACTTCCCACAGGTGACGTGTTTGTGCCCTGAGCAAGTCTTTGCATGCAGCATTTTCCAAAAGTGAATAGTTTAAGAGTGTCAAGCAGCCTTTTGGAGCAAGAGAGGGGAGAACTACCATGATGCAATTTAACAATAACAAATTAAATGTTAGTGGAAAATAGATACAACTGCCTTGCAGTATACTATTGTAATAGTCAAACAATTATGTACATATTAGAGTACATATTACCATGTAGGGAGAGGAAATTATAGAAGAGTGTTAAGCTGTAAGAATGAAGCCATATATTCATTCCTATTCATCCACCGAGACATTTAAGTGCTCTGCATATATCCAAACCACAGTAGCGTGTTATGAAGTCAATCTACACTTGGATACTGTGGCTGCCTTGTTGCCTTGTCTCACTATAGAGGGAATGAAAGGATTTCCCATTTGGTGAGCTGCCAAGTTTGCTGGAAGACAATGTTGGGTTTCTATTGAGGGAATAAACTGTTGAAATGTCATAACAACAGCTGTTTATTATACACAGTGATTGCTCCACTTATTGGTGTGAATCAAAGCCATCCTGAGCCAAACAGGGATTGTTATTGTCAAGTAAAAACCTTCAGTGAGATTACCTGCACAAAGTTTCAGTGCTATAAACTTATTTTCAGAGAGAAGGTAGTTTGTGGAAATGATTTTGATAGCTATAGCATAGTTACAGCAGATAGGGAGCTCAAGGAGCCCAACACAGCAGCCTAGACCTTCTCCCTGAAAGTAATGTGAGTGAATTTGACTAGTTGTATTTAATGTTGCTTGGCTAAGGCCTTCACATGAATGTTCACTCCAATTTGACTGCCTTCAGTGTTTGTGTGTGGTTCCTCCTCACTCCATCCATCATTGCATAGCCCCACTTCACAATGTAATTCCAGGACATTTTAGACATACTAACTCAAGCTAATTCACAATAAATAGCCCAATAAACTCATTGGCTGCCAGCCATTGCTGTTGCATTGAGCCCCTTGCTGCCACAGTTTTGGCATATTGGCTTATTCTTAGAACCGTGCAATGAGAGTTGCCACCATTAAAATGATGATTCTACCTAAAGTTAATTATCTGTTTTCAATGACACCAAATAAACCATCTCCAGGTTGGTTTAAGTTCCTGGACTCCCACATATCCAAATTCCTCTGGGAAAACAAGCCATCACGTATAAGTTTTAAAACATTACAACAGACTAAAGACAGAGGTGGATTAGACCTGCACAACTTTAATCATTATTTCATATCTAACAGGCTGCAATACATCTCCAAATGGCTCAAACCAAGTTATCTGGATGATC
>JBAMHX010000024.1:19121555-19137845 GCA_037177515.1 Pseudomugil tenellus | reverse complement strand
TTACCTGCATGTGAAGCCCTCTGAGACAACTTGTTGTGATACTGGGCTATATAAATAAAATTGAATTGAATTGAATAGAGATGATTAACTTATCATTTTCAGATTAGTTACCAGGTACCAGCTACCACTCAAACCCAAAAGCTGTTCTTTGGCTATATTACTGAAACTATTCACCTCAAATGAAGTGCAAATGAAAGGTCATGACCTAAAGATGTGTCACATAATGATGTTATACAGGAATGTTTCTATATTGCATATGTATTGAAGGATTGGGGACAGTGAGGATTGGGGGTGTTCAGGGATAAACCTGTAGCGGTCGCCTCCGAGAGCATCATTTCTAGTTCAGATTTCTGCTGCTGTGTGATACATCACAAGGGATTCCTGCTACATGAAGACTTCTGTTAGTTTCCTGGCAAAACACACATTGACTGTTGTGGATACATGGACACTGACTTTCTTGTAAAATTGTGGTATTAGGGCCATTTCCATGCAAACTGGACTTATGGCAGTAAAAACATGGAAGATAATGTACAAGGATCTTATCATTAGTAGTTTTTTTGCTAACTTTATGATATTTTAACATGTTTTATCAGAGTAATATGGCATGGACACCTTGCCACAATTCTGTTAGCTCAGTTCAGGTCTAACACCACAGAATTAGACCTGAATCAAATAACTACTTTGAATGGAAACCTTTCTGATAATTAGCTTATTTTGGACTAATTTCAATCCAACTAAAGTTCAGTGGTGATTGAGGATTTTTGACCTCTTGTAACACTTTAGATTTATGTTGCCATGTATTTCGTTGGAATTGATTTGATGATTAACATGACGACCCAGTACCATGTCTAATTTGTTTTTGCAGGTGTTGTCGTCAGTGGCATGAGACACACCTGGATGGGTGTGAGCTGCTGTCTACAAAAGGCTCTCCAGCCTGAGCTCAGGGTGTTTCTCTGGCTGGGGCACCATGGTTGGTTCATGGCTGGCTTTATGGTTTAATGCCGCCTGAGTCTATTTTTATAGAGATGACAACAGATAAGGAAAAGCAAAGGTAGAAATTTGTAGGCTGGAAATCATGGATGAAAAAAGAAGTTTTCAGGTGTAACTTTGATGTTTCTCTGCTTTCAGCCAGGGAGAATTAAAATCCAGAGTATGAGAGTAGCGGTGCACAAGTGGCTTTGGAAGTGCCATGTAACAACACAGTACAAACTACTTTAGAGTGATGAAGAAAGAGAGGAACTGTCGGTACATTGCATTCCAGACTGGTTAGAAAGGGGGGGTTAAAATCATCAGGGGCCGAGTCGTCAGTCAGAGCTAGGGACCAGGATTTCTCAGAGGCCAGAGACAGAGCTTCCATCTCCGCTAGAGGGATCTAGGCAGGAAGAGACAACCACTAGTGAGCAGAGAGAAGAAACACACACTCTGTGCGACACACAAATAGCAGGACACAACAAATAAAACCCTGGAGCAAAAAAAGATACAACTTTTAAATCACGTGTTTGGAACTAGAAGGAGAAAAACATGAGTCCAAAAATGGCCAACAAGCACATGACTGTTTAATCTTAACTTTAATGATCATAGCTATTAAAGTATCTCAGCAGGTTTGCTTGTAGCAATAATGTAAAAGTAACGCAAAGACAACAAATTAAAGTCAGATGAATCTGAATGAAGAAATAACAGTAAGAGACAATCCCACGATTCACATCACGATGTAATGCAGTGACTTGATTGTACAGGGCTAGAGGGAAGAGTTACGTAGAGACTTTATGAAATATTCTGCAGTTTTAAAGTCTTCAAAGTTCTGGTTTCTGTCAGAAGTTGCTGCATTTTTGCCTTTTCACTTGCTTAACTTCCTGACAAGCGAATGGACAATCAGCGCACAGAGTGGACGGGATGGAAAACATTTCTGCCAAAGTATCGGAAGGAGTCGCAGCAGCAGCCGGATGCATTTTTCAGAACTTCAGTTATCCAAAGCCTATTGATTGAGATGCAGACTTACATGTAAGAAAAGTGTGTTCTGCTGGGTTGGCAATTGCTTATATAGATGCACAAACATGTCACACCTTTTAAAAAACAAGTTGAATGAGGGGAATGAACCAAACTCGTGCAGAGGCGGCTGAATGGGGGGGGGTTCATAGCTGAGGTGGGATGTATTGGATGCTGGACAACACAAATGAGGAAAAATGTTATTCAGTGTGGAAAAAAGGCTCACAATGACTTTGAACCTTAGAGCGCATTTTGGAGGACTTTGTCTGGAACTAAGTCGATATAGTCCACTTTTAAACTTGTAGGGCAGGGTGCCGCATATTACCAATCAGTTGAGACAAGAAGGTGTCAGGCTTAGTTTTTTTTCCCCAACAAAGGTGATAGAAATAGGACAATTTGTGACATTGCTGATGTTTTATTTACCAAAAAAAATCTAAAGTCAATGAAGAAGCATTTTACTAAAAAAAAGGCTTTATTTAGCAAAATGATTTTCTTTGATTTTTTATTATTATCATCATGATGAATAATTAAAGATAAGATAATTAAATCAAACAAATAAGCAAAAAGTTTCAGTACTGATATTGGTACCAACAACAGTTTCCCTGGATTTACTCAGCTGATGCCCACATTTGCAGTATGGCCTCACTCTAGTAGTATTCCCATTCTACTCCAAAGAATATGCTGCTTTACTTTAAATGAGATCATTCACAAAATGAACATACTCCTGCTGATAATATCATAATTTAGGTAATGAAAAAATGTTTACTCAAGTTTTTCCAGCCTTCTCCCCTTCAGCTGAGTAGTTTTATCTATCGGACACTTGCATTAGTTTAAATATTTTAGTCATCAGGTCAGAGTTCTGCATCTGGATCCGGATCCTGTGCAGCCCTACACAAACGGCAAACATTCAGTTTAAACATTTTAAAAGGATAATGTGAAGTTCCAGCGGTGATGAGAAGATTGATCCTAAGCTAACTTTAAAAAGAAATCCCAGATAGATTTACTGTGCACATTTGAAGCCAGGTGAGTGTCAGGAAGACTGCAGCTGGGATGTGGTGGGTTATGGACTGATGCATGCTGGGATTCAATCCAACATTTCAGCACAACAACCGAGCCTCTGCTAAAGGGCATAAATACACAAAGATTTGTGTAATCTGTACCTGATATGACTAAGAATTTAACAGGAAATCTGTATAGCCAATGTTTGTGCCATGCCGCACACACACACAAGCTACAAGGTGAGATGTGTGAAATGGACGAAGAGAGTTCCCAGCTGGGTTTTCTGGCAATTATTGACCTTCTTGTCGGCGCTGTGCTTGTTGGGCTTGGGGGGCAGGGCGTAGTGGTGGCAGATAGAGCCAGACAGGTTGTCCATCAAACTCAACTCCCATTCCATTGAACCCTGGATAACCAGGGAGACCGAGTCAAACAGCGCTCTCTGCTGGACAAACTTGAGTAATGCAGGGAGAGAGACAGAGAAGAGACAGAAACAGAGGAAGAAGAAAAAAGGGCAGGATGAATGAGAAGACAGAAGGTCAAACACAAATATATGTGGAGAGAAAAATAGATGGCAAACTAAGAAATGAAGGGAAAAGACAGTCAATCAGGTAGATATAGATATACAAACACAAAGGAAACACTCATCGTAACCAAGCTGAATAAAGCTCTCATGTGTTACTACTTTCAGCCACAGGAGGGCACTGCAACACTGTCGCAGGCCTGGAGGACATTGAGGCTTAGCTGCTCATGTTTTTCTAAAGTTGCAGAGACACATGGATAAGATCTTAAAGAGGAAACACAACAACAGCAAGACCTCGATTTCCTATCCCCAAAATTTCCCCACTGTCTGGAAATAGCTGTTGCAGTGAACAACAAGACCCTGTGGTCCAGCTTTCCCATGGCACTGTGACCTGTCTACAACTGGCATGTTGCCTGCATGGACCAGACACACACACACACACTTTAAAACATGCAGTAACCAATAAGCACAAACTGTTACCCAGCGTTATGAGTCAAAGTCATGCAAGACAATAAACATGGATACAATAATACAATACGATTTTCTGGATCCACTCTGGAGTCGACAAACAACACACACACATTCAGACAGGTGTGTAATATGCATAGAGAAATAATCAGTTTCAAGAAAAAGGACCTTTCTGCCTGGGTTTGTGTTAGAGATGTAGCTTTTTGAGACAACTATACTTTACATACTATAAATATTAAAAGTGTCTCAACTTGGATTGTTGCTATCGAACATGAAGGGAGACTCCTGCAAAAAGGAAAGTACACTACATCCTCTTTCAGTTCCAAATTTTAAAAACAACAACAAAAACACACATAAATAAGTTTTGAAATAATCTAAATATCAGCTCAGATGATCACACACCACATTACACTGTCATTAACTGTTTTATGTTCATCAGTCAGAGAAGGGTTGTAAGAGCTTCTAGAAAAAGTTCAGAGATCATATTTGCACAGTGAGAAAGATTACACGATCTAGTTCATTTCCAGGGTTGGACAGTTGGACTGATGAAGGATGGCTTGCTTTAAGAAAACATGGTGGCACAGCTTTGGTTTTCAGAGTTGGATCTAAAAGAAACTGTGTGATTTCTGAAATGTCTTCTGTTCAGATGAGAGTAAAGTGGAGATGATTGGTCATTACACAGTGGCACATTTAGAGAAAACCAAACACTTTATATACACAAACATGTCAAGCACGATGGTGGAGCGCTGATGATCTGGGCTTGTTCTATAGCCACAAGACCGGGATACCTTGCTGTCGTCAAGAGGAACACAAACGTCTGTGTACACTAAAGTATTCTGGAGTCAAACCTGGATCTTAAGTTGGGTTTCGTAACATGAACATGCTCGATTGTGATTCATATGAATTTAGATTCTGCAATGAGAAAGTCAAAATCCAGACCTCAACGTGATCTAAAGGCTGCTGTTGGACCTTAGGAGGGCTGCGCAATGACAAAGGTCTGAAAACTACAATGAACGGAAAGGACCTTATGAAGAAGAGGGGAACAACAAGGATGACATCATTCACAAAACATTTAGTTCAAGTTGTACCTACTACAGGTGGTTCCACAAGCAACTGAATCATAGGATGTAATTAGTATTTTACACATTGCTTTTAAATTTTGGTTTAATTTTTGTCAAATAAGTACTGGCACAATGAAATAAACCATGTTAATTTGAGGTTGCACTTACCTCAATATATGTCTTCATTTGGACTATGTATGTCCTGATATATGAAACCTTTGCACTGAACCAAAAATACTTTCTTTTTCACATCTGTATGCATATTAATACAATCCAGATAGTTCATGTACGTCACACAAAAACTTCAACAGGAATTTGAAAGGTGCCAGGCAGTCTGGTGCATCCAGCTTAGCATAACTACGTGCTCCTGAGTTTATTTACACACACAGACTGCAAATATAAAGAGCAGGAGCAAGAAATCCATCATTTCTGAAGCTGGAACCTTTAATGTTTTCTCGCCATAAACTGGAGTATTAGCTAATGGTTTGGACCAGAGTCAACTAATGACCGGAGATGTAGGGGTCATCTGACCACTGTCACAGCTTGGTCACCAGCAGGATGGAACATCAGAGCATCTGTTGTGTCACACTGGATGCTGCTTTGACTGCTCAAACTGCTCTGTCCAAAGATTCATAATTCATATGTTTGTGTGTATTTGTGTGAATGCAAACACAACACTGAAAGCGAGAAAGGTGTTTAAGAGTATAGTAACTCTGACATTGTGCATTACAGCTATGTTTTCAGAAGTTTAAGGAATCTTTATCTACACATGGGTCTTAGATTTTTGAGCCAGATGTAACCCTGTCCATGCATTTCTACCTATTTGTGTTTTATATAGTACTAAAACACTCTACTGGGACAGAAGCAAGACTATAAAAACAGACTAAAACCATGGTACCACCATGATATTCCAGCATTAACACACAAAGCAACTCATGACACATACATAGGACACACATTAAAAATATATATATATAGCAGAATATAGTTTTACCTCTAGCTGGGGCTCTGGACATGAGGGGGGTTCTGCTCTGATGTTAACAGAGTCTCTGATTCTCTCAGCAGTGGGTGAGTCCATAGGACCTTCCCTTTCCTGCTCCATGTCCACACCTCCTGCAGACCTCCAGGGGGAACCTCCAGAGCTCGACCTGTCTATAGCCAGGGCCAGAGGGTTGAGCTGTGGTGACCTTGCTGCCATGTCCCCCGCATCCATCTGGAGCTCCAGGTCCAACTCTGCTTCCAGCTCTGCCTCCTCTTTGGCTTCCTTGTTGCTTTCCTCCAAGTGCTTCATCAGGACTGCAATGACCACGTTGACCAGCACGAACTGGGCGGTCAGAACGAAGGAGACAAAGTAGATGGGAGAAACCACAGTGTTGTAGCAGGTACCGGTGTCTTGGGCACAGTCCCTTAGTGTGTCCTGAAAAATTAATTTATAAGGAAAGAAAAATAACAATGCAATTTTATAAGCTGGTAATTTGATTCAATGTCTTTTGAACTCATTAAGGTTTCTAATTGACTATAGCAAACTAGACAACTAGTCTACTTCTCGACAGTGGCTTGTTACATTGTTGTTTTGCAATACAACTTGAAATTTAAGTGTAATTGGGAGGATTTTTTTCATATAAAAAAAGTTGTGTTTATGTATATATGTGTGTTTAACCTTCATTATGCCATTCCAGTTGTCACCAGTTGAAACTCGGAAAAGTAGCAGAAATGCCATCCCAAAGTTTCTGAATGTCGCATAGCGGCCCAGACCTTCACATGGATGGAGTTCATCGCAAACTGGGGACACGAGGAGGAAGAGGGGACCGATGAAAAGTGAGGGGGAAAACAGAGTAAAAGAGACATTAAGATGTAAAGATAGTGATTTTTGCAATGAAATGATAATTACTGTGATTCTTTTTTATTGCCCTGCAAGCTGTGAGACACAATTTGAGATCAATATAGTATTTTTATAAAAGATTCTGGAAAGCAATTAACATAGGTAGATTAAACCCACAGAGGGGAGGGCTAAAGGCCGGGTGCATGTCTGCGCATTCATCATAGCCTGTTTAAATCAAACACATGTCCTTACTCAAGTCACCAAACAGCTCCACTCCCAATGCTGCAAAGATGAAGAAGAGGAGCATGAAGAGTAGACCCAGATTGCCAACCTGCAGAGACAAAGTACAGACAGGGGGATTAATTTGAGTTGACTTTCTCTTGGGACCCTCCATTTCCACAGGAGCTAGGGGATAAGCATGGATAAAAATCTTGTCCACTGAAAATGACTTGATATGAAGTAAACCCACATGTTAAAGGTGGGTGTTCAGGGTTCAGGGTGTCTCCATCAGCAGTTCCAAGAATGACCGCTAGAGTCTGGATCCCTTTCCAGGCCTAAAAACATATTTGCAGCTTTGTGGGGATAATGTCCTCACTGCAACATTCACTTCTAAATCCTGATCCAATACAGGAAAGCTTTCAAATCAACATTGTGAGGAAAAACGAACTTAATCTGCTGTTGTTCAGACTTAAAACTCAGCTGCCGGACATACACATGAGTGCCACATGATGATGATAAAACCTGCTTATCTAATGCAGGCCGGCAGCCACCAAGCGAGATGCCTTCTTCTTGACACAACTTCTATTTTTACCAGTCGCTTATTTTTATTTGGAAGAGAATTTTTTCAGTGCACAGACTGGGAACTGTTTGAGGTGTTAAGCAAATGGAACGGTGAAGCTCCTGTTAGAGTGAATTACAGAGAGGAACCCACAGATAGGAGTGACTGAATGAGTAGCATCACAGCATAAGGTCAGAGGAGGATAAGGAGCAGAATAAAGAATTATTTTCTCTTTCCACAGAGTCAAAAATGGGAAGGGTGCCAGAATATTTCCAGCCCTTCTACTTTTTGGGACCTTTCAGTTGTGATCCAACATGGTGGTATTTGGCACATTGTGATCCGTTTATAACAAAAGAGTAATCTCTTAATGTGCAATAAGAGCAAAGTGACAGTGCTGCCATGTTTAAATATGTGGTGGATTGTTTGCTGTTTAAAAAACAAGAAGAAAAAAGATTCTTGTCTTAGTTTCTGTATCATGTTTTTATCCATTAACATTCCAGAAAGGCGTCACACTTTTATCACTTGATGGCATCGTGCTGCCTACCAGGTAAAGGTACAGCTAACTGTGGAAAAGCTGAAACAAACTGTCCTGCAGCGATCTGGACCCTCGTCGTTAGTTATCTGTTAGAATCTGCCTGTTCAGCGGTGAGTGGACGGTTTTTGCCACAAACTTCCCATTTTTGCTTGAAGTGACGGAAGTTACTTGTAATGCTAGCTACAGCTTCAGCCCAAGAGGGAGCAGGAGGAATCATTTCCCCTCCGTCTCACAACTGGGATCTAGAAGCAGGCATGATAAGTTATCAGCTGTTTGTGCTGCAGTTTGCAGCGATATTGGAAGCAACAGATCACAGCGGCATGGTCATTAAGCCATCGGAAAAACATTATGCTGCAGGAGCTAAAAGACCCGACAGAAACACTATGAAAGATAACTCGTTTTCTGGTAGCTTAACACTCATGTGATGAAGCTCACCTACACAGATGTGCAGACACCCCAGATTTCATCCCAGCCTCTCTCTCTGACCCCTTTACCATCTATTTTATGTACCATAAAGACCATTAGAGGCCACAAGCAGTTCCTAACTAACTGCAAGACTATAAATACAAACGTACCATACGGATCAACATGTTCTCTCCACATCACAACCACAAAAGCTGGAGTTTCAAAACAGCAGAATTTATTTCACAGGTTTTTTTTGGTTGTTTTGCTTTAAGTGACATGTCAGTTTTATTGTGATGTTGCTTACACAGAAGAAAGTGAAATGCTAATTACAGAAGAACAGAGATAAGAAGGAATTACATCCATAAAACAGAGGTGGGGCCAGGTAATGAAAAGCTCAAGGATTCATGTCAGTGTAAATTACTGTGTAGCAACCTGTTCACACCCACATCACCTCCAATTAAAGTTTTTCACCCTTAACATTTCTGACAAGCTTTAGGAGAATTTAGCCTGGAACAGTCTGACACTAAACGATAGAGGTGCTATCAAAGAATGTTGGGTCTGTTTTTTTTTTTTACCCTTTCCAAATAGTGTGGAAGTTGCTCTAATCACTCGACTTCACCCACCTTCAAATCCACCCACCTCTGTTCAAAACCAACACTCAAAATGAATTTCTTTCCCAGATCTCTGCAGGGAACTTAGAATGCACATAAGGATCCACAGAGTTCGAAAAGGGTTTATGGGAAAAGATATGTTCCTGAAAGTGGGATTTAATTAATTGGAAAGCTTCTGTCAAACACATTACGGCTAAAGTCCTTAGAAAACAATATTGTTGCAAGAGAATTCAGGGCATATGTACCTGAGGTAGGGCTTGCATAACGGTGTCCAGCAGAGCTCTCATGCCCACCGCCATCTTTAGGAGTTTCAGCACTGTGGAGAAACACGTGTAAACAAACAGAATGCGAAAGTGTCAATCCATTGTTACGCTTTTTTCAGTTCTGTAATGCGGAGCTTGACAAGTACAATCAGACCGGCTGTGAAAAGGACACATTTTTCCCACTTACAGCGCAATCCTGCTCTATTCAAACCCTCACAGAGTGAACGATCAGCTTTCTGATCATTTGCCTGATGGTGGGAGGTACATTATCACTGATGCATGACACCCAGTGCAGGTAGACACAGAAAGCTTAGCTAGCATAGCGCTAATGTTCTCTGAAGGTAACTATAAACTAGAAGAGTCAAGACTCACACAAACACATCATAAACACACAACAGCTAATGAGTGGAATGTTTCTCAACTCTGGGAACGAAGAGAAATGTTCCTGTCGCTGCAATACCATTAGTTTATGTACTATGTAGCATTAGCAATGTGTTGTTTTTGCCCCTTAAGAGCAAAATAACAATTAAACACTGTTAATATTTTTTATTGCAAGGGCAATATGAATCATAAATTAAACAAATTAATATCAATAGTTGAAAGAGTTGCTTAAACAATTGTGAAAATGTGTATTAATGAGTAGATTAAATAAAAATAAGATAGCAATGAATACATTTTAAATGACATTTCTTTTTTCATTGAAATTGGTTCCAAAACCAATAAATACACTTTGACTGTTATTGGAAAATCATGTGATGGTACACTGTGCATTAATGTTTTTATTGCAAGGGGAATATAAAATATGCCAACGTAATAAAACATAAATCAAAAGAATCTGCATTTAACCTGTAAAATAGCACAAGACGTCATCATCACAAACACTAGCAGCATCATCATGTGACACAGAAGACAGGGAAGGAGTACACTTTGATGCATCATTTTATTGCCTATACCTCTCAGAAGTAGAAAAACAGCATGTCTTGTATTACTAGTTGTATTTTAATCCTGAGCTTTCTCCAGCTAATAAAAGTCAGTCCGATGTTGACTATCTGCCCCACTATTTTCCTTTGCTTCCTCTGATGATGTCCTCCTATGTTTTTTTTTTTTTTACTATATCAGCCATATGTTGGTATCAAGTTGGCTAGTGCAAGACACACCCCTAAAAAACACAGCTGTCATGTAACATAATCTGTAAAAAACGTGGTTTCTCAGCCTCAGGAAATAACTAAAGCGAAATAACTAAAGCGTAAGTGTGACATTGAAATGAGTCAGTTTTATGATCAGAAACTGATGTAATGTTGCTTTCTGTGCGTTGATTTTGCAGGATTCTGGCCAGACTGACATGTTTACATGACCTTAGAAGTTCAGTTATGGCTGATCTGGTGAATAGGTTTTATTTTAGGTTCTAACATAGTCCAGTTCAGTCCAATATCGCCGAGTCGAATGAATCTAGATTCAACCAAAGAAGTATGATCCACGCTAGAAAAATCTATTTAAATGCAGTCATACACATTGCAACAATATTCACAACAACACGAAAGAAACAGAAACATATGGATCCAAATGGTCCTGCCCATCACAACCAGTTTACTGCAGATGGTGTCGAAGTGAACAGAAGCAGTCGTGGAAGGTTTTTTTTTAACCTGAAGTTAAAACAACAAAGTTGCTTTGCTTTTCAGAAGATTGTGAAGTATTATTGCATTCATTTACTTATTCTTACTCTGAAAAAATAGCAGAAAACATTGAAATTAGATGATAACATGTGTTTCAATCCATTTGAAATTCAATCTAAATGTAAAAAGTTTGCTGATGAGGTAACCTACACCTGGTCTGGTGCGCAGTGTAGATCAGTAATCAGCTTCTGATTCACAACGCCAATGAGCTTCCTGTCTCTCATCAAACTCTTGCACTTTTCTACCATTAATAGAAGTTCGTCATCATGTTACCAACAGACTGGTTGTTTGTCCCACTGACGTACTGGTGAACTCTCGCCCAGTGATTGCTGGGATTGGTTCCAGCTGACCCTGAAGTGGTATGGAAAATGGATGGATGCTCTAACTCCACCACACCTTTTAATTCCCCCTGACATAAAATGCTCCTCTTTATCTCTTTTTTCCATTTCCTTGTGATGAATTTCCAGGTCAGGAGTTCTTCATCATCCACTCCTCCTCCTTTTATTCTTCCTCTCCTCCATCTGTTCTCCCCTGTTCCCACAACTAGCTGCAGCTGCTGACTGTTTTTATGAGCCATCCGGTTGGCTCACGCTTTGCCTGAACACCGCTAGGACCCCCCCCCCCTTCCATGCAAAACCAACCAAGAGGGGAGTCCCGAAGATGTGGTGGTTTGCTGTTGCTTTGTAAAAGCAAAGCATGGTGGGTAAGACCGCTGTCTGAGCATACCTCTTGCGATCCTCAGCACTCTCATGATTCGGATAATGGTGGGGTTGATGGGCAGCGAAGCGTTGACCTCAATCTCCTCCAGAGTGATGCCCATGATGGACAGCAACACAATGGCCAGATCCAGCTGGTTCCACCTACACACATACAAACATGCAGACTCATCAGCCTCTAACACCAGCTGAGATCACTGTTCTTCACTGGAACCTTTGATTAATATAACGTGCTGCTGGAACAGTGCAGGCAAGAAAAAAAAAGTTTTTCTCTGTCGGACTCATTTCCTTCAGCACAGAGGTGTCAAATGAAAGTTATGTGATTTGGACCTGAGTCAGAACTGACTCACAAATCGGACTTCTTTCAAACAAAGCTTGAAAATGTAGAATAACTTGTGTCTCCACTCAGGTTATCTACACAAACCCTGAATTCTGATTTTGGGATTGATGCAGAGAAACAGGACGAGTTGATTGATAAGCCGCCTTATTGTTTTGCCTCTTAAAGGCATATATTTTCTAATCTGAGTTTTTTTCCCCGATTTAAAGGTGAAATAAAAGCTTCCAATTTTTCCATGAACTTTGTGTATCAATGTATTTTTGTGAACATTTTAGGTAAAAATGCTTTTGTGGTTGATTCCAACATGCTACAATTGGTAATGTATGTAAACCTGCTCTGTTTTGGGAAATAAAACAAAATAAATAAATTAACAGTTAAGAAAAGTTCTTTTAAATCTTAGTATCTCAGCTTTTTCACATCAAGGCCTTGTTTCTGAAATGACTTTACCATTATAAACAGAGCCTAAGTTTTTACCAGGGTTTGAAGGGTTGTATGTAGAATCCTGGCTCTAAATGAAAACTATATGTGAGACATATGCAAACATTTTACTGTATTTAACTCTGCACATCCGTCTGCTTTGTGTATTTTATTTTAGCTTTAGATATCGTATCATGTCCTCATGAATTAAAGTTATACGTTGATGTGCTGATATTTGCAAGTAGCCTACCTGCTGGGGGCCGTGTGGGGACCAATTTGTCCAGGTGGTTAGAAGTATTAAAAGCTATGAAACATTTCAAAAACAAGATATAACATGATTATAGAGATCTTATAACCGATTACAATACGTTTGTTTTTCTAGATAGCCATTTTGTCTTGTGTTTGTTTAGAGTTCTCTAATTTCTACTGAAATCATATTGTAACGAGCGTAATAATGTAGCAAGCATAACTTAAAGTCCAACCTAGAAAAAATGGTGAAAATCCATTTTTACATGAAGTCTTTATTTGCCCTTTATGAAAAGAAAACCTTTTTATTATCATGCAATATCTCATAATTATTGTACTATTAATGTGTCCAGCAGGGGGCAGAAGACACGTATCAGATTTTATACAAGAGGGTTTTGAAACCTGATTTTACAATCAAGTGGTGCAAAAGATGTCAAACACTGTATACGACAATGCAATAATGGGTTTGAAATATCACACTGGGGTTAATGAAGTAATTTTAAAATTAATATTTCATTTGATTTAATTTGATATGCAGAAATGGGGCTAAAAAAGTTAAATTAAACTGTTTAGATGGTTTAACTTCAGGTTGTCCAGGAAAACTTATTGTATTTCACTCCAATCTAAGCTCAACCTTAAACCTACCCCCCCCCCCCCCCCCCATGGGGAGACTTTGGTAAAGTAATCCATAACTACTGCTTTTTATTAATGAAAGGGAATATTTTTATTATCCTAAGAAGGACACAACTTGGAAGTTACTTGTTCTTGTAAGGAAACATTTTTTGAGAGCTTTTTATCTCACAACTTCAAATCCACGGTCACATTTTAATTATCAGATTTTAGATACTAAATCCACATTTTGACTTCTTTTCCTTCTTTTTTATAAGAAACACAATGATTCTGTCCTGTGTTTTATTTTTAAAACTGAATCCATCCGACAACTTTACATGAGTACTTCTGAAAGAGAGTTTGTCAAAAGCATTATTACACTTAATAGTGTCTGTAATATACTGGTGCATTGGATGGATACCTAGTCGTTTGATCATTTTCAAAGGAATATTTTCTGCCACTGCGGTTCCCTGCAGATATTTAATCATCCAGGATGCAAACAGCTGCAACATTTTAAACCCACTGAAATCAGATTCAATAGGAAATATTTAAGATTGCTAAATAAAACAGAAGGGTTGAATATCATTAACTAATCACATCAACTAAAACTCACAGAGACCGGGTAGCTGCTTGGGTTGGCTGTGTGTGGGAGTGTGCAAACCAATTTTAATGCTAAAATAGCAGCAAAGGCAGCGTTTCATGAAGGTAGATGTGCTGCTTTGAGATTTGGAATCACAAGCTTTAATTTTCAGATTATGTAACCGGAACTGTCATCAGTAAGACCAAACTTTTAGTTGTTGGCTTGCCGTGTCATAAATGCAAAGCAAGCAGATTGTTTGGGAGAAAATATTGTAAATAATGAAGGTAGTGGTGGGTGGTCAGATGAACCTGGTTTGTCTGCTCTGTGTTTCCGTCCCCAACAACATTTAACTCTTTACTATAACCTTTATAATGGTGTACTGGGGCATTGTGAAATCCTGGGTGGTTAGTTCTGGTCCAAGCACAAGATGCCTTAAGGTGTGTGTGTGTGTGTGTGTGTGTGTGTGTGTGTGTGTGTGTGTGTGTGTGTGTGTGTGTGTGTGTGTGTGTGTGTGTAGGATATGCATTTAGCGTAATTAGATTTAGAGACATTTGAGCTGTTGAGATTGTGTCGGTACGTTACTGTGCGGTTTTCAGAATAAGGCCAGAGATTTCAAAGCAATGAAATCATCTAAAGCAGTTGTGTTTTATGGCTGTTTAACGAGGCCTTTTGTATTCAAGGAAGGAACATTCACTGGAGCAGCTTGGGAAACAGAAAAGCTCATTTAGACTCTGCTGAATGCTGCCTCACATTTTCCACGACTCAGAGGTTAAAGAACGGCAGCCTCAGCAACCGACTTGTTAAAAGATCACATCCAATCAAACGTCACAGCGTTAATCTGGGAGGTAGAAATGTGTGCAAGGTCTTGGATTTTTGCTGAACAGTCATTGTGATTCAAATACTGACTTGTCCTTGAAGAAGCGGCGGAAGCCAAAGGCCACCAACTTGAAGACGGACTCCAGGACAAAAATGAGCGTGAAGATGTAGTTGCAGATCTTCAGTGCATCATCCAGCTCCTGAGAGAGAATGATTACATTTCAATAATTAGTGATTATGTGGACGCATAACAAAAACATCATATAACCCTTAACAGGCCTCATAATAAATTAGATCCAACGTCAGATGAAGATTTTTTTTTTATCTGATTAAAAAAAGGCTAAACTATAGCAGGAATGTGAAAAATAACTAAGTCTACCTCCTGATTGAATAGCTTGTAAATTCATGTTCGGCATAAATAACTTAAAATAGTTGTTTTCTATGTGACCTTATTAGTCGTTGACATCATCGTTGAGGGATTCTGGTCAACCCCTCTGAGCTTTGCAGACATTTATTGTTGCGCAGCTCTGCGATAGTCCTACCATATCATCTTAATCAGGCTGAGGTCTGAACTTTGTAAAACCGTTTTCTCATCTACTTTTCAGTCATTGTGTTGCTATTGGTGTGTTTGAAATTACGATGCAACTTTCCAAGCTTAACATGTCAGTCAACGGGCATCACATTTGACTTTACATTAATTTTGTATACAGAGAAGTTTATGCTAAACTCAGTGAATCCAAGTTGTCCAGGTTGTGGCTCAAAACAACCCTCCGCCACCGGGCTTTACAGTTGGCATAATGTGTTTCTACTGACATGTGTTTGGTCTTCACCAAACCTGTATTTTGTCCCTCTGGCTCCGGGTCTTGTTCCAGAAGTCCAGCTGTTCAGATGAAACTTTGCAGATATGCTTATATGTTCTCAAAAAGACAAAAGCTTTCTTCTGCAACCCTTTCATACAGGCCGCACTTTATCAATTTAACATTATTATCATGAGAATTGCACATGTGTCATCCTAACCTCCTAAAGTCCAAGACGTAACTCTTCAGTTTTCTTCACTATTCCTTTAAGCATTGTTTGGTTTTTGTCAGTGGCAAGCTCACAGGGAAGACTGCTAGGTATCGTTAACGCTTTCTTCTTGTGCTTAATCTTTTTAACCGTAGATAGATGTTCTCCAAAGTGTTTGGAGGTGACCTAATAACCCTTCCTGTGCTGATGGGCAGCAATCATTTCTTCTGTAAGATGATTTCTGATGTCTTTCCTCTTCGGCATTAACTAAACTAGGCAAACGTCTCATTACATAGACGTGCCTATTAACGTGTTGAATACACCCGGCTGCATTTACTCTCCTAATAACAATCCATTTTTAATCCATCCGTCCGTCCG
Source organism: Pseudomugil tenellus (assembly GCA_037177515.1). Taxonomy (NCBI): domain Eukaryota; kingdom Metazoa; phylum Chordata; class Actinopteri; order Atheriniformes; family Pseudomugilidae; genus Pseudomugil; species Pseudomugil tenellus. Next base: position 19,121,620 of record JBAMHX010000024.1, on the reverse strand, counting down.
TCCGTCCGTCCGTCCGTCCGTCCGTCCGTCCGTCCGTCCGTCCATCCATCCATCCATCCATCCAT
>JBAMHX010000024.1:19109397-19119476 GCA_037177515.1 Pseudomugil tenellus | reverse complement strand
ATCCATCCATCCATCCATCCATCCATCCATCCATCCATCCATCCATCCATCCATCCATCCATCCATCCGTCCATTTTCATACAATGCTTTAAAATGTTGTTTTTTTCCTTTCTTTAAGGTTGCATATAACCTAACATGCAAAGACCAAATGGTTAATTATGTATTTATCAGTAAAATTCCAGGACTGATACAGGGTTTACTTTCTTTTTCACATAAATGTATCTTTTGTGTGAATAATATTTCCGCTTTTTTTTAAATATGAAACGTTTTGCATTATAAACTGTTTTTCCAGAATTAGGAATTCCCTCCCTTCCTCCTTCACTTATTCTTAATGAAAAGGCCATTAGAGTCAAAGTGTCCACTTTTGCCTGTGGGGGCATTCACAGCCCATATACATGTAAAAACTAACCTTTATCATAGAGACGCTGGGAGAACTGCTGGTCAGCAGGGATTTTACTAAACTCACTGGTGGCAAATCACTGAGTGCTATGTTCAGTCTGTGCTGAATCTTTCACTCCACTACCAAAAATCTTTATTCCACTGAGCAGTTTTCATCAGCCAATACCTCCTAAAGACCTTCTGTTCTACCTAAAGAGATTTTTTCGACAAACAGTGCTTCATATACTATATAGATTATTAGAGAAGGTCTGTAACGTTTTCTAATGGCGTATTCCCATCAGGATAGTCCAGAGGACAAATCATTGGGGTGACGAATTATGAAAAGTTTTGCACCTTTAACTGGTTCCACGATGTATTTAACTTAAGAAGAACCTGTACAATGTTGCATAGGGCGGTCACACCCGCTGTTCCCTGAAGATCATATTTCCTGAAATGGCCACTGACCAGAAAGAAAGACTAAGCAAATCCATCTATTGGCCAAGAATGTCAATGGGTCATTCACAACAAGCAAACGATCGAGCAACACCAACTTTGTGCAATCTTGAGGTTTTGGTTTTACTTCTTGTTTTTATTGCAAGCAGACCAGCGTTAGTTCTTTTGTTTGCTCCAAGAGTGCAAATGAGCGTTCACATTATTCCTAAAAATCCTAAATTATTCATGAAAGTGAAATATATGTATAAACAGAAGTTACAGCAATAATGTTACTGTCAATTCAGCAAAACCTGAAATAAATGTTGCACTAATTGTTAGTATCTCCTGTCGTACTGTCTTTGACATGCTTAAATGATCATGGATGCTTTACCTGGCTTTGAAGGCCACCTAGTATGCAACAGAACCGTTCTACTAAACAATATTCTGTTCTTCTTTCTGATATTTCACACAGCAGCCAGAATTGAGTCCAATGAACTACTTGACTGCCCCAACAAACATTGTATTGTTTCCAAAGCAGATTACAGGATATCGGAGGATTGACGTTGGCAACTTCCTTTACTGTCTTCCTTTACAGCTGATCAATGACAGTTTTACATTTTTTCTTGTTATTTAAAACAGTCCCAACTGCATCCATTGCCATCCACCTTATCTTCCTGCCTCTATCTACCCTTTAACAACCATCTCTTTTCCTGCCTACCTCATGCTTTTCATCAACAACATGATACTTAAAGCAGTTAACTTTTTTTTTAACTAGTGGACAACAAATCCCAGCTGGCAGAGCTGCCTATTACAAATAAAATATGGACTATAAATGTGTACTAGACCTCAGTGCTGCTTAGGATAGATGTAATTACGTTTGGACAAACTTGATGGATGAGATCTCTTTACAGTTTAAAGCATGTTTAAAAACTTTTTAATATGTTTTTCTCCTTTTTATTGATTGTGCAATAATCTTTAATTTATTATTCTGACCACATTTTTATAGTCCGCTGTTGCTTTTCTTGCCAGTTTCTCGCAGTTCTTTTCTTTTTTCCCTTTCTTTTCTGCTGTTTAAATAATTAGCTGTACCCGATGATGTGTCCTTAAGTCTCCTGAAATCATGAGGGCATTTAACCAATGTTCCAGGCACATCCATTTCAGTTCAATTTATATATTTTAAATGAAAGAAAATGTAAACATCCATCCTAAAATGTACGGCAATGCAATAGTATGTAAGATCATAAGAGGTTTTAATAAGGAATGGCTCGTGTGTCTAACCTGTGGTTGCTTGTAGTGCTCCATGGACATGGTGATGACGTTGAGCCCTATTACGATGGTGATGAACAGGTCCAGGTAGTGGCTGGTGCACATCTTGTGGATGAGCAGGCGGGTGGGGGAGTAGTCGGAGTAGTAAGGCTTACTCTGAGCTTCTGTTGGAAGTGGGAAATGGTAGGAGGGGGAAGGGAGGGATGGGGGGTATTTGGGTGGAGGGAAGGGGTTGAGCAGGAGGGGGAGGTGACGGTCAAAAAGTGAGATAGAAGATAATGTACAGGGAAATGGTACAGTAGACCTGCGATGGCGAGGACTGGAGCCAACGAAACCTCTTGTAAGGGGGTTAGTGAAACTTTAATGCACTTCAAGTCACTCATGAGGGTGGGCACGAATTAAGGACATGACGGTATGCAAGGAGGTGTGAAGAGTTACCAAAAGGGAAAGGCACATCAGATCATGCATGAAGCGAAAGGCAGAATCCAACCAAGCACCCCTGTGGTCAGCAGCCATGATTAATTACATCAAACCTCTTCCTGTCAGATCAGCAGTTATATTATATTAATCCTCCTCTGAGTCAGTGTAATGAGAGCTAAACCTTACTGCTCAGAGAAAATTCAAACAAAGCTGCTGTGAGGGGTTGGAGATCCCTCCTGTTGACTCCATGACCATCACATGATTGCCTTTTCCTTCCCTTTATACTGCCCCCCTCTCAGGAGGCGAACGTAACACAGCAGGAAAGCAGTTTCCCATCCTCATCCATAACTCTGTCCCCTACCTATTCCCTCCGTCCAGAGCGGATGGATAGGCTGGGAGGTGGGATGAGGAGGAGAGAGGAGGCTTGTGTCGTCTATCACCTTATCGCATCATCAGTGAAGGAGAGGTCACACCGGTCGGAGAATCACACACACCCACATTTAGAGGGGAAAATCCCTCTGGGTGTTGTGAGCACTCCCTATCTGTCTAATTAGCACAGGTGTGCTGCTGTGACTGCAGCAGTGCTGGCCCAGATGATTCCCATGAGTCTGTGTGGAGTTTATGGTCTGTATCGAGTGAGTTCCCCATCGAATCCATGGAAACTTGCCCATAGATCAGGGAATTAGACAGCAGGCTTAGTAAGCACTGGGTTCAGAGAATCCCCATCTACCTGCAATGTCAAATATATATAAAGATGAACATTTATCTCTTGTAATGAATACCTGCAGGTGCTGAGTCCTTTCAAAGTGGGGCAGAGACGGTTCTTACTTTCAGAAATAATAAAAATGGTTTAGAAAAGGTTTCAAGTAGTGATTTCTAAATCTCTATAGGCATTAATCATAAGTAGTCACATAGTTTATTGTTTATTGTTTTCGTATGGTTTTGTTTTACTGATCACATTGTAGTGAAGCGTTACTGCAGAGTTGCATTTACCAAACTTTCTACCAGCAGCCAGGACAAAATAGTACAATGCTTCACTGTTGCTATATTCTGGATTTAGTGGTAATATAATATGTCTAAAGAATAGTTTAAACATTCTGTGTGATGAGTGCAAGCATCAGTATCCATAAATATGCTTCCATGAAAATGTTACTGAAGTTAAATTATTGAATTAGTTAAACTATAACTACACCTTTAAAACATATACAGTACCAGTTAATAGTTTGGATGCACCTGTCCAAGTAAATGCTACTGTGTAAGTGCACCCGGACTGTGGTCTAGTGCTGGATAAACCTGTTAAGACTCAATGCTCCAAGCAGAAGCTAGAAAACAGACAGACTGACAGCATCTGCGTTGATTACAAATAAATTTGGTTTTCAAGCAGCCTAGCTATCCATTACTTGATGCAGAAAACTAAACCTTACTACTGGAAACTCATGCTTAAGTTAGACAAGTTACCCCTCTGTTTTCATGTCTTCAAGCTCCTCCACAATGCGTCTCATCATCTTTTATGAGACATTAAACAAGCTAAACAATGCCATGCTACTCTTTACTTTTGCTACTTTAACCTGAGTGGGCTAAAAATGATGTAGCATAGCTACATGCTAGCCACCAACATAGCATGCAGTATACTGCATACAGCGCACTACCTAGTATGCATACTCTGTACTAAGGGCTCATTTGGTTCAGTTTGTGTAAGAAAGCAGAATCTTAAATACTAGAACGTGTTTTTTTCAAATGTAAAAGATGTTTTTCTGCTTTCTGAATGGCCGAAAATGTTTTAATCCTAAAGTTCAAAATGGAGTTTTTAACTTTCTCTGCCACCAGATATTAAAAATAAAATGTGCATCATCTTAATGTCTTTGCTGCTGCTGCTGTAAATTACAGAGTTGTGGAAGTGGTGGGGGTCTGAGCTCCACGGAGAGCCTTCAACTTAATTATTCCAGGTTTGGTTTTGGGGTCATCTTTGCTGACAGCTTTGTGTGCCTGCTGGTAATTATTGATATTGACAACAGGAGACACACCTGATTTCTGGCCATGCGGGCTGATCTGCAGGACAGCCAGTAGAGAAGTTTGACTGTTAGTGAACACCTGTGGAGATGTGCGTGCCTGAAAGTGAAAACAATATGGCTACCGGTGAGCATATCTGGTTTTCAAACAAATGCACTAAAGCAGGCTGACATTTAGTGTCACCTGCACTGCTTTTCAGCACCCAGAAGCTGATTCAATCCCTTCACCAACAGGTGCAGAATTACTGTTGCATTTAGAGAAAAACCAAAGCATCGCGTTAAGTTTCCCCACTCTACATGCAACAGTAATTCTGGAAGCCTTACAACATGGCTGTTGGGTATAATGAGCAGATTTAGGGGCAGGCTGTCTAGGATGCAACAGTTTTGTTCATTCACTGGGACTTTATTTTACGAGGTCCTTTATCATCTCCGGAGCAAACATTTTTTTTCCTCTGCTCTACTTACTGTCTGCAGGTGCACAGCGAGCTAAGGCAGACATAAACACATAGTACTACTGCTACCCCTTTGCTGTTTTTCTCTTCAGTTGCCCTATTTACATTCCTATATGGTAAAACTCAATCAATTACAATCCCTGGAAAATGATTTCTTACAGAAGCACTTAAGCTACTCTGCTAGCTTTGTACTCGTCTGCATGAATCCCTGAAAAAAACAACCTGAGGAACTCAATAAGAACTGCCCAAAAATAATGGACAGGTGAGACAGGACAAGCCTGAACAAGAGTCAGAGGGATAAGGGTGGAAAAGGAGCAGCAGAAACCTTTTGGCTGAAACTCAATTATCCTCCCAAGAGGAAGAAAATGAGTGAAGCGAGGGACGAAAAGGTGAAAAGTACAGGAAGTTGAATTACACTGGCTGACCTCACTTCACTTCTTACATCCCCTGCTCTTTATTTCTGCGCACAGGGAGAAAAGAATAAAACCACTCTTAATGAGTGAAGGAATTCTTGCTACACCTGCTTTGAGGCAAGTCAAGCTAGCTTGAAAGTGTTTCTTGGAAGAATGAGGAAATAGTTTGGGTCCCACTGTCCTTCACTGATGTGACCGGCATAGCCTCCTTTATGAGTGTTTTTAATCTTTGTGAAGTGGAGAGTAAATGAAAATGCAGGAGGGTCGCCCTTCTGTGACAGTGCTAGCTTTCTGCATTTCCATCATCATACCTGACACCACATTAGAGAACATTTAACAAAACATCCAGGAGAATCATCTCAAGGTGTCTTAGATCTCATGTATTTGTAATTAAAAGTTAATTTGAGAGCTCAGATTATACCCACATGACCTATAAACAGGAAAGACTCTCCATGTGGGGTCTCATTGAAGCAATTCTTTACTATGTTAGTTTTCATCCATCAGATCAGTGTGTTGAGGTACACCTCTGCCTGCTGCAATGCACTGTTCTGAAATCCTGTTATCTCTGACATTTCTAACAATTTATGGCTACGAGCCAACGGCGTTCACATATATTACTACAAACATGATCAATTATCTTGTTGTAAGATGTTGTAAATGAAAAAGATATTATTTAGTGTTAAATTTAAACTGTGTACAACGTAAGCTATGTTCGTATACAGATGAAGTGTGTGTGTGTGTGTGTGTGGAAAAACTTTGGCAGCCTTTATATGAAACTGAAATATTTTTTGCTTGATGTACATTTAGCTGTTAAAGATTATCTGTTTTGTTGAGATAATGGAATAATTTATGTTTGACATGTTTAATAATTTAGTAAAAAAGAAGCTTTTTCATAATCATAATTCAGTGTTAAAAAAAACTATGATAAAACATGTTTCTTTGTGAGACCTTCATGACCTCATCTTAAAAACTTTGTGATTTTGAGACAATTTCCTCAATTTCAACAGAAAATTCAATTCGGTTCAATTTTAATTGTATGGCACCACTTTATGACAATGTCGTCTCGGGGCGCTTCAGACATCAATCTGAGCCAATTCAAAATAAATATTCTAGCTAAGGCAAGCAAAAGTTTGCATCCAATACTGACTTTGATTTAATCTCCTTTTTCCTGAGCATAAATAATAATAGCAGGCGTAGATACGCTTGGCTTTCACAGCTGCACGTTTTGAACAGAATGTTACAGAACAATCATAGTTAATGTTATGGTATAAAATCATGATAACTCATTACTAGCTTGCAGTGTCCTTACTAAATGACAACTGAAGTAAGATTATAATTCTTATGGCCAGGTTTTATTTTCTAGTTAAGAATAGAGGTATTAATGTTTTAAACAGTCTCTGTGAAAGAAAAGTGAAGGTTTAGTGGGAAGAAACATGTCTGTATTGTGTCCTCACACATAATGTGGTGGTATAGGTTACTATGCTATTAGATGAAATTAAAAAAAAAAGATTGTTTCAGACAAAATAAACATTTTATGTTCTGCCAAGAGAAAAAAAAAAACGAGATCTAACAGAGAAATTTGTTTTACAAATTTTTGTTCATATCTGTCCATCCGACATCTTATTTGGTATTTGGTGATTTTTTCCTTTTCACAATATATTAATACAAAACCCTCTTAGGTGTGAAAAAGTTGCTAACGTTTCAAAGCTTTACATTTAACCCCCAACTTTGATGCTGATAAAGACTTTATTTAGATCACTATTAATGTATTACTATTGTGGTCCTGAGACGGGACTTCTTAACGCTACACTACTAAAAACTTTGCATGTTTTCTATTCTGGGTTAATAAAAAAATAATTTGATGAAGACGGAATATTTTTGCATCATAAAGTCTGATTTGGCTAACATTGGGGTTAGTCAGCGATTAAAGCACCGTCACCCTGCATGTGTTTACCAGCTAAATTAGCTGTTAGTGTGTATTTATGCATTTAAAGCCCAATGATGATGGTAGTTGTAAGTATGCAGAGATGAAACTCAACAGGAATCCAAAGCAGGCATGTCCTGTGGACATCCGGCTTTGGGTTTCCTGAGTGTCAGAGATCTAAAACCCTTCTTGAAATCTGCTGGAAGTTCTGCCAAACAAGAAAGAAAACCAGTTAGAGAGAAAAACAGAGAACCATTCCCTGTCCAGAAACAACTCCACCATTATAGCCACCATTCCTCTTTTTGCCACCATTACTCACCTTCCCATCAAGATCAGCCACCACCTCTGAGGGAGGTGGTGTTTAGATGAGGACTGGGCTCTGGGGGGGAGTTGCTTTTGGATGTGGCCACGCTTAAAAATATAATAAAATACATTTCCAAGGCGGTCACTTTATTTTTTGGGAAATACAGACACAGTAGGGGTCCTTCGTATTGGACCGATGAGGAAGCACACCACAGTGATCGCGTGGGCAAGTTGGTTTGGACTGGATATGTAGAACATGGGAAGGGAACACAGACAACCTGTAGTTGTCCAGGATGTTGTGATTGTGTGACGGTGTAGTAAAAAGGATGTTGTGTTGGCTAATATGATGTAAAAGGGCCTGACAATGAATCGCAGAACAACTAAAGAAAAAAAAAAAAGAAAATGGAGTTGCGGCTGTGACTTTGATTCATTGGATCGATGGCTGCTGCTTCGCCGGATCTCCTCTGAATGTGTCTGTCGCAGTCCCATCAGACATTTATGGCTGATTGGAAAGTGTGGATGGAGTGGATGGAGGATATGTAGGGACAGAAAGACTCAAACTTTTGATCTAAATGACTGAAAAAGGCAAGGACATGGGACATAAAAGCAGCAGTGGCACATTTAAACGTTTATTAGTCCAGATGGAAAAAATCAGTAAAGAGGGATCATATTTTTACATTTGGTTACTTTGGCTGGATGTGGTGGCTGCTTTTATGCTCCTGTCGGTCATGGTGAATGGTTCAGTAATAAACCTTTAACACTCAGTGTCTGCCAGGAAAATATTGGGTGTCAACCTTCAATGTCAAGGTGTGGAAGTCCAATTTAGGAAATCCAGCAAACACTGAGTCTAAAAACAAAACAACCATCAACATAAACAGTTATTGGAGCAAAATCCACAAATGATTTAACTGGACTTCCCGAGCAGAACTGCTCTGCTGTCTCGCTTTAACAGCAAAAGAGGGAGAAAGAAAGAGACACAGGTAAGAAAAGTAAAGAAAAAGATCCCCCCACCCCCACCAAAAAAAGTGAATAATGGGATATAAAGCAAAGGGGGAAACAGCAGAGCAAATTGAAGAGACCAGAAGAAAAGAAGTAAAGAAACAGGAAAACATGAGAAAATTCCAAATGACAGGGCATGAAAACACCCATCTCATCAGCGCTCACACACACACACACACACACACACACACACACACACTGCGCTGCTTCACACACCTTTCTGAGTCATACTTGAGCTGGATGGACTAATTGAAATGGGTGAAGGCAAGCGATTGGACAGAGTGAGTGGAGGGCGGAGTAACAGGGATAACAGTGAAAATACAGACCGATGGGAAGCTTTTCAACAACGAAATGACTGTTTCAACCTTTCTTCCTTTAGCTGAGTCCATTCAGACAGTCTAAGATCAACTACGTCCACAAAGAACGTGAAAGGAAGATGATTTCCGTTGTTCTTTAGTTTGTTCTTAGATAGATTCAGTGTATCCCACCTTGCAGCTAAAAAAACACACCAAACAAAACAGCTGTGATAAAGTTTTGCAACTGCATCACATTGCAAACATGTAAAATGTAATGCAAGCCAGTCATTGGATTGCTTTATGACATAACAGCTTGCATGTTAACCTTCCCGGGTCGATGGATGTCCTGGCATGTTTACACATAACCGGTTTAAGATTACAGAAACTCTCCATTTCAGGGCTTCAAAACAGTGTGGACTCAAAAACTATGTATCAGATTTTCAATTGTTTTGAGAGACGAAGTTAAACCACAGATATGAAATGTTCTTAAATATGAAAAAGAAAATAAAAATATTATTTGTTTTCCTGGTTCATATTTTAGTTCATCATAGTGTAAAGAAATTACAGTAAAAACTAGAGGAGCAGAGTTGATATTGCAAATAATAATAAGACATGCAGATTACACCACATTTGAAAATCAGTAAGTGGAGTGATTAACTACAGTAGAGGGAGGGGGTCTTGCTGGAAAACCAGAAATTTGGCGGTCCTTCTAGTGTTAAAGCATTAGACAATGGGTACAGTTACATGATGCGTTTAATTCCAAATGAACTAATTCCCAATTAAATTCATGAAGCTTTGAGTTTACATGAACATTTTAATTCCAAATAAAAGGTTTACATGGCAACAGGTTTATTCTCATCTCTTAACTCTGACATGAAGGCGGAAATGATGTGATCATGCAGCAAATCTCTTCCTGTTTGTAGCCTTAGCAGCTAAACGGAAAACGATCTAATATAAACCGTTTTAGCTTTTAAAAAACTTTATTGCATTTACTAAACATCAAGACGGGAGACAGAAGAAGTGCGTCATTACAGCGGGAGAAGGGAAGCATTCACGGAACGACCACAATTAACCGCAGGAGGAATTAAGGTTTACACGAGACAGGAATTATTTAATTATGCTTTAAATGAGAAGAAACCTGCCGGTTTATTCGGAATTAAGTACCGTACCGTACCGTACCGTACCGT
>JBAMHX010000024.1:19078316-19106431 GCA_037177515.1 Pseudomugil tenellus | reverse complement strand
GTGTGTATTGTAAGTTATGTCTATTGTTCTCTTTACCTGCATGTGAAGCCCTCTGAGACAACTTGTTGTGATACTGGCTATATAAATAAAGTTGACTTGACTTGACTAGATCTCAATCCAAAGAGTAGCTTTTGGATGTGGTGGAATGGGATCATTCTCCCCATGGATGTGCAGCAACTGTGTGATGCTATTGTGTCAACATGGAGGGAAATCTCTGAAGAATGTTTTCAGAACCTTGTTTAACTTATGACACCAACAGCTAAAGCAGTTCTGAAGGCAAAAAGCAACATCAACCAAGAGGGGACCCAGCAGGGTTTCTTCTTGCATTAAAACAAGTTATCAGTCTTCTATACCAAAAAGACAAACCTTTTAATACTATATTAGTGGTATAAGCTACTTATGGGCTCATATAAATGGGTTAATTTGAAATATTCGTAATAGTCTAATAATAGAAAAAGCTGGAATTGCCTAGTGATAGAGTTACCATTTGTGTTTACTTTTTCTTCATTTAGCCAGAAAATGACCCATGACGGATGATACAACTCAATGAGTCCAGACAGTCCTGATCACTTCACAGTTGGGTTGGTTTTCTCATCACAAAAACACACAGCTACTTAGAATATCATTACATTATTTCATCGTCTCAACATGGACATGTTGTACTTTCCAGACTTTTGACTTGGCATCATTATATTATAATAGATCATATGCATATCAACACAGGATCTGTTAAAATCAAGAACTATTATATAATGCAAGAAATATTGTCAAATTTGTCCTTCAAGCCAGCTTTCAGGTTCAGAGAAGGAGAAAATGGAAGCTATAAATGTGCAGCTGGCCTGTAAAGCAGGAGTAAAAATGCAAACTAACATGAGGACAAATTTTCACAGAACTGGTTACTTAAAAGTAAAGAAAAAGAAATGACTTCTGTAATTACAATGGACTATCACAGTGTGTTGCCACATCACCAGTTACATGACATTCTTCACTTTGAAAAGGAAAGTTTAAACAAGGTCTTCAAAAATGTAGAGCATGAGTTGCGTGCACAGTAAAATAACCCCTTCATTATAGGGTTTCTGATCTCCTGCTGAACGTGACAATCCTGAAACTGGTTATTAGGACTCGTCTAAGAGGACATTTGGAACACCATTTTTATGTAAGAATACAAATAATTCAAGTTAAACAGAAAACACACATGGAGCATAGATGGATTGTATAACAAATGCTAATGTGGCTTCTGAAATTTACATTCTAGCTGCAAAGTTCGACAATGGGAAAAGTTTGTCCAATTGGTTTTATACATTTTTTTCAGTTTGAAATTAATGTGGTGCAGATTACAAATCTAAATTGCAGACTGAAGCTTAATAAAATGCTAATGAAACGGTGGGCCTTGTTAAAATATTAAAAGGATAGTAGTCTAACAACTGAACCAGTGTTTAATTAGTTCAATATTCTCCACATAAAAAGTGTGACAGTCTTGAATATGGAATATGTTGGCTTAAATTTGGGGATTCCAGCTTTGTTGGTTAATATAAGTAAATAATGTTATTATAGTTTTGCCTGGCCACAAAAACGATGCCATCCTAAAACAGGTCACACTAAGGCCCTGCTTACATGACAACAAACATTTTACCAGATGTCCATATCGTTTAGATGGAAACTGAGTTTTGGAGGGTTGAAAATGCAAAAATCTCCCAACACCTTCCAGAGTGGAAAACCTGACAACACTCCACTGTGTTGTTACCGTCTAATCAGTTGCAATGCAAAAGTGTGTTGTGGTCACATATAGATGACGTCATAATATTGAGCCATTTCAAGAAAACAATAACACAACATGGCGGAACTTCAAGATGCAGGAATCATGTCAGAACTTGACTACATTCATCACACAGAGTCATTATTTTGGCTGGTGCGCTTCGCTATTTTGTTTGGATTTTTTAGCGCTTGTCTAAAGAGGAAATAGAGAAGCAGAAGTGAAGCCATTTGGTTTTGGTGGTGCTGCATACTACAACAGGAAACTGGAAGTTTTGTTACTTTTGCATCTCCGTGTGCACGCAGATTTCCCCAATCAAAACAGTCATGTAAACGTGGAACTAAAGTGAGAACGAAATGCTACTTTTGCGTTTTTGCTTCGCACTGTTTCCGTCTAAACTTAGCCTAATATTTCACTGTACTGCATTTATTTTTATTACAGAGACCTTGTACTGATGATGGGAGAGTCTGACCACTGACCTTCTCTAGTACATTCCAAAATTCTCAGTTTGGTTACAGGGTGGACTCTGTTTTGGCCTATCCTTAACTAACTGATGATGTCTCCTTCTCTCTGAACTACTCTCTCACATCCTGAGCCCTATGAATCCCGGTATTGTCATTTTGGATACTTCCCTGCCATCAGGGAAGATGGAACAAGATGATACTGAACCTAGATCCAACTAACTGCATATTACAAACTACCCAGCCTTGTACAATAGACATCCCATCACTCTGGAACAGAGTATAAATGAACTCATCTGACCACATGACCTTCACTCATTGCTCCAGAGTCCAATCTATGCTCACTAGCAAATTGAAGCCCCTTTCTCTGGTAAGCCTCATTGACTAGTGGTTTTCTTATGACCACACAGCCGTTCAGTCCCAATCACTTCAGTTCCCTTCACATTGTATGCATAGAAATGTTCTTATTTTCACAATTAAACACAACCCTTAGTCTTACTTTGACTTGATTGTACCAAATGTTTCAGTAATTACCGATAGCAATAATTCAAGATTTTTTTCCAACCACTTTTCTTCCAGGAAGATGATGGTTCAGCATTATCTTTCCAGTTTATAATAATGTATCGAACAATTCTTGTCTCAATTGTACTAGTTTCTATTAGACGCTTTTGACCCCTCCTAAACAGACATATCTTTTCGTCAACCATGGGATTGGTCTTTCCACATGGTTCTTTGAGAAATGAAAGATTCCAGCGGAAAGATAGCTGGAAGTGTATTCAACTTTTACCTTGGTAGAACACATTTGCAATTCCAGAACTGGTAAAAGTGTGCTGATGAGAAGCAAACAGACTTATTGTTAAGATTTTGCAACAGTTGGGGTCAGAGGCTGTTGGTAGTCATCTTAATGGGACACAAAACAGCAGGTTATAGAAGATAGAAAGTCAGAGTAGGTAGTAGAGAGCTGTAGGAGTCAAACAGACGGAGTGCAACCTTAACCTGAGTATGAATAAAATGGCGTCTGAAATAGCTTGAAGCGTACATACTACCGACAAAAGCCAAAGGAAACTCAAAGTATATATACATCATGGAAACTTCATCAACTGTCAGTGAAATATGGATGTAGCCCTGGTGCTTCAAAGGTGTATTAAAATGTAACACTAATGACTGCTTAATGCTATAAAATTGGTTACAGTAGACTCCTTATCAAGAAATAATACCTCTTATTAAAAAGACATCTTTCCAACTCTACCTTCTAAGCACAGTGATCCTACAAAAACTGCACCAAACAAATTCCCTCAAGTGTGCAAACTACTGGGGGATGAATATCTGAATCTACGCGTTCCTTATATACCAACTAACATTAAAAGATTAGAACGACTGTAGAAACTTCATATAAAATAAGAAGGGGACAGGTTCCGCCATTAACTTTCAGCTGTACAAAGCAGGACTGAACATGTGATAAATTCAACCTCAGAGGAACAAAATATAACCTGCTCCAGCCTACCAGCCCAATCACTGTCACTTGTCACCAGACTCATTGTCCCAGATCACCTGCACCTGTTCCCGATCCCCTCACACCCTTAAATCCCTCAGCTCACCAGTTTTTCCTTTGTCGGACATTGAATGAATGTGAAACATATGCTTGTTCTGGATTCCCCACAGTCTGCCTTCCTGCTCCTCCTCCCTGCATGCCTCCTGGACTCCTCCGCCTTCCTACAGGTTTTCGTTCATCCCTCCTTATTCTCACAATAAATCCTGTTAACCTACCTGTTGGCTCTGGCATTCCCAGATAAAGAGCACACAAAATAGAATTTTGTTGTAGGCTGGGATGTGTTGTGTTTTGTTGTGTTGCACTTGCATTTCTTGACAAGGTGACTGTTTTTGGCTGAGTTGTGATGATAGTGTTATGACAGAGCTAGCTGGGACAGTGTGGATATGTTCAGCACATAGCCATCTGTTATAAAAAAAAATGTGGATCATTCACGGACCTCTTTGATGGCAAGACAAATTAAAACTACTCTGCTTAGCAGAGAGAGGTCATACGTTAATATGATGATCCAACTGACAGAAGTATTTTCTTTCTTGTGCGCACTACTTCTGCATACTTCAGCTTGTCCATACCCTACTGCATAGACACAAGAGCCTCAGTACTCCCATACAAGCTGCTGTGTGTCAAAATATGCAGAAAGTTCACAGAGTCCACCTGGGAGAGAATATGAAGACATAGCACGTTTGCTAGAACATTATACAACATTATGCAGTGTACCATTTCTTCTCCTGATCTGTCTGCAACAATCAGCTAACTACACAAAGCATGACTCAAAAAGTCAACTCCAATATGGAGATGTTTCACATCTAACCTGACAAGACGGCTTAGTCTACTGTGTGTGTGTGTAGATTAGTGTGTGTCAGGGTTAATGCATGTCTAACGGGTCTAATGTGTCAATATGATAATCACAGCTTGCTTCAAGTCCCCTCTGTGTGTGTTTCTCTCTCAGTCAAAGCAGGTCCAAGTCAAGTCATATGTATGAATTTTATGTTTGAAAAGTGTCACAAGGGATTCAGTCCCCTGTGGGTGACATTGCAAATGACCTCATTTAAATATGTCTCCTCTGAAAGTGAGGAAATGGTGCCGGGGTGTCATCCCTCTACCCAAAGGGAAGGACCACCCTGATATATTTTATAGTCTTTTTGCTTTATGTCTATATCAGTTACCTTGTAAAAATGTAATATAGATGAAATGTGTGACCAGTATGGTCAAATGTCCATTCCCTTTCCTTGGACAAAAGATGTCTTTTTTCCCTGAGAAGGCTGATCCTTTAGTTTGTGCAGCAGGATGTTGGATTCATTCTCTAAGCTATTGCATGAAGTGCAGAGCACTATGCTGCAGACAGTCGGGGAAGACGCAATACCTACAGAGTAGACAACGGCTGCAAGCTCAGTTTCCCTGAGGTTCTGCTGAAGAGAAGGAATCAATGTTCAGTCCAGAGTAAGTAACTCTGATCATCCTCTACAAGACCTAATGGCCTGTCAGCCACTCCTCCAGAAAGGTAAAATGAATTTAAAGGGGCTATATTGTACTTCCGGGATCCTTTTAAGGTACAATGAACACCAATAGAGGTTTAAAAGCTCATAAAAGTCCATTCTGCATAATATGGGACCTTTAATTACTTCTCTTACTGTCACATATATACAATCAAATGTATCATATGGTTGATTCAAAATTCTGGTTAATAAGCTAGTTACTATCCACACATGTCCGAATGCCTCATTCTTCTGAATTGTAGTATTTTTAACTTATGAGAATAACTGCATATTAGTAGAATCTGCAGACTGTAAAAATAATCTCCACTTAGAGGTACAATCTTTTTCATTTATTCCCCCTTTTGCTACTCATTTCTGGATATTTTTGCCTACATTTCACCCTAGCTGTTATTAACATAGCAGTTGAAACTTTATTCTGTCTCTCTGAGTGGCTACCATCTTTGTTGTTTTCGGTTGTGCAGTCTAAATGTTATGAGGTGGTGGTTCTGTGTTGGTTTTTAGTTTCCTGCCTTATTTTCTGGAGTTCCTTGTTTCCTGTTTTACCTCTTCGTTAGAGCACCTGGGTTTGATTAGGAGATTGTGTTCATCTGTTTTGAGTTAGTGTTCTTTGTATTTAAGGTCCTGAGTTTCTTTTGTCGGTGCTGGATCATTACTGTCATTAACTGGTCATTACTGTCAGTGGTGTTGTCTACTGTGTATTTCAGTTTAGTCTGAAATAAATCTGTTCAAGTGGATTTTGCCTGCCTGCCTGCCTCCTCCCTCCTGCATTTGGTTCCTCGTTACCGCCTCGACCCCCCCCCTCGGCCACAACACTAAACAGTTAGCATGCTAGCTGTAATGGAGCTTTCTTCCTGCTTTCTTCATTTTTAGGCAAGCTATAATAATGTGTTCATCGCTCTAAAAGACAACACAACTTCCTGGGACTGGGAAACTGGAGGCTATCCCAGCCACCAGCAGGGCAGAGGTAGGGAACACCCTGGACAGGTGGCCAGTTTATCACCGGCACAATATGTAGAAACAAGGTGCAGGTGATCTGGGACAAGTGACAGTGATTGGGCTGGTAGGCTGGAGCAGGGTATGACACAAAACCATTAAAATCCACCAAACCATTAAAAAAGTAATATGGTTGTGATCTTTTTTATATTTGTAAGATTTTAACGAGCATCATCAATTCATAATTGGTAAGCTGAGAATTATCATACAATTATAGATGCAGTTGTGTGGGTGGATACTGTAAAAACAAAACTATATATACTCACAGATATGTATCATTATGTTTTGTGTGTTTTTAACAGAAAAACAGCAGGCAGGTGTTTGTTTATGTGACAATGTGAATATGTTGCACATAAGCATGAAGCACCATTGCATATGCCTACCTAAAAAATCAAAACACAGCCTAAAGGATAAAAAAAACCTTACAGATCAAGTCATTTTCACATTTCACTCCAGCCCAAAGGTCACAATCTCTGCAGACTTCACAAAAGGTTATTCTGTAAGAGCAAAGTGCCCAAACAAAACTGCATGAGTAAAATGTTTTCATACACTGTGGTTTATGTCTTTTTGTGTAAGCGACCATGTCCTCAGGCACATACTGCATGGGACCATACCAGGGCTGTGTGTATCCCTCACCCCCCCTCTGAGACAGTTATCAAGACTAAGAAGAAGAGAGGATATGATAGCGTCTCCTGCATATTTTATAACCTGTTCTCCGGCCATCTGCTCCCTGACACACTCACATATGTAGATAAATACACACATGCACATGGGAATGTGGACCAACACCTTCCATGGATCGGTACCAGTTCAACAAACAATCACAAAAACACAAGGTAGATTAACAAACCATTTATAAGAGCAAGTGAAATGAATTTCATTAGGGGAGACACCTCTCAGCAGCTCCCATCTATAATAGCAATTCTTTAAGCACATTGCCATGGAAACTACTTGTGACGATTGGGCAATGTGTGGCAGAGAAGTCATCAGAGTGCTAAGACAGCTCTTTAAATCTAACAGCAACCCACCACTGAGAACAAGAATGCTTTGGTTGTGTCTAATAACAAGTAACTCATAACGAAAGTCTTCTGGGAAATCTGTTCATAGGAAAAGTCTAATCTCACAACTAATGCAACACAAATAGATTGTCCCACATTTAAACAAAAGAAAGTAGTAATGTCTAAAGTATCAGTAACAGCTCAGATGAAATCTGAACTACAGTCAATGACTGTGAAACTAAATACATACTCAAAAAGTTTGTTTCAAATCTATCTTGTAGATAAGATTTGCATATTCTGTCAGAAAAACTCTGAAAGGGAACAGATTACTGAAAAAGTGTTTTCTTTCCATGTTTCACAACAAATAAATTCTGTGGTCACTTTCTTAGGTTTACTGTTAAATTGTTTGTTCAATAGCTAAATAACCAATGACATGGCAACAACTCGACACATTTATTCATGTAGACATGAAGAAATGCTTGTCGGTCTGAGTATTTTGCTGTTCATTTACTGGGATTTTCAGAACCAGTTCTAGGATTTACAGAGAATGGTGTGAAAAAGAGAAAATATCCAGGGAGCAGCAGGTTGTCTCAATCAAAATGTCTTGTTGATGTCAGAGGAGAATGGACAGACTGGTTGGAGATGATAGAAAGACAAAAAGTCATATGAGCACTGGTTTCAACAAAGGTATGCAGAGTAGCATCTCTGAACACTAAAAGTTCAACCTCAAAGCAGGGAGTATCTCAGCAAACAAGATGTATCTTGTGTTTAAGAAGAACTGAGAACAATTCACACAGACTCACTAAAATGGACAAAAAAAGATGGAAAGCATTGTCTGGTCTGATGAGTCTTAATTTTAGGTTAAGCATTTCAATAATGGTTAGAACCAGACTAAAGTAGCATGCCAACATGGATCCATCCTACCTGGTATCCACGGTTCAGGCTGCTGTCGGTAGTAAAATGCTGTGGTGGGTGTTGTCTTGTCCCACTTTGCTCCCATTGGAACCAACATGACATGGTTAAACCACCACTGTATGCTGACCATTTCCATCCCTTTATGAGCACAGTGTAGCATCTCCTGATGGATACTTCCAGCAGGATGATGCACCATGTCACAGAGCTCACATCATCTCCAGCTACTTCCTACATGATGACCAGATCTCTGTCCAGTAGAGCAGCTTTGAGATGTGGTGGAACGGGGGATTCACATCATGGATGTGCAGCAACTGTGTCATGCTTCATGTCAATATGCAGCAAAATCTCTGCAAACTGTTTCTAAATCTTTGTTGAATCTACGACACCAAAAATTAAGGTAGTTCTGAAGTAAAAAGAGGTCCAATCCAGGTCCAAGATGGACCTGATAAAATGGCAGTTGAGTCTATTTCCATTACTTACACTTCCAGCTCAAAAAAGATAAAGAAAACAGAAGAAACAAGCTGTACATTTAGTAAGGTTGCTCTCTTTTGTACACTGAAGTGAAAAGTTAAAACCCTTAATCTATTTCCTTGTGTTTAAATTAAAAGTACCATCAGGGCAGCACTGGTGACGGCAGTAGCTGTTACTATACTTTTTAAGGTTTGCTGCTAAAATCTAAAACAAAACACATGAATGTAGCAACAGGGAAATATAGTTTATGGAGCCAATATGTGATGGAGAAATTACAAATTACAAGCTCTCGATGGTCATATAAACCACAGTTTACATTCTGTTATGTGTTTTAAGAACTTGGGCGAGTTCAGCATGAGTAGTAACATCATTATGTCTAACAGAGGAATTGCTAGCCTATCGGATGTTCAGAATCATAGTGCAGAGAAGCAGATGAAGGTATTTGTGGGTAAAATTACATCTGTTTTGTGTGTTGTGCCAACATACTAATTAAGCTCTATTATATGAGGTTTATAAAGTATTGTAGATCTCAGAAGAGAGGAAGAGGAGTCATTGGCCACTTCATGGCGGCTAAAATTATTCACTTGAACAGAAATATAAATTAAGGGACAGGAAAGAAGCTGCGTAGTTGTCCTGAATAACCACACCTGATACAAACAGCTCTTCTCAACAGCTTGTTTTCTAATTTTGCCTAAGCATGATGACCCATTAATGTGGTTTTTAGTGTGCCGTAGTGAGAAAACAGCAAAATCCTGCAAGATTAGGGGCCGTGAGGACCGACTTGCCATCACTTTTTAGATCAGCTTATTATGAATGAATTGGTGCATGTTTGTAAGTAAACTGTTGCTTGTTGTTACTGTTACAAGATCTGGCTGGGTCATTGCACAACAAGAAGGCCGTGTCAAAAACCACCTAGAAACATGTGTGTATGTTGATATAATATCTTAAACAGAAGCACTCAGAGAGAACAGAATTCTGCACATCCATAGGGTCATTCACCTGAGAAGAACAGCTCAACCAGTTACACGCTTGCATGCTGCCACTCTTAAGTACACTACTCAGAGAAAACTAGGAATACTCAGCATCTTAAATATCAAAATTAACCTAAAATGTGAAAAATCTTTAAAGATTAACTTTTTGTGGCTTTCTCTATTAAAAAAAAGAGTACAACTGTCAAATATGTAAGATAAGATAAGATAAGATAAGATAAGATAAGATAAGATAAGATAAGACTTTTATTGTCCCACAAATGGGCCATTCACCCATGCCACCGTTGCAAACAATAAACAATAACATGATACACATATAAATAAAACATAACCACACAATGCTCAACATGCTAAAGGTTCCATATTTTGCTATATTTACCATCTCACAGTCTGTCCTATGCACATCTATGATAATATTATGCATTTTGCAACAAGCACCAAATTATAGTTCTGCCACACCGCTCAGTTGTTACTGTGAGGTTTCTACCTAGAACTGTGAACATCTTGCTCTGCTTCCCTCCTTCCTGCTCTCTGCTCCTCACACACATTGCCCCGCCCATACTGAGCAGCCAGAGAGGTGCTGTGTGTAGTCAGTGTGGTGTTACATGTGTCTGTTGATGAGAGTGCAGCAGCAGCCACATGCACACTTCCTGGAGGACATGGCACAACAAAGTTTTCAGATAGAGGAGGGGGAAGTGTGCACCGCGCTGTGTCGGAGGGCTGGTGTCAGTCGTTTGCGCTGCTTAAGCTGCACTCTTCTTTTTAAGGTGATAAAATTCCAAAACGCATGGATGAAAAATAAAACTACTTCCAGGATCGTTTGAAAGTACAATTAAAACTTACAGAAGGTTAAAAGCTCGTAAAAGTCCATTTTGCATCATATGGGACCTTTAAGTTTCTAATGGGACAGCATGTTGCACTCTAACAAAGTGATTACAAAAATAACCCCAAAAGAAGCATCTAATCCATGAATTCCCTGCTAAATGTTTTAATTTGATACTCAGTGTACCTGTTTAGGTCTGCAAGGGGACGAACTGCTTTAGCATTTTGGGATTGATGGTTTCCTCACTAGGTGGCGTTTTATGCACAAAAAAAAATCGGATTTTTGCCTTTATCTCTGGAACTATTTACAATGGAATTTTGATACTCAGTATCAGGTCCCCAAGAGGGTAACCTGTATCGAATACATAATTATCCGATTTTCTGTTTCCCCGTCAGATGGCCCTTTATTCACAAAAAATCTGTTTTTTTCTAAGGTCATACCAGGCTGGTTTAAAGTTTCCACACCATGTGGATCTTTGTGACTGAACATGTGCGTCTTTATATTATTGTATTGTGTCTATTTGAGGATTGGGGAATAGGAGGATTGCGGGCATTCCGGGATTTACCCATAGCCACCGCTTCTGACAGCATAGGCCTTGTTCAATGTTGTCTTATTTCTAAATGGTTCTCTTAATCATCTTATTCACATTTAGAGATCGTCAGAACAAAATAACACTATACACATGACAAGTTAGTGATACGTTGACATCTTTAGGTTGTGGTATACCAACCACTTTTAGTTATTGTTTCAGTATATTGCTTGAAATGAAGGAAACAAAATCACTTTATTCTGCTTAAAGGTTCGACATTCATGGCGCAATATCTCTGTGGCATAAACTATTAGAGTTGTGTATCCTTTAAGCTACTTTATTTCATCATCAGCATAGATGCCACATCATATTTCAAACCCTTCACCCTGGAAGCATACTCTTATAGACGCCATGATAAAGCAAGTGGCTACAATAGTCCTTAAGCTATTGAAGTAAGTCACATTTTCTCTACTGGTGATAATCTGGGTTGCAGTTAGTGTATTTAACATTTACAGTGATGTCATCTTGTATTTTTATTGTGAATATTTCATATTCATTGTGAAGCAATTTTTTATTTTTTTTAGACTGCAGAAATTTTTGACAGACTTGTAATCCACAGGATTAAAAGGTCAAATCTATAAGCATCTGCTAAAAGATTTACATCTGGATCATTTGACTACAGTGCTGATGGTGAGGGGGGGGGGACAACTGTTATAGAACTCCCCTAGTCTCTAAACAAATCCATCTCATTTCTTTCCTGAGTGAACCAAACCAATTTTTTTTTCACTTGTGTTGGAAGTGTAGTGATGTAGTGCTGTGAACATTGGATGGATTGCAGACGGTGTGAAACAGCTGTGAAAGACAAAGCCACGACAGAGAAAACAGGTAACAGTATGTCCACTGTACTGAAGGCTGATGGGAGAGAGGCAGGGGGGCGGGGACGCGGGATGGGGCCCTACCTCCCGTGATCATTGAACTGAGAACCCTAGCCACCATGGTGGGTGTTCGTGGTCGGTGGCGGTGGGGGGTTTAAAGGGACACACAGAACATGCTGGAAACTCTGTACCTTTCAACGTGCCGTCAGAAAGGGCCCAACTCACCCCCGGAACCATTAAATCTAGAGGAACGAGACTGTGTTAGTCAGTAGCAGAAGAAAGCAAAGAAGGAAGGATGGCTGAGTTAGAAAAAAGAGAGTTGACGAGTGGGAAAGAGGGAAAGAGGGATGGAGTAAGGCCAGAAGGAAGCGATGGAAGATTAAGCTGGTTTGTGTTCCTGTGTACTCTTTCCAGTGATTCTGAGTCCACTTCATTCAGATTATTTCTGTTACCCAAACTAGAGTCGTCAACGTAAAACCACCTTGGAACATTGAGCTGCTGAGTTCCACCGGTAAGACATTTGTTTCCCTGACTAAGTCCGCTTGTTTGTGATGTGTCATTGACAATCCAAGATGTAGTACCTTTTTGTTGTTGGCACACACTTGTGTCGAAAAATATTAAGAGGAAAAAAGGTTTCTTTTAAAAAAGAATATATGGCCAGACAAGAAAAGACCAACTTCATAACCAAATCCAATGAAGGAAAAAGCAAAAACAAGATAAAGTAATTATCAAAGAAGAGAGGTTTGGGGGTGACCCCCAACACAAATTGTGTACACATAGAATGTGTGTGATATGTTCTAGGGGAAAGTTTCTCGACTGTTCGAATACTCTTGGCAGACACCTCCTGTAAAAGGAAGTTAATTTCCCATCTGTATTTCTCAATACCTTGACAAAAACAGTGCTGTCATTATCAGAAAGAGAAAAATGTAAGTTTTTCCTTTCAACTTTAAGAAATCATTAGTGTCCACTGCTCCTTTTACAAAACATAAAAAAGACAGTGCCTTTTTCAAGAAGAGAGTAAAATACTGGAGGTGTCGGCACCAATTTAAAAAGAAGGCTAATGCTAGTGAATGCTAGCACAAATGTTTTGGTTTGCAGGAGGCAGTGGAAAGAGTAAAAAATCAAAACAAGCAGCTTATCACCAACTCCTATACAGCCGCAGGGAACATGGGGACAGGCAAGCCTTTAGCGCTAACCCTACAAATCTCATTGACAGTAGCTCAACTCTTTCGTCCAGATTTCGGTCCATCCCTGCCCCTGCGGCTGTACTAAATCACATGCAGAAGAGAGGAAGGGAGGGGGGTCATCTTCTTTCGATCAGGACGTACAAATTATCAAAAACTCCCCCTCCCTCTAGCTCTGTGTATCCACTACCATGCAAGCCCTGTATGTCAGCACCCAAAGGGCATGCTCCAAGGGGCCATCCCAAGCACGGCGTCTACGGTAGACCAGGCAAGGTAAAGGAGGAGGTGGGTGAGGGAACTCTAGCGGTCAGCTGTCCTAACTTTCTAAGGTCATTAACTATGGGGACTTTTCTCAACATCCAACTTGATGAATGTGTTAGTGGGGTTGAACAAAAAGCCCCTACAGTTAGTTGCAGCAGAGAGTCAGAGCAAGTGACCACCAGACGATGTTATAAATTAGCCCAAAGAGTATATGTGTAAGAGGACGATCGAGGGAAAGGGAAGGCTCTACCGCAGAGTAGCAACTATAGTTTACACTAGCTCACTAATTGCGTTCTTCCGGGTTCGGCCATACCAAATTAAAGAAGCAAAAGGAAAGAAAGGGCTCAAGCTCAAATCAAGCAGGACTCAGAAAGATGTGGAAAGACTACCGACCAGCCAGCTCCTTCTCCTTACTCCGTCTCTTTTTCTCCATGCGTTTCAGTTTCTTCTCCTCCCTGCGTTTGGCCTCCTCGGCCTCCTGGTGGCGGCGACACTTGTGGAAGTTCTCCACCACCACGCCCACAAACATGTTGAGTACGAAGAAGGCAACAATCAGCAGGAAGGAGATGAAGTAAAGCAGCATCCACGGGTTGTAGTTCATTACTGGCTGAAATACATAAAACATAAAAACAATGCCTCATTATGTGGAGGCTTTATGATACTCATATAAGAACAATGACTATGCTTTTCTCTGGATATTGATGACATTTGCTATCACGTGCTGTGAAATGAGCTGTTAAGAGACTTTACATCTTTGTAACTGAATGTGTAAAATTCAGTATTTTTTTTACTTGTTGGTCGACTCCTACAGCATCAAGTCCATCATACATAATGTCCACCCATCCATCTTTAGAGGCCAGTACAAAGAGAGACATTAGGGCCTAGAAGAAAAAAAATTAGAAAAACACAAATTGTATATTAGGTATACACTCCCACAATAAAATAAAATCTTTTGACAATACTGAGATTCACAAGTTAGGTTATTTAACTTTTCAGTTTTCAAACATGCCAGAAAATGGTAATTTGGTGGAATAATTTCACTGATCTTTTAATGTAAAAAATTTATTAGTTTAAAACTTGGTGCACACCTATGTATACTGCCCACTTGTCACCATTTATATGTCTTATTATTGGTGTATTATTCACACATTCTCAAATTTTTAATTTTAGAATAAATATGAAGGTAAGCCATTAAGAAATCCCTATGCCCATACAGTAGTCTTGAAACTACAGGACAAATAGTACCAAAGCATAATAAAAATGTGTTTTCCTTGCCAGCAAGCGCACAGTAATTGAAAAACCAGGGGAGAAACATACATTTCCAAGAACATGAAAAGGGTTACTTAAAATGCAATATCACTGGAGCATCTTAAAAAAAGGTTAAAGATAGGCTAGCCTTCCCAAGGTCGAAAGAGCTGAAGACGGAAAAAGATTTTTAAAAAGATGCTGCAGTTCCAGCTTTCTCCTTGAAAATTAAGTCAGCTTTACCACCAAAGTAAGCCTAAATCTAACATTATTCGTTGACCTTTGTTAGACAGTATTGTTCATTACTATAGGCAGGAAAACCATCGTGAAGGTGGTGCGAAGGCCTATTGAAATGCAAGTGCTTATTATTCTTCCGGATTCCTTCATTTACCAACAAAAGAATGCCCTTTTTGGGGCCTAAACATGCTTCAAAACTCAACAAATTGTAATCAGAAAAATTGGCCGTACCATCGTCTTCCGCTTATCCGGGGTCGGGTTGCGGGGGCAGAAGCCCAGACTTCCCTCTCCCCAGCCACATCTGCAAGCTCATCAGGAGATCACGCTGGAGATATTCTCTCCAGCGTGTCCTGGGTCTCCCCCTGGGCCTCCTCCCGCTGGGATATGCCTAACACCTAACCAGGGAGGCGTCCAGGAGACATCCTAACCAGATGCCCAAGCCACCTCATCTGGCTCCTCTCAATGTGGAGGAGCAGTGGCTCTACTCTGAGTCCCTCCCGGATGACCGAGAATCTCACCCTATCTCTAATGGAGAACCCAGCCACCCTGCGGAGAAATATAATTTTGGCAAGATACTTGAACTCCTCCACTTGAGGGAGGACCTTGCCCCAACCCGGAGAGGGCACTCCACCCTTTTCCGGCTGAGGACCATAGTCTCAGATTTGGAAGTGTTGATTTTAATCCCAGCCGCTTCACACTCAGCTGCGAATTGTTCACGCGAGAGCTGGAGATCACAACCAAATGAAGCCAACAGAACCACGCTGTCCGGCTAAAGCAGAGACCAGATTCTGAGGTCACCAACCTGGATTCCCTCAACGCCTTGGCTGTGCCTAGAAATCCTGTCCATATAGCTAATGAACAGGATCGGTGATAAAGGGCAGCCTTGTCCAACTTTTACCGAAAACAAATGCGACTTACTGCCGGCAATGCCGACCAAGCTCTGACACTGATCGTACAAGGACCGGACAGCTCATACAAGGGAGTCCCATACTCCTGGAGCACCCCCCAGAGGAGTCCCTGAAGGACACGGTCAAACGTACCTTCTCCAGATGCACAAAAGACATGTAGATTGGTTGGGCGAACTCCTATGACCCCTCAAGGACCCAAAAGAGGGTATAGAGCTGGTGAACGGTTCCACAACCAGGACGAAAACCACACTGCTCCTCCTCAATCTGAGGTTCGACTATCCGGCGGACCCCCCTCTCCAGGACCCCTAAATAGACTTTACCAGGGAGGCTGAGGAGTGTGATCCCTCTGTAGTTGGAGCAAACCCTCTGATCCCCATTTTTGAAGAGAGGGACCACCACCCCAGTCTGCCAGTCCAGAGGCACTGTCCCCGATGTCCATGTGATGGTATAGAGGCGTGTCAGCCAAGACAACCCCACAGCATCCAGAGCCTTAAGAAACTCCGAGCGGATCTCATCCACCCACAGGGCCTTGCCACCAAGGGAGCTTTTTGACCACCTCAGCGACCTCATCCCTGGTGATGGGCGAGCCCACCACAGAGTCCCACAGACCCACAGTCCCTTCTTCCTCCTCGGAAGTCATGTTGGTAGGATTAAAGAGGTCTTTGATGCATTCCCCCCACCTACCCATGATGTCTCGAGTTGAGGTCAGCAGCCCCTCATCTCCACCGTAGACAGTGTTGACAGAGCTTCCCCCTCCTCAACCGCTGGATGGTGGACCAGAATCTCATTGAAGCCGTCCTGAAGTCGTTTTCCATGGTCTCACCAAACTCATCCCATGCCCGACTTTTTGCCTTGGCAACCACCAAAGTCGCATTCTGCTTAGCCTATCGATACCAGTCAACTGCTACTGGAGTCCCACAGGCCAGAAAGGCTCTGTAAGTCTCCTTCTTCAGCTTGACGGCATCCCTCACTGCCGGTGTCCACTAACGAGTTCTGTGATTACCGCCATGACAGGCACTGGCGACCTTAGGTCCACAGCTCCGGCTGGCCGCCTCGACAATAGAGGCATGGAATACAGCTCACTCGAACTCAATATCCCCCGCCTCCCTCGGAACAGGTTGAGGTTCTTCCGGAATTGGGAGTTGAAGCTCTTTCTGACAGGGGACTCAGCCAGTCATTCCTAGCAGACCCTCAAAACGCATTTAGGTCTGCCAGCCCTGACCGGCATCCTCCCCCACCACCGGAGCCAACTCACCACCAGGTGGTGATCGGTTGACAGCTCCGCCCCTCTCTTCACCCCGAGTGTCCAAGACATGCGGCCGCAAGTCCGACAATACGACTACAAAGTCTATCATTGAACTGCGGCCTAGAGCGTCCTGGTGCCAAGTGCACATAGGGGCACTCTTATGCCTGAACATGGTGTTAGTTATGGACGATCACTGTCATTGCCAACATGTGCATTGAAATCTCCCAGGAGGACGAAGGAGTCCCCATGAGGAGTGCTCTCCAAAACTCCGTCCAGGGCCTCCAAAAAGCGTGGGTATTCTGAACTTCCGCTCGGTGCATAAGCACAAACGACAGTGAGGACCCGTCCCCCCAGGCTACCCCCAATGTAGAGGCACCAAGCCAGTGGGAAAGCAGTATGCCCACACCCGCTCAGTGCCAGAGTGGAACAAGGTTCAACCCTTCTTGAGGATATTGGTTCCAGAACCCAAGCTGTGCGTCGAGGCAAGTCCAACTATATTTAGTCGGAACCGCTCAGCCTTGCACACAAACTCAGGCTCCTTCCCCGCCAGAGAGGTGACGTTCCAATTTCCTAGAACCAGTTTCTGCAACCGGGGTTCGGACTGCCAGAGTCCCCACCTAGCAGTTCACACTGCACTTGACCCCTGTGGTCCCCCCCCCCACGGGTGGTGAGACCACAGGAGGTGGGGCCCATGTAGTTTTTCGCAATTGTGCCCCACCCCGAGGCCTGGCTTCAGAGGTTGGCCCCCCTGACCCACATCCAGGCAAGGGAAAGTTGTTCTCCTCTCTGCTCGTCATCCTAGGGATCTTTGAGCTGCGCTTAGTCTGGTCCCTTCTCTAGACACCTGTTTGCCATGGGTGACCCTACCAGGGCATAAAGCCCCTGACAACTTAGCTGTTGGATCTTCAGGACACTCAAACCTCTCCACCACGGTAAGGTGGCAGCTCAGGGAGAGGTTATATTTTGGCCATCTTTTGTAAAGTCCCCAGAACTGCATGTATCAATCTTCATGAAAATTAGTACATGTGTTCTACATGCTCGGGCAAACAATAAAGTCTCTTGGACCTATGGTCCAAATTCAAACAGGAAGTCAGCCTTTTTGGGTCAAATTAGAGCTTTAATGCCATTTTCAACAAAATTGGTTAGAATGATCAGGAGGCATGTATGATAAAATATTGTGCTATTTATTCTAATAGATTTTATTTGTGAGCGGACAGGGCCTCAGAGTTTGATGTTTCTGCATTAAAAACTAAATTAATATAACTCCCACATTAAACAAGACATCTGCACCAAAATTGGTAGGTACGTTGCCAGTCTCATTCTGGAGATATGTACATTTCAATATTTGGTTTATGAATTAGCCACGCCCCTGATGACCAGAAGTGACTATTTTTACTCAGCTAGTGATTATTTTGGCTAAGTATGCACAATTGAGTCCAAATTGGATCAGACAGCAAAAACATGTTAGGCAAGAGATCCCCCGAAAATTGTGGATCTTCACCTTAGGACGGTAAGGTAACGGCACGGCAAACTTCAATATGCCGCCATGACATCATAAATCACCATAAATCCCACAATTTTGGTATGATTATCATGAGATTTACAGGGATTAATCAAGGCCGCATCCTGAACGAATTGATATGACAATTACCTGTCTAAGTTTTAGCCACACCCACTTCCGACAGAAAGTGCTTTTTCTACCTAAGAAGCTTGTTCTCTTCAGGAACTGATCCCAAACACTTGGAACTGCTGCATAAGTCAAACCCACTCACAATGTAGCAGCAAAAATTAGTAGTTTCTATGCAAAACGTAAATATGCTGAATGATGGTTGAACGCAATGAAACAGGAAGTACCGTTACCTCATCCATTAAAAGGTTGATCTCAACAAAACTTAGCATGAATGATGTTGGCCATATTATAACCTTAACTGAAATATGTAGCATAAGTCCTGTTATGGACAGATAGCGCCCCCTACAAAATTTCAATTGATCAGCCCCGCCTACTCAATTGACTAAGATGCATGAAATTTTGTACAGAACTGCAACTCCTCAGGACCTACAAAAAGTTTCCTGAACCTATGGGGTAATTTCATTGGACAGTCGGCCATTTTAGGCGACAAGGGCCTCGCGCCGACATAGGCACAAGGGCTTCTGATGCAACTTGCGGCTTTAATTTTGCATCTTTTTTTGTTTATTTTACCTTTTATGTAAAATCAATTTGAGTCTGAAATAAAAAAATACATTTACACAAATACATTTGGATATTTCAGAACAGTTGTGAATTACTAATGATCATTTACATTTTAAAATATGAAAACTTAACTTTTTTATCACCCCCTCCTGCAACAGGGTCAGTAATGCAAACATGCAGAGAAGTGCTTCATTTTCTTTGTTTCTTAATTAGCAATGTATGAAAAAGCAAAAGACTTAAAACCAACAATACAATCAAATGGCAGACTATCCTAATAAAAACAGATATTGATTATTTTAGAAGAATGTGTGTGCGTTCCTACAATCCCTCACAAATGTGCACGAACACACAGATAGACGATAATGAGCATTATCATCAGTTATCACAGGATGAAAACACATCAGCTACTTAAAAGACAAACACTGAAACTTGAAACTGGTTTCTTTTCTCCATACACTACTTTTAATCAACACACACACACTGTCTGTGCTGCATGTTGGCACTCCAGACATTTTAGGTTGCTTTTAGGGAACTTTTGCTTTTTTTTCATTAAGTCAGTTTACTGCTCTGAAGCATTTAAGTGTGTGCAAACACAATGCCAAGCAGGCGAGTAATGCTCCTTCAGAAACAATTGTTGCCGTCCATCAATCAAGGAAAGGTTATAATGCCATTAGCAAACAACCACAGTCCATTATTCTACAGTAAAAAATTAATCACAAATGGAAAACATTCAAGACAGATTCCAGAACTGGATGTCCCAGAAAACACCCCCGAAAAGTAAGAACAAACAATACATGTCGGCCTCTAAAAACCTCATTTACCATGTTAAATGTTACACATATGTTACAAATATGGCTTGACTTTAAAGGTTTTCCATGAGAAAACATTTTCTTTCTACAGTGACTTCTGCATCCAGCTCTGGGAGATTGGTGGCCAAGATTGGGCCAAAATCAAACCCAGTTAATCATATCAAACTCCCAGACAGGGAGATGGTGGCATGATGGACCTGGATACATTGCATCAAACTGACCACGAGTTTCTTTGCCTACAAAAGTTCTCTGGAGTCAATGTGTAAAAGCTACAGCTTGGCTCATACAACTGGACGATGAACCCAAACACGGCTGCAAACCTAGAATAAAGTGACTGAAAAAATAAAGAATGAAGGAGTTGCAACTGCCCACGTCCTGTTTGGACCCCAACCTGACTGAAGGACGTTAAGAAGATGTATGCAGAAAATCTATTGACTAAAGCAACATTGTGACAAAGAGTGGATCTGAATTATTCCACAATATTGTGAAAGACTAATGCCATACAGAAAATGCTTTCACACTACTATTTGACACTACGACCATCTTTTTACCCACTGCGACTGCATTTTGGCATTGATTTTAGTCAAATAAACAGTCTAGAGTATTATAACATTTTTATAAGATGATACGGGCTCATGGTTTATAATGATATCCTGGTACATTAAAAACTTACAACTGAATTATGGTTTGCTTTCTTTTACCCATGACTGTATACAGAACAATCAGGAACATCTTACCTGTCCTAAGTTGTCAAAGTTGTACTTGTGTCTGACCCATTTATAGCTGGCTTGCAAGCAGTCTGACTTATTTGTGATGTTCCTCACATCTTCTCCTTGACAAACAAAGAACTTTCCTTTGAAAAGCTGGAGAAAAGAAAAAAAACACAAACATGCCTTAAAAACAAAATGAGCAAACCACGTTATTTGTGTTTGGTTTCAGGTTTTAGGTTTATGAAATCTGTTTAAGTTAGAGAGTTTTGTATTTATCTTCACAGTTGATTCATCTCCTGGAGTGAAAGTTTTAGCTGAGCTTGCAGGCAGAAAAGTCAAAGCATGGCCATCCAGAGCTTTCCGGGTGGCTGCTCCAGGCAGAAGGACAGATACTCTGAGGTTACCATTTGGTTTTTTTATAGCTTTGGGTCTGCTGGGTTGATGCTTATGGGCTGGAATATGTTGCTAGTAAAAAAAAAATGAAGGTCATGAAATGAGCATTTCACAAGGTACCTAAAAAAGAGATTTCCAGTTTATGGTACCATTACAGCCATTAACCCTTCATTACCTGAACTGGACAGATGGTTTATTGCGCGCTAACCAGCTGATGACAGATGGAGAAATGCCAGAATGGCACGAAGGCCACAAAGCTCATTCACAGAGATCTTACAGTGAACCACTCTCTGTCCACTCTAGGTGGGACAGTAGCAAGCAAAGATGTGTGAGATCATTTCTGGTAACATTGTTGAAGGATGAGTCATTTTTTTCTTGTAATTCCCTTTCTGTATTCTGCTCGTCGTACCATTTCTTCCCTCATCATCCTCTCCTCTCACCTGTACTCCCAGGATGCCAAAGATTATGAAGAAGGCACAGCAGATGACCACAATGTTGCCAATGGGCTTCAGTGATGACATCAGTGTCTCCACCACCAGCTTCAGACCTGGCGCTCTGCTGATCACACTGGAACATGGAATAAGATAATTAGTGTGTATGTGTTTGCATGATTGTCCAGTACACGGTGGTCAACTGGGGAAAGACAGTGGCACTTTAAATGGTGAGCAACCAACACATTAACACTCCAATAAGCCTCAAGCACAAAATCACATTGAAATAAAAATGCATTTTTCTTTATTTTCTTGGTTCGGTTTTCAGGAATAGCTTTTCATAAAGATCTAAAGCTTCATTTGAATGTGAGAAACCTACGAATGCCGATAAATTAAGTGCATGAATCAAACATGTAATCATTCAAATTCAGTAAAACAACCTATGATGACAAGAATAATATACAATTAGATTTTAAGGCGCAGTTTTGATATTTTTAATTTGATCTAAAAATTACTTAAATAAAGCAGACGCTCACATTCACTCCGAAGGATCATTTCGAATGATCAATCAATCTGATTGATTGGGTGATGGGAGGAAGCCAGAGAACACTAACACGAGGAGAACACAAAAACTCCACACAGAAAAGCCACTGCCTGAGCCAAGACTCAAACCAGCAACCTTCTCACTCACGTCACTGTACAGCCCAAAAAAATTCATTTTCAGCAAAAGACTTCAGTCTATGATGAGTGATTTTTAAATTAAAATCTATTTCAGTGCGTGAAGTTGCACAATTTGTTTTTATCATGTAAAGTATTATGTGTAGCCACTGGCATAAAAAGTGTTTTATAAATAAAGTTTGATTTGATTTATTTGTAAATAGTGTGTCAGTTTTCCATTTGACTGAAATACAGTGTGTTGGTATGGTGGAATATTAACCCTAAAGTCTAGAAATATTAACTACACGGCTGCCAGCCACTGTTACAGCCGAGGTCTCAGAGTCTTCAGAGTATTAATGATAAAACCACTTCTACACACACAGTGGGAAAGGCTGTGGCTCTTTATGGTTAGTGTATCTGGCTTGAAAACAAAATAAAATACACAAAAAGAGAGTAAAACAGCAGTAATCAGGTCTGACTAAGTAGTGCAGTCTGGTACAGCAGCTCTGTTTGTGAATTTTGTGGAAAAACATGATTAGTTGCGAAAAACAGAGATTAAATTCAAATACATTCAAAAAAATGTTCTTTATCTTTCAAATTTCTTTAAACTTGCTTCTTTGGGGGGAAACACAGTTCTGGTAACTTTGTTGGACTTTGTGTTGGATCACAAACAACTTTGACTCTTTTCTTCCTCCTACTTTTGAAGTTAAAGAAAAAGCCCTACCTAATGGAGCGATGAGTGTTTAATTAGTGTCAGTAGGGCGCTCTGCACTGAAGCTAAACTTCTGAACATGTTTTACGTAAAACCTAATGGACACACACTCATCTGCACAAGCTCCCAAACACAGATGTCCACACTTATAATCAAACCTGATCACATCCACATTTACCAACAGCAGTTGATAACCTTCTAAATGCCATGACACGTGGAAAGAGCTAAACAAAGAAAAACAATGCTACATGATGAAGCAGGGTGATGATCAGCACTGCCTTCTATTGTCTGCTGTGCATGTTCTTCTCAGTGCAGAAAGCTGAGTTAAAGATGATAAGAAGCCAGGACAACAATGATCCTGTACACAGAGTGTAGCGGGGACAGCGACACCTCATCACTGTTATTCTCATTGACTCTCTTTGTATTCTTAAAAAATATAGTGGGTTGAGGTGCAGCTTCTGACCTACAGAGGGCACTGGTGTGTAACAACTGTGTTTCCCTCTATGACACAATGCCCATCAGAAGATGAAGTTAACATATAGACATATTTACATTAAACTCCTCTAAAACAGACAGAACACAATGTCCAGCTTAGTTATTTTTGGTCATTTGCAAGGAAGAGTTTACACAGCATTAAAGGCATATACCGTATCTCTAAAATGGATTCCAAACAAAGCAGCTCTGCACAAAAATGTTTCTTTAATTCCCCCTTCTATTATTTCTTAGAAGTACCCATTTCACATAGTTTATAAAGATAGAGGTGACACAATGAGGGGAATGTGGGTTGAGCAGAAAAAGTGCAGCTTCTTTAGAAATCAGTGAATATGCAGAGTCTATTAAATGTTGAAGTGTGCGATGCAAAGTACTGTGCGAAGGTTTTGAGCCACAAGCGCACCCAATTTACTCAAACACGTACAAGCATGAATGAAATACTGTGTCAAAAAGAAAATCTTTAATTCTGAAATGCTGAGAAATGAGTTTTTCTGAGTCCATATTTATACTCCAAAACAACCTGAATCAGCTTTTAGACAAGCTGTTAAGCAGTTTATAGTAGAAGTCTTCTTAATTACAGATTGTTCTCCAGTTTTTGTGTCTTTAGCCTGTACTGTGTCATCTCAGTGCAAAGGTTATGTCTCAGTTTTCAGTCTGACGAATGGTCAGCGACAGCAAAGGGTTAAATGCCGGGATATACTTGATGATAGCAAAGTGTGTTCGGAAGTATCGCGACTGCCATGCTAGGAATGCTACATGCTCACAATGGCGGATAGTTTTAATGAGCTCTTCTCTGCCTTTTTTGGCCGTAATGCTTTGTCGTTGTGTTGAACAGTCGTGCCTTAGCAGTTGGCAACAGATTCGTAATGTATCATTCACGGAAATGCCCAGAAAATACAATGTAATTAACAGATAGGTCTTTTCACTATTTCAGAGTCCAAAGGCTGTGTACTGCCCCTAGCAGTGACCTCCAGTTTGGAGCATTTCCGCTGAGTCATGTTGAAACAATATGGTGCAGAACATTGGCACACACGTTTGGATACACCAACCATAAGAATGGATTGACAGCCATCTTTCCATTGAGACTGTTTCTAAAGAGGATTCACTGAACAGTAGATGGATTATCTGAAGGTCTTGTTGCATTACTCAGGTCCTTTCTTGGGTCTACACTGGATTTGTTCATATTTCTGAAGAACACTGGCTTGTGTTCATATGCTGCAGATAACTTTTCAGGCCTGACACTTCCTCTGTCTTCCGGTTTCCTTATTTATTTAATGACACACTGTACATCATGCTTGATATGTACCAACATGGTCCAATCACAGTATTTTATGTTGCAAACTGTTATTATTG
The DNA here is from genome assembly GCA_037177515.1 of Pseudomugil tenellus. Taxonomy (NCBI): domain Eukaryota; kingdom Metazoa; phylum Chordata; class Actinopteri; order Atheriniformes; family Pseudomugilidae; genus Pseudomugil; species Pseudomugil tenellus. The sequence goes on along the minus strand of JBAMHX010000024.1, from coordinate 19,081,750 downwards.
CATTTTTCATATTTTAGGCGTGGATATTGGAATACATGAGTCTTTGTGACAAGCTGCCAATAACTGAGCTCGTAAATTCCTTGCTTAGGCCTGTCATTATAAGAAATTTTGTTGTGCGATTAATTGTCTCAAATTCTTGTAGTACTGCCTTCTTCTGCTTATCCAGGGTCGGGTCGCGGGGGCAGCAACCTAAAGAGGGAAGCTCCTGGCTCATCTGGAAGGATCCCGAGGCGTTCCGAGGTCAGCTGGGAGATGTAATCTCTCCAGTGTGTTTCGTCCCGCAGAGACGTGCCCAGAACACCTCACCAGGGAGGCGTCCAGGAAGCATCGCGACCAGATGCCCGAGCCTTCTCATCTGGCTCCTCTCGGTGTGGAGGAGCAGCGGCTCTACTCTGAGTCCCTCCCGGATGACCAAGCTTCTATCTCTAAGGGAGAGCCCGGTCATCCTGCGGAGAAAACCCATTTTGGCCGCCTGTATATCCTCATAGATGAGGGTAGGAGCAAAGATTGACCTGTAAATGGAGAGCTTTTCCTATCTGGCTAAACTCCTTCTTCACCTTAACAGACCAGAGCAGACACTGCAGCGATCTGCCTGTCGCGATCCTGAAATACTGGAACCTACACTTGGGGCTGTACCTCATTCCTGACCCGAAGCGGACACTCCACCCTTTTCCACCCTTTTCAAATTATTGAAATAAATGATCATGTTGTGCTAAGCGCCAAATGTTTTAAATCTTAGACTGTTTTCAACTAATATAATAACAATGCTGTAATAAGGTAAAATACACACAAAGAAAGAAACAACATTAAAGAACATTTAGCTTGATGTGTAGACTAGTTTATGGACCTCCAGGGTTGCAGCAGTGTGGTCATCTGGAACATATCTGGTCTTTAAACACTTGGAGTTCCGGGTCCAGTCAGCAGTTACATAGTGTCTGCTCATATAAGGGCTCATGTTTTAGGTTACATGAATGTCTTGACAGCTCAGAAACAAAATATAAATAAATGAAGGACGACTTTAAACTTCTGGGCTGTAATTTAAACAGCATATTTCCTGTTAAGAATGTGTTTCCCCAGTTTGCTGCTTTACATATGAAAACCACAGAAAAACATTTCTACCACTTTACACCATGTCTTATTCTCCAACTCCAAGTATGAAGGAAGGGAATGCAGAAAAGACAGAGCTGGAATCATAAATCAATAGTTTCGCAGTAAACCTGTTTATGTCTCCAAGTAGATGTTCTGTGTTGAATTTCTTGATTATCGGATTTATGGTTACCCCACCAGATGGCTCTTTATTCACAAAAAATCTGATTTATTTTACTCAATAGGAACATGAAGAACACATATTTTGCCATGGGCTCCTCTCATTAATGTCTGTTTGTTTATGAGGCATAAAGTATGAACATGATATGATAGAGGGAACCAGAGAGAGAAGTTAGCATTCCCATTTATCTCTATCATTTCACAGCAGCTCAAATGGTGTCTTTACACAAAGAAGTGGGAAAGAGTGGGAAGAAGTCTGGGGCAATGCACCATCAAATGTTCCCCATTCACCCCCTTTTGCCATCAATATATAGCTCCAGATGAGGAAAGGGTAAAAGTAGGGCAGTGAGAAGCAGGAGTGTAAAAACAGTGCAAACACAGAGGGATGCTGAGAATAAGACACCATGAATGCAGGGAGGACAGAAGGACAGAAGGAATAACAAATGAGACAGTTCCTGTTCTCATCTTTATTTCTTAGTTTCTTTTTTATGTTTTCTTCTCCTACAACCATTTGTTGGATTTCCTCAGTGGAACTATTAATTAAACATTAAACTCCAGACACAAAAGCAAATAAAATTAGTTGCAAATTATCCATAGTGCACGTTCACATGCTTGTTACAAAGCAACACTTTCCTTAATGGTGGCAGTTCCTCTTAAACAAAGAATTCAGATTATCAAGGATACATTCATAAAGTTCTCCTAGACAAAGCAAAATTTCCCATCACAACACACCCAGACTACCATTCTGCTTGCCTTAATCCTGGACCAGTAAAAAAAAAGGAGGTATGAATCACACACCATTATAAGGACCTTTTTATGGCCAACCATATCCCTTGCTTTTTACATAAAGGCAGATCTCAGTAGATGGGATACCTTGCCCTCAACTCATCCATTCTGAGCTTCCTAAATTCCTTTTATAGGTTTCAATTTCTTCTAATTTTCTTGACAAAATAATATTTTTGACATATGCTAGGAAGCTGCAATCCTAACATTAACATGCTAAAGTAAAATTCCTAAAAGACCCTAACAAGGATGGGTATCCAAGCAAAACACTGTTCAAACTCCAGGCAGTGATATGGACTGGTCTACTTTACAGGTTCTGATCCTTTCTCATGCAAACTACAAAAACAAGGTGTGATATGTAACGTCCTGGTGTTCTCAGTGAAGATGAAGGCGGTTTACTCCTTTTTTAAAGTATTTACTCTTCCTATCTTCTACTTGGGCTTCACTTCTTTCTGGATCAACATGCTGTTTCTAAACTGGATTTAAGGTTTATCCCTTCATCTGTCCGTTGATAGAGGTATCTATCATCAACATTGGGTATTTACCTGCATAACACCTCTGTTAAAACATTTAGAAATCTGTTCAGCTTCACCTATTTAATGGCAGATAGTCTGTCGTGTAAAATAAGTATTTTTTAAGTATTTAGTTCTAAAAATATTACCTTCATAACAGCTCCATATTGTAAAATCTAACTAAATTAAAATTTGTAGAAAAAAATGATGAAAAACCCATGGCAAAACATAAATCAGATTTTTTGTGAATAAAGAGCCATCTGGTGGGGTAACCATAAATCCGATAAGCAAGAAATTCAACACAGATCGTCTACTTGGAGACATAAACAGGTTTTCTGCAAATCAAAATCCAATTGTGAAGAGTTCCAGAGGTAAAGGCAAAGATTTTTTTGTGCATAAAGTGCCACCTGGTGAGGAAACCATAAATCCCAAAATGCTAAAATTCGGTACAGATTGTCGTCTTGGGGACCTAAACAGGTACACAAAGTATGATATTTTAATTGTGAAAACTGTTTTAGTTATTGTGCTCACATGAAGGATATCCGGTGGCGGCAGATGCAGTGGATGACAAGGCGGTTGTGATGAAACCATTATATCCCGACACTCCGCATTCGGGGATATAAATAGCATCTGGACGCAGATACAGAACACTGAGATTCAATAGAGTACGCTTCAAAAACGGTTTCATCCCGGCAGCCATAACTGCACTGAACCAGACATGAATATACAGTATCAGGACCGGCTGCTATGTCTATGATAAGTAATATAACATACGGGATATTTTCCATACGGGCTGGCTAACTAACTAACTAACTAACTAACTAACTAACTAACTAACTAACTAACTAACTAACTAACTAACTAACTAACTAA
>JBAMHX010000024.1:19045755-19055894 GCA_037177515.1 Pseudomugil tenellus | reverse complement strand
ATGTCTATTGTTCTCTTTACCTGCATGTGAAGCCCTCTGAGACAACTTGTTGTGATACTGGGCTATATAAATAACATGGAATTGAAATTGAATCTGAACTGAAATGAGAGTTGCACAAAGACTGCTTGCTGTTCCTACAGAACACAAACCTGCGACTAATCTCACTTCAAACTACGTAACATTGCTCTTTCTTTGAATGAAAGGCATCGAGAGCAAAAGTCAAAGAAAAAAAGACCAAAAAATCCTCTAAAGATGGATGAATTTCAAAGTTTTATAGACAGATGCAAATGTGACTGTTAATGAACCAGACAGATGGAGTTGTGCCGGATCATTAATGGACATGAGTCACCTCTTCAAGTCCGGTCCTAAGCAGCGAGGAGCCAAACGCAGCGCTCTTGTATTAATTAAACGTCTGACTTCTTTTAACATGACAAGAAGTTCACCAAAAAGCAGCGAACAGACTGCGTGCAGTGATGCTACAAACCTATTCAGAGCAGAAGCTTCGTTTCGTACGGATCTCTAAAACAATCTACTGAAACTTTTTCATCTTTCAGCCACTGAAGAAAGAAGAAGCATAAAATAAGAAGATTTAGCTTTAAATCTAAACATCTGACTTTATCCTCAATGCTTATCAAATCCTGTGTGAAACAAAGTAAGAAGAAAATCAATCAAAGTGTTGCCAGATGTTCCAAAGTCACACTTATGGATTATTAATATGTGAGAATGAGCCACCTCATGGCGCCTTCAGTTATTTGTGGGCAGCGATGATAAAAGTGTTTCCTAATAATCCTCTTCATTACCGTATAACCAGCATGTAACATATACATTTGACTTTGTTTATATTTTCTAATTTAATGTAGTTGAAAAATCTTGTGGTCTTTTGAAATAAACCTCACTGGTGTAACAAATTAATTTCAAAACTAAAGCAATATGTATGATATGATGCCTTTCCAGTTCCACTGCAATTCTGCAAAAAAATCACAATAAAAAAATGAAAAACTTGGAATGGAAACACCTACGTATTTAAAAAACTGAAATTTCTTTACGTTTTCATGAGAAAAGTATTCCTTCAAATCACAACTGAACTTATGTTCCTAAAAACCGTAAATGTGCATCTAATCAGAGTGTGATGTTAGCGAACCTTCGCCAATATTTACCCATGAAAAGCAAATTAAATATGAAACATTCTTCCTGAGCTCAATCAGATATTGAAAGTGACAGTGTGTAAAAAAGATTATTTAAATATTAATAAAAGGGGGAATCGGTTATAACTGTGTCTAGCCCTGGCCAATCAGAGAAGTGGGTGGGGCTACGCACACCCATATATGGCTCCGCCCCCTGCTTTATCATCATAACACAACACATCTTTAGATATCTGGATTTTCCTCATTAGATTAAAAAATGTGAAAATCCCTCAGTGCAGATCTTTTGTTGCTACTAGAGTGGTGCTTCCATAAGCACTTCATGGAAAATAGGACTTAAACGCTGTAATTTTATGTTTCATTACAATCTTAAAACAGCTGATCCCTAAATTTCCTCGTTTCTTTGTCCCTTTTCTTGGTCGGTCTGTGACTTGTTAAACTTTGTCCACAGTGAACAGCAAACACGTTACCAACCACTGAGCTTGTCTGAGAACTGCTGTGATGAAGGGAGAAGTTTACAAAACTCATCATCACATTATATACGTGACATTACTAGTTTAAAAATGTTATGTGGTTAATCTAAAAAAAATATTCTTATTATTGTTTTTGTGTCTAATATGTTTTTCTGTTCTCCGTGTTCGCAGAGGTGGTTATTTCTCATTGGCTGCTTGAAGAAAATGGACAGTGATGATGAGAAAGAAAAGCAGGTGGAAGACTTCCAGGAGACGTGGACCCAATCGCAACATAAAAACTGAATGAAAACATCATTTTCTCATGGCTCCTTTATGAGGAACGTTTGCTTCCGTTTCTCATAGTGAGAGCACTTCCATCTACTACAAGATTGCTCATGGGTGAAAGGAAACCTCATGATTAAAGGAGTGAAGATGCTCTCACACTGCCAGGAAGTCCGGCATCCATAAAGGCTTGTAACCTTCTCTCAGAACAACGGTCTCATTCCTGATCGCTTCGTTTGGTCATTGCAACATCAAACCTCTCACTAGCTGGGCTGTTGCAGACATTTCATTAGCAAGCGGTGGCAGAAGGTTGGGGCGGGGCTCACCCCTGATAATTCAGAAATATGCAGATAAAAAATGATAAAGTGATATGGGAAGGAATGGGGGTAAAAAAAAGAAATGTCATGCTCACGTTGTAGAAAAAAAGATTTTGCCTTCGCTGTCAGCAACATGGAACGTCAATCAAAGCCTCCACTTGTCAGAAAGGATGCTGTTTACAGACCTTTTCATTTGGAAATAACTTTTTCTCACTTTTCTGTTTCGAGCAACGAGGACGAAAACAGTGAAACACGTAATTCTAGGTGGGAATCATACCTTGACTCCGGAGGGAATATGTAGAGTGACCAGGTATCTCTCTGTCGACACCATTCAGGCTGTTTTTTCTCCAACCAGTGGAAAATCCTGGTAAAACGACTCTGCAGAGGAAGAAACAGACAGAAGGAAGAAGTTCCGCTACTAAAATCACCTTCCACATTATATAACGGGGATAAATACAGTAGTACACACAGTATGTACATATATATGTGCGTGTGTGTGTGTGTGTGTGTGTGTGTTATATAAGCTTATAGGACTCAATGATCCGTCCTGACGACGGTCTTTGTTCATGTAGACAGAGAAACAGAAATTCAGACTGACCAGTTGGGCCTCCTCGTCTACATTTTCATCTTCTATGTTTTCCTCCAAAGAGACATTCGTGGGGGCGATGACTGACGGAGATCCCTTCCCATTGCAGTCACTGTGCCCTGGGGGCCGTAAGTGTCCCAGGGAAGGAGGTCTGGAGCTGTGCATGCTGGCTGAGCGGTACATGTGGGGCACCTTCACAGTGGAAATTAGAAGAAGAAAGCAAAATGTATTTATTGTTAGATGTTTATAGTGTGAAAACAGGCGATGATCAGATTCACAAAAGCTTTTAAAGATCAGCTGAGCTGAGTTACCTCCTTCAGTTTAGCTTTTTTAGACAGAACAAGAAGTTCTGACGTAGTAGCTGCAGTGAGGGGAGGCTTACCTGCAGGAGGGCATCACAGGGCAAATCCATGGAGCTCCGAGTCTCCACCGACTCCATCCTCCTGTGTCGGGGCCCACTCTGCGCCTGGGACATGGAGTCCGTCCTGGAAAGGGAGGCGTCATCTTCCTCCATGAGCCCACCTTCTCCCCCGCCTTCCCCATCGTCTGAACTGGAGTTGCCCTCCCCGGATAAGAGCGAGCGCCGCTCACCAGACTGCCGCTTCTGCCGTTTGTACGACGGTGCCCTTCCTAGACTGTTCCAGCTGGATCTGCGGCTCCAGGGGGGCTGGGGGGACGTGCTGCGGGTGCTGGACTGAGGTGGGAGGATTTCAGTGTGAAATACAGAGCGGCTGCTGCATTAATCATCATCAATCATAAAACCAAAAAACAGCAACAGGACACAAAAAATCCATTCAGACCCGCAGTCCTGGGAAAGCCAGGTGGGGGAAATTCCTGGCATGTGAGCCCTAACGCTGGCTCCGTCACATCCCGGCACTGCTTTACCACGAGAGGCGTCACAAGATTAATAACAGAAATACTAACCGGTGATTTGTCAAAGCAGGCTGGCTCCATGGAGACATTGCTGCCTCCCAGGATGGGGTCACCTCCCGCTGGCAACTTGGGGACGGGCATCGGGGTGGCAGCAGTGTGTGTAATGCGGGGTGGGGTCAGGCTGTTCTTCATTTCCACGTGACCGTTAACTGGCACTAGTACAGTAAAGATGAATGAAGAAAATGGCAAATAGAAAGCGATGCATCCTACAGCTGGATTATCCTCAAATATGTAAAACTATCAAATATTTTAACATTCTGTTTAAAGAACCGTACCAAATATGTTAAAAATGTGTGTTTCCAGATGTGGAGTGAAGTGGAACAGAGGCGGGGGGGCTCCAGCAAAGTATTTACACAGTACAGGTAAGAAGGAGGAGGCAGGTTACACTAATCATTAGGTTTATGTTTGATGTATTTCAGGCTGATAAATAAAATGAGGAGGATTTAATAAGATCTTCTTGCTTTTTAAACGTGTTGGTTAACAAAGTTCCATATAATATGTAACAATCTGATAAAATGTGCTAACAAGTTCAAAATAAACATTCATCACTGTGAAGCCAAATGCAGACGCAGTGTGTGACAAACTGTGTGTGTTCTATGTTTATATGTAGTAGATATAGTTATATGTAAACAACCAAAGTTAAGTTAGCTCTAATCTATATATGTATATATATATATATATATATATCTCGTCTGTTTTTTCCTTTGATTTACAACATTGCTGCAGTTAATTGAATTTGGATTGTCTGTAGATTTTTCACACCATCCTGTTTCACAATCTAATGCTGCAATTTCCTCAGATCAGTCAAGCATTTTTAGTGCATTTTTTAGCAGCATCTGGCAGATAATTAGCTTTTAAACATCGCTTCAGCATTTATTTGTTTCCCAATGAATGGCACAAAGTAATATTTCATGTGTTTTTACTAAACTAAAGTTGAATATTTATCTCAAAGACTACGTTAAGATCAGATTGCTCATTATGTTATCATTTTAAAAACGTTAGAAATATAATATGGTTTTAATTTTTTTTTTTTAAAAATGCTTAAAATAATTGAATGAAAACGAGGAAAAGTGCGGGAGAGTTTGCGTATAAGGCATACATGGAAGCATGCTGTGGATATAATTTATGAAATGCAATATTTAAAAATGGATGCCTTGCACTCTTATTGAACAACATGAATATTTCAGCAATGCATTCATATTATGGGATGGTGGGAGACTATATTATCCTAAGTAGCAACACATGTACATAACATAAGGAGGGAATTCAGCTTAAATAAAAATAATTCCTTCCTCGTCCTTTATTCGAGGCCTGGGAGATGTATGCAAGTGTCATCCAGCTTGTGAAGGGGGTGCAGAGGTGATGATACAATGCTGCTCTCCATACGTTACTGTTTCCATTTGGCTTTCCAGTCCAGGAACCCCTGACTGCAGAACGCAGATCAAGGCGTGCCTCAATGTGGGCGGGGTTACACGTTGAGCTCCGCCCAATAAACATGACTCTTCTTTGTGGGGGTAACTGCATTTTTCCCCCCATACTCAATAGCACTACCTACGGGATTTAAGTGGTAAATGACTAGTTTTGGCCACTATGATACTTCACCGCAACCATCACCGCTTTTTTTCCTCATTTCATATGTTTCTGCATGCAATAGCACTACTTACCAGATTAAGTTGTGTTTCTTGAGATGATTAAATTAAGGCTTGCCTTTTACATTTTTAAAAATATTATTATTATTAGTTGTTTTGATTTTAGGAAATATACACTATTGCTTTAAAAATGTATTTTTTTTTAGCAAAATGCTTCTTTTTATATGTAGCTACAGGAACAAAAAAGGCCGACAGAACAAAACCGCTGACTAACATCAGTTATCTCTTGGAAATAAAGTGTTCAACTTCTAAAATGTACCGATCGCTTATTATTAATCGATGCTTTACTGGTATAAATGATGTGAAAATATAAACTAAATCCTAAAGTAAACACAGGTTCCACCAACATATTGTGTATGTAATCATTGTTGTGGCCTTTAAACTATATTTCAGATCAGTTCACACACAACTCAAGGAGCTCATAGTCTCAGGTCAACTACAAGTGGCGAGTAAAACCCCTCACCCTGTTCAGTAGGCGGAGCTCAACGTTTAACTCCGCCCACATTGAGGCACGCCTCGATCTGCGTGCTGCAGTCAGGGGCTTCTCTTCCAGTCTGCTCCAACAGTAATGACACTGGATGAAAACTAGTTTACAAGGAATTATGGATGAGGCTGCTGAAGAGTTTAGAGCCAGTCAGACATGTGCCCACTTAGTGTGGTCAGAAACCCTGAGGGGGGGTGGGCTGAGGAGACCGCAGACACTGAGCAGGTGGGGGCGTTCTGTATCACATTCATTTTTTAAAAGCACAGCGTCTTTAGAACACCAGCAGTGAATAATGCAAACAGAGGTGACAGATGCGTGTTCGGTGTTTGTAATAATAAAATTCATATAGAGATGAAATGAAGTCTTTTTCTTGCACATGTGGAATACTTCCATGCGGCGTGTATGTGCCTCACCTGCAGAGGGAGACAAATCCTTCTTGCTGCCGTTCACGTCCTCCATACTTCGTGCGACAGAATCTATCTCCGAACCTGCTTTAGACGCATCACCCTTGACACATGAAAACACACACAGTGTCACAAAAGAACAGCAGCGAAAATGTCATGTGATCTCACCCAGGTGGCGTCAAATACTGTCATGTTGTTGGGCGTCGAGGCATCACAATACAGAATGAAACCTTTTACAAATACTTTTGGGTTTGCCTGTTTTAACTTAACCAACTAGCCAAGCTAATCAAGTAGCTTTGATCTATCACTTTATACACACTAAGTCTGCTTTAAAAACATGTTAAACTACTGACAACACAAAGGTAATGCATATATGAAGTAATTAAAAGTGACATCAGTCCTAACACTTGGACTTTATTGCATTAGCCTCAGACTATTAGCCAGCAAGCTAACTCTACTGAATTCATCTCACAAATGCCACATAAGGGAAACCTAACCAAGTACTTTTGAAACTTTAGCTTAAAGTAATACTGAGAGTCACAAGAGAAGTCACGATGTCGAGAACTACATGTAAGGCAGGTCAAACGGGGACTGTGTATCCTGTAAAGGTAAGCAAAAACTTCTCTTCTTTTTTCCTTCTCCAGTGTATTTGCCTTGGAGTTTAACAACTAGTCTAAACTGTACTGCGTATTTATATTCAGGATTCTATTCAGGGACTTCTGGTTCAGGGATGTGGTGTCCAAATCCAATCCTCAAGGTCTGCCATCCTGCAACTTTTAGATGCATCACTTCTCCTACACACCTGAATCAAAAAGCTGAATTTCCTCTTCTGCATATCACCCGGCTCTAAAGAGACCTAAAGATCTAAAGAGACCTGGTAACGAGACATTCATTTCATTTCTGTGTTGGACATGGGTTGCATGATGGTAGATCCCGAGGACCTAAGTTGGGAACCTCTAATGTAGGATACAAATGCAGAGATGGCTCCCAATCAACCCTTATAATACTTACAACAATTAATATAAATGAAAACTTTGACTTATAATAAGGTTCATAATGAAGTACGGAAAGTTTTTGTATGTCAACCAAAATCACAGAAAGACTGGGGAGCCTGTAGCCTATCGCAGCTATTAGCAGGCGGCAGGCAGCGAACACCCTGGACAGGTCACCAGTCCATCGCAGGACCAAAGCAGAAAACACAACCAGTCACACTCACTTCTAGAACTTTTACTCACTAATTAACCAAACAAACGGGTTTTTGGAGTATGAGAAGGAGCTGGAATACCAGGAGAGAAAGTACACGTACATAAGGAAAACATGCAAACTCCACACAGAAAGTCACAGGAGTGTCACATGTATGAACGCTGCGACCTGCTTCCATACATCCTCCACTCATATTATACACACCTTCTCATTTCAAATAAAGAAACAGTAAAAATCATGTTTGGAGCATTTACTGTTGTTGTTGGAGCATAATGGCAATATTTGTGGGTTGGGACCTATTGCTAAAGGACATCTGATCACAAAGATGACATGGAGCGTTAGCTGGCAGTATGTGACGCCCTGAGAATGAGAACTGATTCCAATATTTCTTTAAAACTGGACTGAAGTTGCCTCTAAACACAGATCCCCGATCAGCTTCAGCTACTCTCCATCTAGTATGTCACAGCTCTGATTCAGATCTGACCATGGATCAGCTGCTAGAGGCAACCTCACAGTGTGCGCAGAAAGGTGAGGCTGTTGTCTCCTTGATCCTAAAGGTCAGTGCTTGAAGGGTACAAGAGGGTCAGAAAGGTCAGATAGGTAAAGAGTTGCCATGCGTGAAAAAAAACAAAGGTGTGTGTTTTTTATGACCTGTTAACACCTACGTAAAGGGCTACAGGGTGGTTGCCAGATCTAAGAACACAACAACACCAAGCATGCTGCATGAACTCCATTTATGATCAGCAATTCAGTTTGTTATGGGTCTGGATTGCGATGTAATATAAATGATTCTCATTTGCAATTCCTTTACTCTTTCTCGCAGACTTTTCACAATCCTCCAGTTACTGTCCTTTAGCCTTCGCTTCATGCTGCTTTCTACTTACAAACCCATTAAAGTGAAAGAGATTCTACTTGTATTTGTTCTGCCACACCAGCACCCGCAGGCATCATTAATATGTGTGAGAATGCCAGGTGGATGCTGGATTAGAAGCATGCCGACCCAGTGAGTCAGACCTCTGTGGCAGCAGAAAGAATAAATTGTGCTGCAGAAACGCCTCAGGACTACATCACCACGTACCCTTACTTGAACTTACAAATTACTTTTTTTGATACTTCCCATGAGTATAAGAGAAAGACAACGTGGTTATAGATATAGTACATATATTATTTGTTTACTGCATGCATTCATGGCATTTAATCTTTTAGACAACAATTTGCATTTTTCCGCAGCGGTGAAAGCCACTTTATTGTACCCTGGACTGTTGTTGCCTGGCTAATAGATCATGGAGAAATTATGTAAAGAGAGTGAATTCTAATTAACTGCTGAGTCTATCAACAAGCAGGCTACTTGGAGTTTTCTGGGATTGGTATGCCCATGCATCTGCATATTTTAGAGTGCATTTACTATTTTAGCATATAGGCTCACAGGAGGCTACATGGAAAACCTGGAAACCAGTAACCACACCAGTTAAATTAGAGAGTGTCAAAGTAGTACTAGGTGCATTAATGGCTAAGTTTCTTCTTGTAAATAGAGCATATGCCAGAGTTGTAAGGTCCATTTTAGGACATTTTAGATCTTTTGCATTTCACAAGTCCTCTAATTCAAGAGACCAGATGGGTTGCTTGTGAATGCACTTCAAATGTGACCTGCAAAGGCTTCTTCTAAATTATATCTTTACATTTCCACATTAGAACAAACATCATTGTCTGATGTAAAAAAAAATCAGACGAAAGTCCTGATTATTAAACAAGCTGGGTCCCAATTCAGTCTGCACACTGTGAAGTAGTAAGGCGCCAAGCACTGTCCCATTGGAAGCTTTTTCTAATCCACCGTAGAAAACACTTCCACCCTTTATCACTAGACTTTAGCAACACTGCCTTGTAGCATACTTTATGACAGAATTCATTTAATTACATGGGTCTCACTATCTTAACTTTTAACATAAATTAATGTCAGTTAACCTGAACAGGGTGGTCTCTCAACCCAAGGTGACCTCACTTGGACGGCCTCCTGTGTATATTATTAGTTTTGACCCAAAAATGAAAAGAAGTCAAATAAAAATGTCTTGCTCCATTTTCTTATGATTTTAAACAAGAGTTTAATGTGTTTCTGGAAAGAATGGGAACACTTCAAACTGATAAATATCACACCTGTAATTGCTAGGCAATGGGGGACTGGAGCATTATGGGTTCTTCTCATATACTTCTCATATAAGTTTGTTCAGTAACAGTAAGTGGTTTTGGAGTATGCAGACTTTGTAGGACATCCCATAGCCATAGTCTGCAGACTCTAAAGTGTTCAGAACCTGAACTGAAACACAGATAAAAATGTGGACAACAGGTAGCATAATAACGCACAAGACTTTGATACATCAATTTAGCCATTTACGCTTACAGTTTTCGAGTAACTTCTAGGCTACAATTTGTCAATAACATGTTACATTTTGGGTATTATCTGGTTGGGTTATAACAATAGAATTACTAGATTCAGATTAGAAAAAAGAAGAATATTGGTGGGGGTTATATAGCACCTCTGCCAGTGTCTGCGCTTTAACCTTATTCTGTTTTCTCTTAAGCGATCAGTTGGAGCAACTCCCGTGGGGGTGTAAAGTAGGGCTGCCACAATTAGTCGACTAGTCACGATTACGTCGACTATTTTAATAGTCGACAACTAATTTAATAGTCGA
>JBAMHX010000024.1:19031216-19045094 GCA_037177515.1 Pseudomugil tenellus | reverse complement strand
ATATGATCCGATTAGTCGACTAATCGAAAAAATAATCGATGACTAATCGATTATCAAAATAGTCGTTTGTGGCAGCCTTAGTGTAAAGTCACTAGTGTCTGCCACAACCAATGGCAGAACTACTGCCAGTTTAAGTTTCATCACATACGAGTTGATTCCAGATGCTCCTGTAGCTCAGTTTTCAGTGTTTTATTGGTTAGTTTAGGACTTTAGGTTAAGGGAGCAGCCAAGACCCTACAACCCACTGCAAGGCTGGTTTCATTCTGACCTGATCTTGCTTTTCTTTTGGCCAGGGCTTCTTTCACCTTTATTACTTATGGTTATATAAATTATTTTTATGTAATCCTGCTCAGTGGTCTTCTATGGCTTGAGTTTGAATCTTATTTAATTCATAGACCATAAAAATGGTAGCATATTTTGTCCATTATTTGGAAAAAGACGCTGATAACTATATTATGACACTGTCTAGCCTGGTCAGAAAGCAACAGCAAACTTGTAAAATGGAGAAAATGAGATTATCGCTTTATGTTGATTGAGCTGACTTTAAGTATTTGGACCAATGGTATAAAGAGACGCCTCTAACCAAAGATCTGCTCTATTATTTATGGATGTTTAAGCTCTTAACACTACACTTCAGAGCTAAAGTAAAAAAAAAAACTACATAAGATGGCAGCAGACATTAATCCAGCTCCAACCTGAGTGTGAGCTGTAAAACTTCCTTCACTTCCTCCTTGTTGATGTTCCCACATTTTCTTTTCTCTTTTGTATTTCTGTATCATCTTCTCTTTGTTGTTCTTTCCTCCCATTTTAATCTCCTATTCTCTTTCTAATATGTGCATTTTTCTCGCAGGCAGAAGAGCCATAATTTAGCCGTCAGGCATCAATTCTTCTAAGAAAAGAACACGACAGAAAATATTAAAAAATTTAGCTTACAATAAAAGGAGACATTTTAGTTTGGAGTGATATTCACATTGAGACAGTGGGAGGAAGCAACAGAGAGAAGAGAATTATTAGAAGGCCTGTTTTCTTGCTGTTTTTCTTTGCATTAATGCAAAGCGTTCACTAAGCAACACAAATTAAGGATTCACCTGAGATAGCAAAGGTGGATTTAATCATCCACCAAGGAGAGCTTTAGGAAATCCTTAATCCTAAAATAGCTGGTTTGTTTAGATAGCTTGTTTATTTTCAGCTACATCAATTTGGGTATTGACTTGGGAGCAGGAGATGGGTGAGATCAGGTCCGGTTCTGATAGCCAGACAATAATTGACACCAGCAGCACACAGTGGTTTCTCAATTACATTTCTTCAAAAAGGTTTAAAATTGAGTATGGAGGCTGGCTGTTGATAGCAGGAAGCTAAGTAATTGTTTCTATATGTGTACGCAGCAAAACTGTAGCCTCTGCACCACATTTTAGACAATGATCCTGAATTAGATTTAGATGTAATATTACATTGAAGCCTTAACCATATTCACGGCAAAAACACATAGAATAAGCAAAGGCAACTTATTTTCCCATATTTGTGTTCAGATCATTTTTAATCTAATACACATGATAAGGTGAAAAATTTAGATGAAATTTTGTTTTTAAAATATATTCAATTGATGATCCTTCATGTAAATCCTGAAGAACAGGTGAAAATACGGGTGTTCAAAAACATGAGAATTACAAAGTTTAATTTAAAATTTACAAATTTACTGCATGTAAACATTTTACAACAAAACAGGTGTTTTGTATATATGTTTTATGGTATTCTCGAGGATGAAAGACTGGGAGATTTCTTAAGTTTTCTAAACTTTGAAACATAGTTACCTTTCTTTGCTTGACAAATCTATAACATAATTTTACAATTTTCCCCTTAATAGTAACAAAACCTTTTGGGAAAAGCGGCAAAGACATCTCTCTTGGCCAATACGAAATTATAGATTTGATTTGCATCGTAATCACCACTGTTACTGCTGCTGCTTAATGCTAATAGGCTAAAGAAAAACTTCTTTAAAGATGAAGCTTCTGCTAGCTTAAGGCCAACAGCAGTAACCACAAATTTTAGGTAACAAGAAAAAATTTAATATAGGTTTACGGTGAGACCAGAAATGGTCATAATACAGTCTGTTAGCCTGTAAGTTCAGAAATGGCTGCTGCATACATAATGCTACTGATTTGCTGTCAGAACCGTTGTTTATGCTAATGATAACTCTTGCTGTCTAATAGTGTTCTTTGTGGTTTTTCTTCAGCTTTGCTGACTGAAACGTCTTTAAAATGTGTGACTTAATTAATTTCATTCTACAGGAGAAAGAGAATGTTTCTAACTGAAATTTGCAATTAATCAGGCATAGTTAGGTATGATATTTTGGGACAGATAAACAGAGTAATGTATGTGTATTTGGAGAACTTTCTACTCACAGTTGAATATTTATTACACTAAAATACTGAAAACATCAGTTAAAAGTAGTAATCACGATTTGAATTAGAATCAGGAAATACAATGCTAAATCGACTGTCGCACATATGTTGATGCGAATTTCACCTGATGGTGAATATTATTTTCATATTTTTCACAAGTGATTTCTATGTACAACATGTTTTTGTTAAATACAGTATGAAGACAGTTCAAGACAGCAACAGAGAACAATACACCTCTAATAATAGGTTTAATGGTTAGACAAGCCAAGCAGACTCCACTCACAATGTCCATGTCATGCTCTGGCTCATTCCCACTCAAACATCTGAGTCAGTTGTGATTTTGGAAAAATACTGAATCGGTTTGAATAGCATCCAGTATAGTTAAAAAAACATGAAGACAAGGCATTGGAACTATTTGTTTGTCAAAGGTCTAATGCTTCTGAGTGTACTGGCCTTGTCTTACATCAGCCTGATTTATTATCTTTCATCTTCAGATCTGTCTGGATTTATCTGGCAACAATACAGACCTCCTAAAAAACAAGCTCTTATCCAATTCCCTCTTCCCCCTCTCTTCTTTACTTTATCTTTCAGCCAGATAAAACAAAGTCTGAGGTGAAGAGTTTTTTGGCAGAGACACTGCAGTCTCCAAACGTAAGAGCTGGAAAAGAAAAAGTGGCTTGTGACTGAGAAAAGAGCATTCATCATGAACTTTAATGTGGAGTCTGCTTATACAATAGAGCAGAGAAAAAGGCATGGCAAACATGTATCCACTGTATCCAGTTAGTGTTAGCAGCAAAGGGCATCATGCAGGAAGCAGGTTAGATGACTTGCAGATGATGAGATAGATCCTCTACAGCAGCTAGATGGAAGCTTGTTTTGGCCAACTTGGGTCACTGCCACTGCCCCACTGCCAATTACTGCCACTGTCATTATTACTGATACAAGTCCTAAAAGTTTAACTAACTCAAAAGAGAATTAAAAAAAGGATAATTTTACATTATTTTATTTTGTATTTAGATTAAACTTGAGGATTAACTGTTAGGTAGTTGTACCACTATGTTTCACCAGTTTTTATATTGGAAATACTTCTGTTTTAGCTAAATAACTGTCAGCTAAAACTGCCTGTCGGTCACACTGTGCTTTGGTATGTATGATAATTATATCCCTGAATGGATTGTTGGGCATATTATCGAATTTTCTCCGACCGCCACTGCGTCTGCCGCAGATCCTTCTTGTTAACGCAATAACTTATACAATATTCAATTTCGAGTTTTCATATTTTACACATGCATAGATGTCACAGAGAGGATGAACTGATTCAGTTTTGAGTGATTTATCATTTTTAGGTTGGCCACCAGGGGGCGCTCAAACCTGAAAACTGTTTTGGCTATAGAGACATTGATTGTTGTTGTTTACATTTGGTTCATTCCGCACATGTGCACTATCTGGCAGCAAAATAAATCACCAACCCTTCGTGTTTACACAATGGAAATTGCTAAGAAGCTAAAATCAAGTTGCTTAAAAGCAAAAGAGAATCCTCTTGACCATTTATCAGAGAAGGATGGGTGAAATATACGAACAGAAATTGTATGTGCGTGACGTTCGTTTCCTGATCCGTTTGAAACTGATGAAAAGCAGTGGGAACATAACCTGTCGAGGTGGCCGCCTGTGAAGTATGGCGACATTTTGAACTTTTAAGCCGAAGTCTTGAAATCTTACAAACCGCTGGATGGATAGATTTTTTTTCTACTACAGTGCAAATGACTCACTATGGTTCCTACGGAGTTACTTTCCTGCTGAATGAGGCTGAGCTGAAGGAGCTGACTGCCAGCGGGTGTGTCGGATTACTACGTGTCCACAACACAAACGCTGGACACAGTGATTGTCGCCTAATTTTTCAGCTTTGACAGAGGTCTACCAGGCTTTTATTATCGAGAAAGTTTATTATTTATCAAAGCCATGACAATCTGCACAGCAACTCAATTCAACGGTGTGTATGCGCATCAAAAGGAGTGACAACTGACAACGACACAAAAAAAGTTTTTAAGGCTGGAATACAAGAATGAATGATTCACGCAGGACACACAGCGAAATACACTTTAACCTTTAAAATGTTCAAAAAGGGTGAGTCAAATCTCAGGTAATAGCAGATTAACTGGTTTCCCTGTAGGATTACATCTGAAAAAAATCGGGTGTGTCCACTGCTTGTACTCACGATGATAAACATGTATAATGTAAAGACGACACGTTCATAATGTTCTGTTTGTGCAACATCTTTGTTTACAAACTGTAAAAATAGACGACGCTACGCTCTAGTTAATATATGCAATGTCTGCGGCGAATGTGTCTTTCTGCCGCCAGCCTTAAACTACGTCAATGAGCAGCTAGACGTCACTCGTCAATGTGTTTAAATCTTTGAAACTATTTATCCGATTTACCTCAAATCAAGTGCAAATCAAAGGTCATGACCTAAAGATGTGTCACATAATGATGTTATACCTGAATGTTTATCTATTATATATGTATTCTAGGATTGAGGAAATTGGAGATTGGGGTGTTCAGGGATATACCCCTAGCTGTTGCCTCCTGTGGCATTATTTCTAGATGTAATATGAAATTAATTGTTGTTATCTTGTTGATTGCATTTCATAGTCTTTTCTGGTTTGCAATGTATATTTTATTATAAGTAATATTAGGTGCAATTTAACTACATATTGAAATTTAAATTTGTCCCTGGGCAAAAACAAATTAGTTGTTTTTATTTGAATTTTCATATGATGATAGGATTTAAAGTTCAATATGCTCAAAGTTTTGTTTATTTTCTGAATTACGTTTATTCAGTTATGTCATTACTTTCAGAGAAAAAGCCAGAAATTGGAAGCGTTTGCATTCAGAATGATATAAACAACTATGCAAATGATACATGTCACATGAGGTTAATTACATTGTGGTAAAAAATTATTATTCTGATTGTTGATTTTGATGATAAATCAAAAGATGAGCAGATGTCCGGATTGCCTGCCTCTACTTAATAGCATACTATTAGTATGTTAATAGCATACTAACCACTAACATTCCCTACAAAAATCCTTCTAGGGAAATGCAATTTGTTTGCCTTCATGTAAAATGAGCCGCTCATTTGCTCATCTTTGCTGTTGATCATCTTTTGTACTCATAATTTACCCAAGAGACTGTGGCATCCGTCCAGGCTTTGGAGAAGCTCCTACATTAGTTCTCTAAAGGATTGGACTGGCAGCCGCAAAGATCTCCAAACTCCAGCTAAAAAAGGACACTTGATGCAAACCTTAGTTTACAGGCAACTACATTATTAAATGGTTATCAATTAAGGTAGCAACATGGTGCCAAACAGGCATTCATCATTCTGTCAGTGATGTCAAACCAAGCTGTTAAGAGGTCCATGGCATCCCTGCAAAGTCTCTGTAGGGCAGGATGAGGAGGAGGGATGAAGGTGAGAACGAATGGTACGGCAATTCAATGAGAGGGAAGCCAAAGCTGCAGTGCTGTACATACCCCTGAGTCTACAGGCAGCTGAATTATACTCAGCTGGGCATGCAAGTCCTCCCGTTTGGACACTTCCTGTTAGCGGAAGTGATCGGTGCAGCCGGACAGGAGGAGAGAGGCGCGCACAGGAAAAGAAGCACAGAGGTGAGAAGTGGAACCACAGCAGAAAGTTACAGAATATTTCAGCCTGCTGGAACATTCTGGCTTCACCGTGCAGCAGAGCATGTCAAAGCACCCGTCCTGGATCAGAGTGTGCTGCCTTTAGCGCTTCAGCAACTTGAAAAAGCGCGAGAGTTCAGAACAGTGTAGAGCGCAGATGAAACAGTCATGGTGTACCTTCCAGGTGAATCCAGGTGCATTTACACATTTAATGACATTCAGGACACATTGGTCAGTGTGGAGGCGTTCCCTTGTATCTGATACACATGTTATTTTTATGTGTTTGTTAACTTATATGGTGAGAGACAACATAAAGAAAGAACATCTTGTGTCTATTTATGGTTAAAAGGTCTCTGTAAAGAGACAAGTTGGTGTGTTTGCAATCTCTGTAGTGGATATTGTGTTCTGTCACAGAGATGTAGTGTTACAGCCTGACAGAGAGGCGCAGTGAGAGAAAATGGTAGATAAAAAGACTGTGAGAAGAGATCATGGGGACGTGCATAGGATGGAGAAAGTAGTTAAAAAAAATATGATATCCCCTTTGCTTTCGTTTCCACTGAAATATGAACATTAAACATAACACACTTTTCTATGCGTGTCTCTTGGCACCACAGCCGAATATCTCTCCTGGCTTGGCCCACGTCATTCAAGTACCCGTTACCTAGCAACCCTGACGCAGGGAAAGTTTGGCTGACTAAAAATAAACTTAGTGTTTGCAGAAAAGGATGTAAAGTTGAAAAAAAGAGGAGAGGGAGAATTAAGTCAACAGCTCTTTTATAATACAGGAGGGCAGAGGGGAGAACCGAACCTCAGAGCTTCTCCTACTCAGCTTGAGGGTGTGTGTGTGTGTGTGTGTGTACTGCTATTTACGGATTTAGCTTTTCACCTTATTCTGGTTTTTAATTCCCTTTGAAGTTGAAATTTAAATCCTATTCAACTTTTTGTCTTAGGATATTCCTACATGTGTTTGCACCATTCTGTAGTAGTGTGTACTTCGATGGAGATGTATAAAGTTGCTAGCAGTCTGCCTTCTACAAAAGTAGCACAAAATGATAAGCAGCTCGTTGAAGTCTAATATCACAAGCCTACTATGTCAACCACTTTGCAAAAACCTTCATTTGCTGCTTAATTAGCTAGTTTAGCAGCTAGCTTATTTAGTGTCATGTTAGTTTGTTGCGTGACACTAGGCATGTAGTACTTTACAGGTTTTACTTAAAGCCCTTAAGCTAACGATGCTGCTAGGTTCTTCAGAGCAGGCTAACACTTGTTTGTTGGTTCATAATTCATTATTTCATGTAATTTTACTGCTACTACTTTACTACTATCCTCTTTACTTATGCAGCTATAGTGGATATTTTTACTATTATCCACTTTAGCTGTTTAGTTATATGGTAGAGGGCAGGGATCTCCAAATCCAGTCCTTGTGGGGTAGTATCAGTCAGGTATGACATGATTTCCTGCAGCAACACATCTGATTTACATAAAAGGGGAATTAGCAGACCCACACAGAACTTGACCACAAACCACTTTCATTTGATTCAGGTGTGTTTCAGTCGGAAACTTTTAACCCCTGCAGTTCACCGGCATTCGAGAACTGGATTTGGAGATCCCTGCTATCAGGATAAATTTCACAAAGCACCTTAGCTGTGTCATTAGATGGATTTTATTCTAATACTTGTAGATAGCAGGAATCAGCTAGGAGAATCAGACTGTGCTAAAAGCTGCTTTGAATGAGGCATAGAAAAAATTTGGGGTAAAGACTTTTGTTGTCTTATTTATTTATTTATTTTTGCAGGAAATTTTAAACACAAGAATTCTTTTTCCACAACACTTTGCACAACTAACCCCAGCTGATAACTAGTTAGCTTATTTTAACACCGTTTAATGCTATATTTTATTAGCATTGATTATTTTTCTTTTATGGATCCATTTGATAGCATACATCATCATAATCAATGGATAAACTGTGATTAAAATACCTGCTGCTGCCAAGTAGTAGGCATGATTCAAAAGCAGGACAGTCTAAAAATCCATTTAAATTTCCATTTGAAAGTGATCCTTTTTATAATTTTAGAATTAAAACTTGATCTCAGCATCAGTCCACTGGAAATTATTAACTTAAATCAGCCACAAACTGCAGTTGATTCAAAACTTGACTCACCTGTTTCATAATCTAGAATAAAGAGTGGTTCATTAATGAAAACAGTATTACAAGGAAATAAATTTTATTTTTAGGGAAGTGATAAATGCTTCTCAGTTTGGATGAAAACAGCCAAGAGTTATGCATTTATTTCCCTCTAACACATTAATCTAAATGGGTTTGGGTCAATTCTATGTGAATCTATTCACCGCGGTCACACACGTGGTATTTCTATAGCAGATAAGCTAAATAGCAGGAGAATCCCATTCAAATGAATCCATATTTTATGAAGCTGTCAACCTTTCTCTTGGCCACTCCTCATTTATTCTTTATCCTCTCATCCAAGAAGCTAAAGGGTGTCAGAGATTAAAGCATTGGTGCAACCATCTCTTTAAAAGAAAAAGGGAAGCAGACAGAAACGGCATACCTGTGTCATTCATTCTCTCTTTTATTTTAGTCTCTGTTATTTTCTTCCGAACAATCTGCCTGTATCAAATTAAGGGCTGGTTGACAACTGTAGAGAGATCTCTCTATGACTTTCAACTTATTTTCTTACTATTAGTCCTGAAACTGATCACAAAAAAATGATAAAAAATAATAAAACCTCTTTGAATAACAGCAAACATTAATCCTTTTCCTTCTTTCTTTTTGTGGGTTTTTTCCTCCTCTTAGAACAACCGTAAGCCAAAAGCAGTGGTGGGTAACACATCATTTGTTTCTCTGACATTTAAATATGCACACGGGGGTTAGGGGATGTCGGGGGGAGGGGACAAAAATAATATATAAGAATATGAGACTGATGGAATTGAATTGTGAGAAACGGGATGATGCACAGTCTAGTCGGGTGAACATAGTTTTCTGATGTACTGTACTTTATAGCATTGGCAAATAAACAGAACAATAACGAGGATGACTGCTGAGATACTGGGAATGAGTGGGAGGTGAAAGAACTGACATGTTAAGGGAAAGGCAGATGAAGGGGAACACAAAGAAACTGAAAGCTGCAACGACTATGCATGATCTCACGTCCTCACATAACCTGTAGCAAAGCGTGCAGGATGAAATGAACGTCTCTAGAATGTGTGTTGATAAAAGTACTAATCCATTGACGTAATGTGTGTCTTGGCTAAAAGCAAAATCTGCATCTCATTTCCAAACTTCAATTTTCTTAGAAAAAAAGGACCTGGAAGCAATCGAAGCCAATTTGACCTGAAAAACAAGGTGTTTGCATTGCGATTCATACCTCTGTTTGAAATCCTTCAACCAGAATGGCCACCAACAAGTTGAAGAGGACATAATTGCCAAAGGTCATTAGTGCGATGAAATAGAGAGCGGCTACAGGAGATGTGGAGGCCATGCCGTTGTACAGCACTTTGTTCCAATCCTCCTGGGTTAGGATCTGGTGGAATGAAAAAAATCATGAATCATGAACTGGTTTAGCATTTTTATGACATAAACTGATGCACTTTTTAAAGGCCTGTTAGCTTTTTCATTTAGAGTTATTATCAATATCGGCATTAAAATGTGATATCAGAAAACATCCGTAACGGTTTTTACTTTTTGTTTTAGGAAAACTTTTACATTTACATATTATATATCAAAGTCTCCTCTAACTCAAAATGACAAAACATTTCAGGTGTCATGAATACTTTTCCAGACATGTTTGTTTTGCACAACTTGCAATAAAGCCTGTAGTTATAACATTGTAAAATGTGTGAAATTATTTCAGTGTCTGCAGACATCAAATTTGAAAAATTCTGAAGGATATATGTTATTTACCTAAAAAAATATTTTTCTTATGGGACCGAAGTATATAGGCATCAGTTGAGATTGGTATAAAAATTAAGGATTTCACAAAATTGGCATATCAGATATCAGTAAAAAAAATAAACAAAGAAGCAAAAAAACCTACCAAAGCCAAACATTCCTCATTTAAACAATGAATTTGAGGTTGATATTCTGTTGTAGGATACTGCAGTAAGTATGGAGCAGTCTATCAAAGTTTTAACTTGAGCTTGTCAGAGCAAATTGCTCAGTTGTGTTTGCAATTTATATTTTCACATTTATAAATTAAAAAAATGTACACAGTATTAAAAATAAGCAAACAAAACATCCAGCTGTTGTTAAATAAAAGTATAACCAGATGATAATGGCATGATTTAGCTATACTTGAAAGAAATGTTTGGTTGTAGTCAACATGTTTGGAAGCTAATCATGCTAGCAAGGTGTTAGCATGTTTTAGATAAACTAATAAAGTTGACCCATAAATTTTCATTTCATTTTATTTTACTGGAAACTTGAAACTTGTAAAGTGTATATACTTTATATGTAGACATTTGAATTATTTTTTATTAAATTTTAACTTAAAATTAATTAAAAATGATAATATCCCCAACAATCCATGAACACAGATTGTTGGGGATATTATGGCTTCACCCCCACTGCTGCCACCACGTCCACTTCACCTGGATATCTTTCATGTGAGTGCGATAACAAACAATTTTTATGTTTTAGTTTTGATAATCCGTACATCTGTTTAGGTCCCCAAAGCGACGACTTGCATTGAATTTCATGATTTTTGGGATTCATGAGTTCCTCAGCAGGTGGTGCGTTTTGCAAAAAAAAAATCTGATTTTTGGTTATATCTCTGGAACTGTTTCCCTCATTGACCTCAACTCAAGTGCAAATAAAAGGTCATGACCTCAGGGTGCATCCTGGAGTTGTCATACAGGGCTGGTTCAAAGTTTCAACACCAGGTGGAGCTTTGTGCCTGAACATGTGTGTCTTATACTATACCCTAGCTGTTGCTTCTGACGGCATAGGTCTTGTTCCCTTATGAAGCGAGTGTAGGGGTCTGCCGGGGATAGGGCTCTTTGGACCTTTTACAATGACTCTTGTCAACAACAAAACTATAAATATAGACATAACCTCTGTTTGTTTTTCTTTCCAGTGGAATAAAACCATTGATGTTCAGCAAAATGTTCTTGCCATTAAGCTGTAAATAATGGGCTTTTTTCTTGTTTATATTTACGAAATACAAAAATCTACATCCCATAAAAGAAAATTTATCTTTATTTTGTTTGCAAAAGTTTTTTTTTCTATAATCTGAACTAGAAATAAAATTGTGCTTTTTGAAAATAGCAAAATTCCTATAGTCAATATTTCTTAAAAACCATCTTTTCTAAAAGTCATTTGCAGCTCTAAACAAGTTTTATTTAGCAGGGTTAATGGCAATGTTGTTCGTTTAATTGCAGATCAGAAATCCGAACAAATTCACTAATTCAAACATTTCTGTCAGGTTCTCCGGGTTTTTGGCCTGGAGTTTCATTATTTTGTGTTCTTTACTTCCTATTTTATGTTGAAGTCTAACTCTGCTCTGGTTTCAGGTGCCTTTGCTTCCTCCCTCTGCTGATTACCCGCTCCTCCTTAATTTGTTTCACCTGTGTCTGATTGTCTCCCCAGCCTTTATCTGGAGCTTGCTCACCGTCATTCTTTGCCAGATCGTCTTGTTGTCTATCCCAAGCGTTCCAGCAGTTTCTTCCTAGTGATCAGATCTACTTGTGTATGACCCCATAGTTTGTCTGCCTGGTTCCTGAGTTTTGCCTGACCCTTTTGGTACCTTCGCACAGTCACGGACTGATCACCTGTTGCCGACCTTCGCATTAAAGACCAGTTTAATCTTCATTCTGTGTCCTGCGTTTGGGTCTATTACCTGAGCCGTTCCTGACAATTTCAGTTGAGAATCTAAGTAAGGTTTCAGCATTCTTGCTCCCCAGGAATAAAATTATATATGGATTTTCACAAAGAGCAATTTACTAAATTATTTTTATGTTCATTTTTATAAAACAAGCTTTTTCTTATAGAACCATCTGTACAGTCTGCGATTTTGCCAGTGAAATCCTAAACTTTGGCTGCTTTAAACAGTGATATTTCTGGAACAGTTAAATTTTTTTGTTATTGAAAAGAAGCTAGCTTGCAGATTTCCGTAAACATGGATGAACGTAATCTGATTGGCAAAGTAAATGTCCTATCAGAAGGTCTTGCTCTGTCACATGTCGGTACACGTCCAGTTGTACTGCTTCGTATCATATCATTTGTATCAAAGACCAAGATGTTTAGGCGCCATCTTTGGCAGAGAGAACGCCAGCAGACAGAAGCTGCAATAACATGAGTGGCTATTGTTGCAGTTTTTATGGGGTTTTTGTGCATATGTATAATAGTCAGACTTTATATTTTAACCCATTATCCCTAAAACATTTTAAAACAAATTTAAAATGTCCAAAACGTTGGTTATTATCATTCACTGTTTTTGTACATAGATGTGAAATGTATTTCTATTTTTTCCTCTTTATGAGTCCATAGATTATTTTACATTATTTTGACCAAATTATTACATGGATTTTAGGAAAGCCCAGTTTGTTCTGAAAGGTGTTAAATACATAACAGTGAATTAGAAGATGAATATTTTATGAGTAAGTAAGGATTACTCCCTAAACCCCTTCAGACTCTGAAGGGTGACCATCAGCAAATCACCGTCTGTCCATTTGGAGCTGCAGATTTGAACCAACAATATTTAAACTTTAAAATTTCATGTCCTGATCATTTTTATACATTGAACCAAAGAATCTGTCAAAGTCAGTGTTTCATGGCATCAGACATATATATAATACCATGTACAGAGACTAACTGGGACATTTTTACATAATACCAGATCAGGTGTTTCGCTGAATTATATATGGTTACTATATTAAACGTGATCTATGCTGGACCCCACAGGGACTTTGATTCATGAATCTAAGAGGTTTGATGCGAGAGGTTAGCCTTTTTAACCTATGTAACGCACCTGGAATTAAAAAATAAATGAGGGGCTAGTCTAGAAGGGAGGGAGCGAGATGGAAAGAGATGAAGAACATTTGACAGGATATATTTTATCTGGGGAAATATTCTTCTCAGCCTTTAAAACAGGAACATGTTTTATCATCCATGTTTAAGGTGGAAAGTATCGTCAGGGAAGTTCAACAGGAGCAATTTGATAACAAAGTTTAATAATCCTTCCTGTACATAAATCTGTTTGCATTCAGGTTAAACTACAACCATTGATAGAGAAGAACTAGAAGAATCCCAGGTTTCTCTTCAGCACTGTAGGCAGGCTGACTAGAAGCCATAGTGCCGTTGAGCAATGTTTACCTTTAACTCGCAGCTGTGATTACTTCATGAGTTTCTTCTTAAAACAAATAGTTTCTTTTAGAAAAAATCCTACTTTTGCTGATGTTTCATCTGCAGATTGGATCTTTTGGTTTCTCTTAATTTCATTTTTTATGAATTGGCTCAAACTGAATTCTGTGAAGCGTTCCGAGATGACATTGTCCTGAAGAGGCGCATACAAATAAAGCCGACTTGAAACTGATTTGAACCGTACCTGGAATACAGTCACTATGGCCCACAGCAGAGAGTCAAAGTTCTTTCTGTCCGGCAGGGTGTCGCCGTCCCTCTCTGAGCCGAACTTACATCCGAACAGATGCATCCCCAGGATGCTGTCACAGCACATGGAAGAAACAGAAATAAAGAAAATTTACCTTC
Organism: Pseudomugil tenellus; assembly: GCA_037177515.1. Lineage (NCBI taxonomy): Eukaryota > Metazoa > Chordata > Actinopteri > Atheriniformes > Pseudomugilidae > Pseudomugil > Pseudomugil tenellus. The sequence continues at coordinate 19,031,291 of JBAMHX010000024.1, read as the reverse complement.
AATAATAATAATAATAATAATACATTTTATTTAAAAAAGCGCCTTATCAAAGCACCCAAGGACACTGTACAAACA
>JBAMHX010000024.1:19018052-19031116 GCA_037177515.1 Pseudomugil tenellus | reverse complement strand
GAAGGATGTGGCCGAGAGGGAGGATGTAGATGATAAAAAGGAGGGGGCCCAGTACAGAACCTTGGGGCACTCCAGCGGAAACGGGGTAGGAAATAGATTTATGAGATTTGAGTTGTATGAACTGTGTTCGATCAGAGAGATATGAAGTAAACCAGGCTATTGGGGTGTGAGTGATGCCAAGAAATGAGAGTCGACTGAGGAGAGTAGCGTGGGAAATGGTATCAAAGGCTGCTGTGAGATCCAGGAGAATGAGGATGGAAAGCAGTCCAGAGTCAGAAGCCAGATTAGCAGAGTTTGCCAAAGTTTTTGCCGGTGAGCAGCGGCGACAGCTACGCCAGCGTTCACTCAGACCGGAAGTTATCGGTGTCATGAGCTTTCTCAATATTTACAAGGCAACTCATTACTAATAAAAATACATTTAATTTACTCCCTAAAAGGCTTATTTTCTTCTTTTAAATGCCTCACAATGTTTTTTCTGTAAGTGCTGTTGCAAATGTACACAACAGTATTTGTAATTGTAGTGCAGAGAAGAACACAAATATTTTTAAAATGACACCTTTCTTTCTCCTGAAGCTATGAAAGATGCAAAAGGTTGTCTTACAAGCAGTGTTTCATTATTTTTAGGATAACATCATCTAGTGCAAGATGAGGTGGGAGGAATGTGCTGAAATATAAATGCTCCTGTTAAGATAATGAAAATACAGCTTTTTGTTTTTCTTATAAGCATACACAAATAAAAATTCATGTGGAGGCGCTGCTATTAGCTCACACATCCTTACCCTACACAAATCATCAATACTATAGTGTTTTTTTATCTACACAGATAATGGGTCATATCAGATGCATTAAATCAGAAATGTTGCTTTCAAAAGGAAACAGAAATGTACAAAATAATGATGGTGTCCTACAAATAGTCTCAATTTTAGTTCAGTATAATGAACAGAAAGACAAATAAATGTTAACATTTCATGTCTTGTCTTATTACTATCTGACTTATTTCCACTACTTTAGAAGTAAAAAAGGAAACGGAGGAAGTATAAATGGTTTATGTGAACATTTCACACAAGTTTTCTATTCTAACTTCAATCTCATTCATTTTCAAAAGAAGATGGATCTGGACTGCAGGCAGGCAGTTCAGTGCATCCTCTGTGTCTATGAAGCCTTCATGCGGTTCGCTGTGGGCAGCAAGGTTTTTGCTTTGTGCTGTAGAAGTTACTAATGATTTTGACACTTGATGCATCTCGTGCCATCACAGAGGCTGAAAACAGGACGCATGGTTTGTTTCATCCAGGACAAACCAGCTAATCACAGAACATGGCAGCATCTTTTTGTTCCTCTTCATTAAGCTTATCCTTGGAAGACTTGGTGGTTTCAGTGTCGATTTGGACAATGTCTTTCCACTCACAGTTTTAGTAGGTTTACACATTTTCAACGAAGCAGCAAAAACACTTCATGTGCATCTAAAAGTAGTAAGAACACTGAAATATTCTCACAATGTTATGCAGTTTAGATGTAAAAATGTTCTTTTTGCGTTTGGCACAACGTGGTGAGGCATGTCTCTTTCTTTCATACCAGGAAATAACACCATGGCTACTTTTATACCCAGGCCTGTCACCCTCACCTGGTATCATTTCCTGATTTCAGAAAGCATCGTATCTAAAACGGTTTTAAATGCACTGTTGCCAGTAAATTGTTAATGATGATTGACTGGTAATAAGATCTTGTCCCAGGTGCAGAAGTTCAAGTAATCTCAGCAGTGGGAGGGGTGAAAGGGCGTCTGCAGTGATACCGCTTCAGCATCGGTCTGTCATGGTGAAAACGGAGCTGAGAAAAAGGCTGTTCGGTCTGTGTTGCTGGTACCAAAGTTACAGAAAATGAGCTTCCCAAACTGGGCTCACCTTTAGAGACAAAGCGAGATGGTGGTCCCGGTGGGGCTCAGAGTAAAGCCCCCGTTACTCAGTATTACTGTTAATCAGTTACTGGTTGGCATGTGTCCGGGAATCCTACCAGGAGGCAGCTTTTGGAAAGACCAGGACACACAGCTAGCTTGGACACCCTCCCAGACTGAATACAACATGCATCTGAGGGTAAAAAGTCTCCATTCGGTTTAACTTAGTTGCAAAGTATTGTGGATTGACAATAACTTTGATTTTATTGACAATACTGTTCTAACATGTCTGAAAAAAGGAGGGATTTTTCTTTTAGCAGCATAAAAAGACATTAAATCTTATCTTGGTAGATTAAAAATGTCTGTGTGTACTTGTGTACTCTACTTTTCACTAACTTTTCTGAGTGTTTCTATGAAGATATATGGATGTGACTGCATCTCCTGCTCTGCATCTATAAACAGACATACAAGAAGTTCTAAGGTTCTGATAATTGCATCGATCCGTGGGCCTTACTTTGACCAAATAGATGTCGCCGACTGAGAGCCTTCATGCATTCAAGCATAAAATCTAACAAGGCAGAAAAATGGAGGTAATGACTTAGCCGTGTCACTAGTGACTGATCTCCTTCTGCCAGTCACTCCGGCTACTTCACACACCTTTGTTCTGACAGGGAACTTAGCATGCATTAATCTATCAATTTCCTTTCATTCCATACTTTTGTTCTTTTAATTGAAATGACAGAATCGTTTTATAGTCCCTGAATGGAGTCTTTCATGTTATTGCACCATGAGCCATTTGAAACAAACACTGACGTGTGTCTACCTGAAGATGAATATGAAGAGCATAAGCAGCATGCAGAACGTGGCCACATTGTCCATGGTCTTCATCAGCACCACCAGCTGCCTCTGCAGGGCCGGCATAAAACGGACCAGCTTCAGAACCCTCATCAGCCGGAAGGTTCTGAGCACTGACAGACCCCCACCTTGCTGACCCACGATTTCCCACACACTGTAAAAGAGGAGACAAACACACAAATATGGCATTTATGCTTCGTTGAATTTCTGATTAACGTGTCCACATAAGACAATCAAAGTTCCTGACTAATGATTTAGGATCGTACACCTGCAGAGCTTCATGGACATCGGTTGAAATAACAAACTGAACGTCTGAAAAATGACAAAATCCTGACAAACTGCTGGGATAAGAAGAGAAAAGTTCCTCGCTGAGCTCTTTGGTTTTTGCAGAGGAAAGTATTGTTTTGACTCATATGAATGAAACGTCACATGCAAGACGACTTTTATATCTGAAAACTGGTTAAAAAGCAAAATACAACAACTCAGCAACACAGACTGATGTATAGACCAAAGATGCTGGTTGCTTTGAACATTCTTTGTATCACTGGGGTATGAATACATTTGGACAGTGTGATGTTTTCATCCTGTTTAAGATGTTTTTTTACACTTTATATCTAAAACCAAATCAGTTATGGCTTCAGACAGATGAAATATTAATTTGTGTTTGAAAAAATGAAGGAATCCCGTGTATTTCACAGGGGTATGAATAACTTTGGGCTTAAGTGTATAAATGTTAAAGATGTTTTGGGCCTTTATCAGCATTAAAATGTGTTATATGAAATTATCAGCGCACTTTTTTACTGTTTTAATGTTTACAGAACGTGTACAGATTTTATGGGGGTGGTTCAAAATGTTTTGGTTAATGCCACTATTGGAAATTATGAGTTGGACAAAATGAGGAGCCGATATGGACCCCGATATGTGTGTACATTGGTTAAACACGTTTTTTTGCTAATGGGAATGTAATAAACTAAACTAATGCATTAACATATGGCCAGTCATTCAGATACTGATGAAAGTAGAAAAGTTTATTCTTACCTGATAACAACAATAATGCCATCAAATATATTGTAGGGATTCTTGATGTAGCCAAAGGGCCCATAGACCAGAACCTTCAGTAGCATCTCCAGGGAGAAGAGGCTTGTGAAGACAATGTTACTGATCTCCAGGGCATTGGTTAACTCTTCAGGCTGCAGAACCAGATGCACAAAGAGCAGCTGATTACTTTTATAGACTAACACTTATAGACTAACTCGCTCATGTGACCAGAATCACAGTGGAGCAGATGTTCATGAAGTTCAAAGACAATATCAGAGCCTGTAGTTTGACATGTGCAGACGAAAATGTGGACTTTTTAAACATGAGAAATCATCACGGCTCCTTTTTCTCACCTAAAGTGAACTCATCCAGCGTTTATCTGGTACCGCCGATCGCAGCACTGACATGCTACATCTGCTCAGCACCATCAAACAGCTGGTGCGAGTGTGAAGAGCAGATCATGAGAACAAGCAGACAGACAAGAGAACGAAGGCGAGCCTGAAGATAAAAGACGCTACATCGCTTTCTGTAGGAGTTTGTGTAATTACCGCCAGCGATGCTGCGGACGGTGTTAGACCCGAGACAGCCTCCATGAGGCCTTTCATCTCTATGCAAAAAACAGTTTACACAACTCAATAGCAGCCCCCCCCCCCCCCACACACACACACACACACAAACACACTGCACTGACATGACGCAGAGGATGAGGCCTGATTAGGTTCACATGCTCACATAAATGTGTAAGTAAATGCTGTGTTTAAATGTATCTGCATGTAAGTGTGTCTATAAATAGTTCCAGCAGCAACGTCGTCCCCGGGATGAACCAGGAGGTCCGGAATAAAATGTAAACACAGTGTGTGTCACCGGGCTGTCCTGGTGGGCTGCCACTAATCACGGCACACCACGACTCTTTAAGCAGGGATTACGCAACACAAAGAAAAGATTATCACTAGTTGAGTAAGAGCTCCTGGGATGTTCTGGAACCATGTTGTCTCCGTTTTACGAACTGTGGGCCGGTTCTGATGGAAAAGTGCATTTTGTTTATATGGGTTTCAAATGAAGACTTTGTAAATCCCTAAAAAGAAACTGGATTTTTGCAGAACTGATTAGGAAGAAACTAAATAAAGTGTGTTTGTAGCTTGGCAACAAGCTGAGAAACCCCCCCAAATAAAACTTAGTTTGGGCTCTGCTGCATCTTGCTGCGTTCAAAAGCAAAGCCAGGCTAAACGAGTGCTCTATGGGGGGGGGGTCTGTTGGCAAGAGGACAGGAGTAGCGACAGGGACGCTTCCTGGGGGAGGAGGAGCGGTAAAGTTTCAGAAAGAGGCGGGTGGATTCTCCACCGTGCTGCGTCGGAGCGGTGGGGTCAGGCTTTCGCTCTGATGAAGCAACACTCGTCTTTTAAATCTACAAAACACATGGATGAAAAATAAAACTACTTTGGAGAATTTTTTAAGGTTCAATTAACATTTAGAAGGTTAGGAATTCATTAAAATGTCCGTTTGGCATAATATGGGATCAAGACTCTATTTATTCTTTTTCTTTATTTTAAAAGGATTCGTTGCTATAAAGTAGCAGCTTGTCTTCCTGCAATTGGTCAAAGTCTACATTAGATACATTATTCCTAATGAGTCATGCTTCCTATTTTTTGTGTGTTTTCAACATTAAAGTCTTAAAAACAGAACAGTTTTCTGCAAAGCCCAGATTCTAAAAACAGGAACTACAACAAAGTGACTGTATGAGATCTGCTAAAAGAACTTTTTGGCTTCATTGTGGTGATTATGCAATAAAAGAACATTTTCCTCAACCATTAGCTTGGATATTGTTTCATCCACACTAGAAATGCTTGTCGTTAAAGAACAGTGACGTGTTAAACAAGCAGCTTTGTTTTGCATAAGCTGGAGTTTGTTCATGACAATATATCAGAAAAAATCCAGCTGCAATAAGACTAAAGATTGAATAACTTGCAGAATTGTAGGCTGAGTCATAAAATATGCACACTGTCTAATGTTTGACATAGCTCGTCCCATTTTAGCTAAAATACTGCTAATATGATGCTAACAATTTAACTGTTCATCTAAAGCACCAACTTATTTTAATACATTCACTCCAAAACTACATTTTATATTCAGATCATCCGTTGCTTACTTTTTATTGGACAATTGGAAATAAAACACATTTTGTCTGAGGTATAAATTAACTCTAGCAACTTATTTTTCCAAAAGCATCTAGAAATTAATCTATTGACTATTTCCTGTATTATTAGACTTTTTGACATTGATATAAAAGCACTTATCTAAAGTCTGAAATAAACACTCACCACTTGCCAAATGCTAAAGTAAATTTCTTTTTTACGAGTAAAAGTCAGAGTTATCCGCCACATGGCGAGTAAATGTTTGCACCAACTTTGTCACGTTTTTCCGTTTTCATTCAGATTTCTGCTCTGCTGTCTGGATGTATTAACGATGCAAAAGTCTAAACTTACGCTGACTCAAACACGCACTGTTCTGTTTTTTAGCAAGAGTTGTCTAGCTTGTTTGAATGTTTAAAAATAAGATAGTTATGTAATTTATTTTTTCATTTTTCCTCCGCTATGGGGTTGGTTGGCACATCTGCACAAGTTACATTTGCCAGCTCATATAGTTTGAATAGAATGGATTTTGCCAGATGTAGTAATATCAAATGATACCTGACACATTAAGCTATAAATATGTACAGAAATAGTTTTCTTCTCATGGAGACGGCGGCGCTGTAAGACACCAGCTACACTATTCATTTAATGCTATGCTAATTAGCAGTTCCGTATGTCGCGAGTATGCAAAACAGAGTGTTAACCGTTCCTGCTTTTTCTCCTGGTTGGGAGATACAGGAAGTAACTCCAGGAAGTAACTTTACTCAGAGTTAACTGCCTTGCTGTGAAGACGTGGTGGAGTACACGAGGAAAATAAAGGGGAAGGACTAACGGCTGGTGTGCTGAATGAAAAGGTTTTTATTAAACATTACAGCTTCCTGTCCACTCCGGTTTCCGTCTCGTTCTGTCCTAATCGGGGCGTACACACACCGTTCTTCTTCTGCAACAACTTTTACTGCAGCGCGCTCTCTGTCTTGCTGTGCGAACCCCATGCTCGTCCACACATGCTGGACACATAACAAGAGGAACAGAAGCAACTAATATATAATGAGCAATAAAACTACAGCAGAGCATCCATGAATACAGTAAATGCTACGTTGTCTGGGTGTCAGTGTCCCGGGCTAAATCTGACCCACTATACCTAAAGTCACGGAGCTAAAGGAGCTAAATTTCCAAGCAACCAAACTCCAAAATGAGAATGTTTTACACCAAATATGATATTTGAAAAAGTCGCGTTTAGCTTCAGACTTCGAGTGGATGTAAAAACTTTGCTTCTCATTACATGCAGTTGTACAATGGCTAAGTTACGAAACAATAAAACGTTTAATTTTCAGGAAAAATGGCTGCTAGAAACATTCATATACATGATTGTATATTAAATAATTTGATCTAATAAATGCACTATATAGAAGAGACTGAGAGGAACGACATGAGAAAATCCAAAAAACGTTTTGTTTTTTCTTACATGGATCCACAGCAGACTGTCAGGAGCATGAAGCTAGCTAGGACGCTAGCTACAACGTTAGCTAAGACGCTAGCTAGGACGCTAGCTAGAACGTTAGCTAAGACGCTAGCTAGGATGCTAGATTTCATGGACTGTGTAAAAGCATAAAAGAATTTGGTTATCACCAGTTTATCAAATAAAAGTGTTTTTTTATTAATTTGCTGTGACTTTCTCTCTGAGTTGCATCCAACATGATTTTGGATTATAGAAATAACGTGCCTGAAGGTATATGTGTGTAAAATAATTCCATATTTTGGCCAAAAATATGTTTAGCCGAACATTTTAATCTACAGGGCAACTTGTCCAGTGAGTCAGAAAGTTATTGCCGGACACTGACAGTGGTGCTGTGCATGCCCCTCCTGCACTACTTTAGTTTATTAGTATTTATACTTCCTGGTATCAGCAGTTAGCAGTATGTTTCTTCAGTTTGTACTTGGTTGCTGTTTGAGATTAAATCCTGATCCAGCCTGCATTTTATCTGCCTCTTACCTGCCACTTTCAATAAGAGCATTGTTTTAGTTTCTTAAAAGCTGAATTTATCAACGTCCTATATTTAACACTAATTCATAACCAGAAACTTTTAAAGAGCATTTTTTATCAAATATAACATAATCATTCTCCTGTCATGATCCACATGAGTTACGTGCAGCTTGATCTCATCCGCCATCTATGATCAGTACATTAAAGATTTATTGAAACTTATTCATTATGGTCAAATTTAATCTGAATCACTTTCATCAAATCATAATGAAGGGTAAATCCAATAAAATAGAGTTAAATGTAATTTTCTTTAGATCATATTCCTATTAATAAAATGCTGTAAAAAGGATCTGAGCACCTTGTGTTCAGTAAATTATACACTATAACGCAGAATGTGATTCAGTAAAATATTACAAAGGAACTGTCGGAATGATTTATCCACAGTCTGCAGATCCAAGCAGACAAACATCCTTTCTTTGTTTCAAGCCCTTTGTTCCTGTCTGAACCTGTTGCTGTGATCCAGCTCTTCACTCGGCCTGTTCATTCACCGGGACACCGCCGGCGAATCCTTCATATGCCCAGACATTTTGCATCATCAAGGAAAGTTAAAACGGGTAAATGAATGGAGGCGGCACTTAGATGTCTGAACAGGCAGTTATACACACACACACACACACACACACACACACACACACACACACCAAGAGCACACTTTAACAACTAAAGGCCACACACATAAACCTGTACAGTGAGCTCTACTCCCACACTCGTTCCAATGCACAAACTCACACTTTGGTACACACACACACACACACACACACACACACACACACACACACACATGTACAGCTGTATAATAGATTGCTTGATAAGCCAGAACAAGACGTACACATTTTATGAGGTGAGACTTGGACTGCAGACATCTGGCCTTGGGACTGAGGTTCAGGTCATTATTTTCCCCCCACTAGTTCTGCTCTGCTGTTATTCCAGCGTGTATATGAGACATTCCTCAGACATCATGCAAGAGAAAGAAACCATAAAGCCTTTCGCACACAGAGCTGCACACAAACGCAACACATCCACATGCATGTATAAACAGGAGACTTTTCTTAATTGGCTAACGGCCACTGAGGTGTGGGTATAAATGCATCCAAGTGTCTGAGTGTGTAAGTGAGGAAGATGCTTTTGCTTTTCTAATTGCTTCCTTCAATGGCTGTTTCCTGGGTAATGAGGCTGCAGGAGCATTAGGAGGTAAAGTCAGATGAGGAATAGCTAATTTGGTTAGCACTAATGTAATGCCACCTAATCTGATATGACCTAATCGAAACGGGATGTGTGCTCCATTCGCATTTTTGGGTGTGTGTTAGTTTAATGAAAGGCTTTCGAAGCCATTGGACTGAAGGAATATGAAGCTAAACTTTAAATGCATTCAGTGGGATGCCCGCATTGAGGTTAGCTATGGGCTGAAATGATGACAAGCTCAGGTTTGGACTGAAATGATCTAATTAATCAGTGAAACATTCTGAAATATGAACGTCTGCAATAATGTGAATAATTGTTGCTAAATTATAGTAGAGAACTGAATTTGAGGATGTGGATCAGCACCGCAGCCAGAAAAGGCTCTGGTCAAGGTCAGGAATGAGATCCTGTTCCAAGCCAATGGAGTTCAATACAGAGGTCTCGTTAGTGGGTGTGAGAAGAATAAAGTATCAGATCGGATCAGTGTGGCGCCGAGCAGTCAAGGCGCCATGACACACAATCAGGTCGGACAAGCGTCGTTGTGAAAGGGTCCCATGTATAGAGTTAAGTTTCAATGAGAGACCAAATTCTACATCACTAATCAAATATTTAACCCATATCTAAACAGATTAGCTGTACTATTATATTTTCATACTTCACTCGTGATTCTTCTCTACCAGCAATCTGACTTTATGTTTAAATCACTCTCTGAGGCAAAGATCAGTGATATTATAAGAGAAGTTCAGCTTTATGGATCATATTTCCCACTTAAGCTCTCATCATGATAGGCACAAACTTCTACAACACAAAGGAATGATTAGGAGCTGACAGGTGAGAAGTGCTACTCGAGCTCAATGAAACAGATCGTGGCTAAATCTCTGCAAACATCTGCAGTAGATAAAAACCCGTCATACTGTCCTTAAAAATGCAACCGGGACTTATTACGTTTTATAAGGAGTCAGACTGAGTTTAATCCAGCAGCAGAAAATACGTCCAGACTCAGAGGAAGGTGTGTGGTTGCTATGGTTACTATCTTGTCTCATCACATTGCCCGAATCTTCCAGGCTGCTAGAAGTGATTCACCTGACATTTCACTTTCTGCATGTCATCGTTGAACCTTTTTCTCATCTGTCAGCAGATTTTATTCTGATAGTATTTCATTACAGCTGGCAAAATATTTAGTCAAATATCGCAAGAACGTACAGAATGAGGTTTTTTTAAGTTATTGTAAGAAGCATTGATTTATGTGCACATCAACACACACAACATGCAAACATATCAAATATATTAAGCTTTTCAGAAGTTCATCCGTCTTTAAGGGAAGTCCGTCCACGTTAAAGGTCCGTGTTTAGACGCAGAAAGAACCAGATTTACAGTCTGGTACAAAAACACATTTTAGGTTTCATTGGTCAAGTTTACATTCCTGAATACTGTGTGTGTGTGTGTGTGTGTGTGTGTGTGTGTGTGTGCGGTGGGGGCGGGGGGAGGAGGTCATTTATCATATGTTTGTACTAAACACATTTGTTGTCTTTTTGTGTGACTGAATAATCTTAAACATAACTTATCCATTCAGATGTTTTTTTAAATCTTGGAATTCTGCTTAAATACGGATGCGTCGTTTTGATTGACAGATTTCTGATATCTGCCAGTAAAAAGGTGGTTTAGAAAAGGCCTTTTCCGAAGCATCCCTACTCCCTTCCCCTACGCACTCCACCTCGGTTTGCGGGTCCACGCGGAGTGGTCGCCATATTTAGTTCCATCCGAAACCAGTTACTGGTGAGTGAAATCGTCCCATTAATGCCTAAAAAGCGAGTGTGAATACCATGCTGACTGAAACACATGGAGCAACACAAACAGCATTCTGACACCGACATGGAGAAAGCGTCTATAAGTTCCGCACGTCACACTGCGGAACACATTAAGTACATAAAAATCACAAGGTCTACAAAACACAGACCTGATGTACATGAGAAAGATCATGGCTTACTGGCTTCCACGTGGCTTAGGAGGATTGGTTTCAGAAAAGGCCAAACAGTTTGCTATATATTTGCTATATTAGCCCGCCTACCTGCATTAGCTACAGCTAGCTCCAGGTTAGCTTGGTTAGCTCACAGCTAAAGACAGCTTAGAGTTGGATAGATGTCAATTATCCACCCCCATGCTGAAAGCCCTCCCTCTGAACTTCACCTCTTTGCACATCTCCAAGTAAATAAAACACTTTTTTTGCGAGAATGGATTCATGGGATTTCAATGATTTTAAATGGTGAAAATGCTTTTAGGTGCGAGTAATTTAAGATACGAGCAAAGTCACGGATTTAAACTTGGATCTAAAAATATTACTGTACCGGGACGACCCAATAAGCTTCGGTTCTGCTCCTCCTCTGACCGCTTACTTTTCTTTTTCTATGATCAGTTTAGAAAGCAAATGATAAACATACAGACTGCTTATTAATATTATTATTGTTATTTATGTTATAATGTGGTGGTTTCCTGTTGGTTTCTTAGTTTCCTGCCTTATTTTGGATTCTTGCCTCTGCGGCCTCTGGGTCGTCCTCCGGAACCTGGACTCATGTCCACGTGACCTCCGGGTCCCCGCCTCCTGCCCCTTGGTGGATTTAAGTTTTGTTTTTGGTGTGTACTGTTATGATGTGGTAGTTATATGTTGGTTTCTTAGTTTCCTGTTTTACATCTGTTGTTAGTGCACCTGGGTTTGATTAGTCAGTGTGTTCACCTGTTTAGTTTGTGTATATTTAAACTTTTCTGGATCATTAGTTGTTGTTTGTGGTGAGTTGTGTCAGTTCAGTAAAAATTGTTCGGCTGCGTCCTGGTCCTTGCCACACCACGTCACCACCCTAATCGATAAAAAATTATTATTATTATTAATATACATTTTGTTAAAGTGTCACCTAAAGGCTTTAAATAAAAAAATCTCCCTACATGTTCCCCTTATATACATATATACATCAGATATATAAATATCATATACATGAATAGTTAAATTAATGTATCAACAGGGACAATTGATACAAAAGAGCAAATGTACTCATTTCTTCTTCATAAAACAATAATTTGTGCTTCAAACGCACCTGATTGTAAAAGTTAATGTTATGTTTGTGACAGTATGATAGAAAATGTGGATATTTTGTGTTGCTCTTCAGAGCAGGAAGAGAAACTAAAGCAGAGCTTATGGGAACAAAAGGATGAAATGGCAGATTGAGCTCAGACTTTGTAAGTACAGGCAGCGTTATTTGACATCTCACTGAACCAGCAAATAACTGAATCCATCATTCGATCACATCATTGATTCTCCCTTTTCTGATTTCATGGCCTTTAGGGCTGGAAAAGGCCTCCATCCTGTTTTTGCATCTACATCTTACCTTTCTACACATTTCCTAGTCTGCAGCAAACGTGTACAGGACAGCATGACAATGTGAGACCTTAACACGCATGTATGATACCGTAGAATAACGGAAATGAGACATAACTCTGAACTGTTTTCAGCCGTACAGTAATTAAAACTGTGCTAATTAATTTAAATCTGAGGGGACCAGGAGGGAGCAGGACAATTAATAAGACACCCCCCCCCCCAATTAAACCTCGTTACCCTGATGCTCACAGAACCAGCTGGGAACTCCTCCTTTAGTAAAAAGATAAATAAATCTATATGTAAAATAAAATAACTCAGCAGGTTGATGAATAAAGCATCTGCTTGGCAAAGTTAGCAGTAACTAAACTGGTGGCAGATAAACTGGTTTCTTTGGAAGTTTGTGTTGTTAGGAAATCTGATTCCCCATCTTTCTTTTTTTTTTTACAGGGATGCGAAAGATGTGAGAAAAAAAAAACACATTTTCAGGCTTTTGTGGGGGGGGGGGGGGGGGGGGGGGGGGGGGGGGGGGGGGGGGGGGGGGGGGGGGGGGGGGGGGGGGGGGGG
>JBAMHX010000024.1:18904129-18920441 GCA_037177515.1 Pseudomugil tenellus | reverse complement strand
GCTCCGTAACCAAGAAGGTGACCATATTGACTAGTAAAATTCCAGTGGATCAGCAGTCTCTAAAATACATAGACCACCACATCTGGCACTAGGAAACATGTTATCTTAATTCACTTACATCTCTTTTCTTTCTCTTTCTGATACTCACTTTGATATTCAGCAATATTCAGCAATTTATCTTCACCTGTCTGATAAGTTGTTTGTGCGAAAAAGTAGGCAATGAAGTAAAGTGTTCATAATAAAAGGCCAGAAAATCCAGCCATCTAGCACATCTAAAAACACCTCGAGCAGCTTTAAGAGGTTAGCAAGAGGTCAGCTATCATGAGAAAGATTAAGGAGAAAGTATGTGCAATCGGAGGTTAAAAGCTCCACACAATAAAGGTAAACAGATGGAAATTGAAATATGACAAAAATGAGACGCACCAGTAGAATCAACTTGATTAAAAAGAGGTTAGCCTAATCAGTTTAGCAAATCTCTTCCGGAACAAAACAGAGGCTAAATAGTACGGAAGTTAGCAGAGTCACGCTACTGTAGTCTACATGAACACACACACAAAATGTTTATTTTTGAAGCTAAATAGCAATCAGTGCTTTATGCTTTGTACTTCAGCCAACATCTTTAACTTCTTGAACATTGCGTAGTGTTATAAAATCAATACTTTGATAGCTCCATGTAGAAGACTAAACCCTCGTCCCTTAAACATCAGCCAACCTGGACATGCTTTCTGCAGTATTTCTATAGAGACAATGGCACGTCACCCGCTGGTTAGACTTCTAGTTTGCTCTAAAGATTTCTGTTCATCAAAAGACTGTATTAAACTTTTCTAGGGAGTGTTTCATACCTCAAACATATAATAGGCCTCTAAAATCATTTCACAGCCCATTTCTGGTCCACAAAACCACACATTAAACATAACCGTCCATGGCATTTTAAGTATTTGACCGTTAGCATTAAAATACATCTTCACTATCAACACATTGACTCCATAAATTAAACACATCACTTATCTATTTGAAAGTACGGTAAATAGTTGATTTTGATAAAAAAAAGATTGTAGATCGTTCATAAAACCCACCCATACTGGGAAGGCCCTTAGTTGTCTCTTGTTTTTTCTTTTTCTTTTCCTTCCTCACCAGATTTGAGGATTTTTTTTAGCAGAACAAAATCTAACCGGACCGCTGTAAACAATGGAAATAAGAATGCATTCTTTACTACTCCTGACCTAATAAAATGATACTATACACACCACCAGTCAAACGTTTAGACACTTTCCCTTTAAATCCAGTGGAATAATCCTCTCTGGGTGAGTGAGGTGACCAGAGGTTTAACTTCTGGTTGCCATGACCACCTTTTCTCACACCTCGACTCTTGCTTGCCAAAAAAAGCTTTCAGTCTCCCACGTTAAATAAACTCACATATGTCTGAGCTTTTATGGGTCAAGATGTACTTAACAGTGAATTATGTATGTTTGTTTCCTCAACTTGTTGCATTCAACTTGACGAAAATTGTGAGTCATCGCCACACCTTTACAACAGCGACAACTGGTGCACAATGTGTCTGTTTTCTCTGAACATTTCTAAAGAAGCTTGGAACAGCCTGTTCTGGCTGTCATCTCTTGTCATGTTCAGAAGGAGAAAACAAAAATGCTTTCAAATATTCCACCCTAAATCACAAAACATAGTTTTTCTTCCTGCTTCACTGGCAGTGATTTGCCTCTGAGCTAGCGGCTGATTGGCTGGTGAATCATGAGCAGATATTTCTCAGACAGCTTGTGCTGGCGGGGGATACCAGAGAGGTTTACTTTTATTACTAATACTGAAATACATTTTGAGAGAGATATTAAATGTGTTTGGCACACTGCCACCAATATGGCCATGGACTAATGTCACTGGAGATGTTAAACCCAAATTTTAAAGAGATGTGAGGAATTCTGATCAAACCTAATCACTACCTTAGGTTTATTAACTAATCCTCACATTTTTTTGACCACTTTCTTCTGACAAAGGAACTAGGTGGTAATTACTTCCTGGAGTACAACCTGAGTATCAGAATCAGGGAGAAATGAGATTTAAGTGACTTTGGCATGATTTTTGCATCAGACAGGCTGGTTTGAGTATTCGTAAAACTTTCAGAAACAATTATCTCTACGGTTTACACTATGGAGAGTCTGTAGGTCTGTAAAGTCGGAAAATGGTCTGAAAAGGGCCACTATCCAATGAGCAGTAGTCGTCTGGACTAAAATCTCTTGTTGGTATCAGAGGCCAAGTGCGAATGGAAGTACTAGTTGGATTCAGAAAAGTTTATTTATCCCCAAAGTGCAATTTATGGATATGGGTCGTACACTTTACACATATCCATCAATGTTGGAGATGATAGAAAGGCAACAGAAACTCACATAAGCACTGGTTCCAACTGGAACATCATGTATGAAGCAGCTTGAAGCAGATGGTCTAAAGCAGCAGAAGGGTGCCACTGCTGTCAGCCAAGAATGCTAAATGGACTTATACAGCACTTTTCCTGTCATATTGACCACCCAAAGCTTAAAGCATCCATTTAGTGCCTTGCAGTTAGAAGATGCCTGGAATCAGTCTCACAACCTCCTGGGTAAAAAACAACTGCCCTTCAACCTGAGCCACAGCCACCCCTAACAACGGGAACCCGAGGCTACAATTCACACACTCACCAAAACTGGACAATAGAAGATTTTAAAAATATCTTCTGGTCTCTATTTTAGATGTTAAAGTCAGAATTTAGTGGCAACATGAACGTATGGACCCATCCTGACTTGTATTAATGCTTCAGATTGCTGATGGTGTAATGGTGTGAAGGAAAGTTTCTCCAAGTTGGTCCTTCTCGTGACAATTGGTTAAACTCCAGAGCCTACCTTAGAAGCATTTTCAACCATTCTACTCCTTATGGTCACATGTTCTTCTGGATACTTCCATCTGGATAATGCACCATGTCACAGAACTCATACTGGTTTCTTGAACATTCCACAGTCACCAGATCTCCAACCAATAGGGCAGGTTAGAGATGTGCAGCAACATTTTGATGCAAGCATGTCAATATGGAGCAAAATCTCTGAGGAATGCTTCCAACACTGTTGAATATATGAAACAAATAATAAAGGCAATGCTGAAGCCAAGATGGGGTCCAAGCTGGTACCAACAAGGTTGAGCTGATAAAGTAAGTCAATGTTTAGGCATAGAGAGATTCAAGTATATTAATTATCCTGTCATTTCATTTTTAAATAATTTTTTTTAAATGGCATATTTGTAGAAAAGGCCAAGACTTCTTGTTGCATGATGTGCCTGACTAAAGATCACAAATCAACTTTTGTGATTTTGGATAGCTGGTACATCCCAAAACAAGCCTTGTCCTCTGTGTGGTATTCTATCAGACGTCCTGTATCAACAAATCCAACATCTTTGGCTGTGTTTTCACTGGACCCACTGCAGCACACCAGTTTAACTTCATCTGTTATAAAACAGCTTTTTATTCACTTATCCATTAAATAATGTTCTTAGTGCTGCCCTGAGTATTCAGTTCCCACAGCTTAAGTCACAACATTAAGTCGACACAGAGCCACTATCTGCTGCAGCATTACACACTAATCAGACTCCTAATTCTTTACCACACCTTGCATTTGTCACTAAAACAACTTTAAAGTGACTTTTATCTACAAAGACTTTCTCCAACTTTTGCATGATTTACAGAAATGGGGAAACATACTTTTCTTTCTCAATACAGCAATTAAGGTTCTCACTGTCCCCTTATGTACCCACCCCACCCACATCTAACAGATAAGAGATCAAATATAAACAGTTCAAGAAAGAGTTGAATTAAAAAAAAATACCTTCAGAGAAAAGTCAATGAAAAGTAAAGACAGCCAAACGGTATTAAAAAGCATTTTAACCGTTCAGTTTTGGAAGGGTGAAAGGCTTGGTATGTTCATGTGTAGCTGGGGATACCCCCAACTGGATAACCAGTCGGGTCATGGGGAGGAGAAAAACATTTATATTATGTCTAATAAAATGTTTTTGCAACTTTAAATCCTAAATAAAATAAGACTGTAAGTAAAAAGAAATAATTGTACTTTAGATGTTTTGCTGTTAATGTGTAGTTCTAGTTTAGCGTTTGTTTAGCTTTTACCTCGCAATATGGGAATATTTCCCATGTTGCAATTCAAACAGGACAGGTAAATGCGTCCTCAGTCATTATCTAATAGTTTATATGTAAACATGTTGTGGTAAAGGTGTTGTAACATCTCCTAGCCATCCACATCTGTCTGGTTCTCAGTGCACTCAATCTTCGCCTGACTGCGGCTTGAAACCCCACCACATGCAAACACGCCTGAGGAGACCTGGAAAACCGTGGGAGCTTCTTTCTATTCCACTTTTCCTTTCCCTCTGCTCTCGCCACCTCAGCCAAGCCAAATCTCTGGCACTACGTAGCCCTTTATACAAAGCAAATAAGCCATGGCTATAGGCTCCAACCGATTCTCAGAAAGCGAGTGTGTGGTAGGCGAAGGAGAAAGAGTAGAAAAGAACCTCGGGGACTCTAAAAGCTTTGCCAGTCTCAGAATGCCGTTTGGATATTAGGTGTTGGATGACTCAAAACCTTCAGTGTAACTATGAAAAATCCCAGGTCTGGGTTGTTGTCGGCCCCAGCAAATATCAGAAAGACAGAAAGAAAAAGGAGGTGAGGAAGAAAGTAACGCCTTTGAAGGGTTTGCAAATGCAACAGCAGCAAATTTCAATCTCGGGCTTTAAGCTCTTTTTAACTGTCTTCGCCTGACTGAGGTGGCAATTTCTGTGTCCTAAAGTTCAGGCGTGCAGTAAAACCCAAGAAAGAACAAACAGTTATTGAACAGCAATCCTAAATAACCCGGGAATCCCTCCTCCAAACCACTACCTCCACAGTCTGCTGGAGCTTTGCTAAAACATGCACCACAGTGTGAACACAAGCGTAACTCCGTCTCGTTTTCTCTCTCTCCTCCAGGCAACACATCCATGCAAACGCAGCAAAAAGCTGCATAAAAATCACAACGTGATGTGCTAACACCGTTCATGTTCTCTGGAATAAGAAAGAAAATGTTTACACTGCTGCAAAGGCAGCTCCTTCTTACTGCCGAGTGTTTCTATGGTAATGGAGTCGGCATCTCTTTGTTTGGGCATCATGAGCTTTGATTGTGTTGATGTTATGTACAGTGCAAGAATGTGTGCACATATGGCTGTGATTACACCAACACACTCATGTACAGATACAGCAACAATATCATGTGCCTGAAAACTTGATGTTTGACCAATAGTGAGCTTCAAAAGCACCACCAAGAGCTTCGATTGGCTGTTTTTGCTCTTAATTAGATTTTCTTTTTCTTGGACAAACTTTATTATTAAGGTAGGTTATGCGACCTTAATAAGCTGCAACATTTCCACTAGTCTGTAATAATGCATTTTTAGTTTGGAATAATCTTTTTAGAACACATTTGCTTACAGGAGGAAAAAGAGAAAAAAAATCTGAAGATTTCTTCTTTTCGGCCAACTCAGCGACACACTCACTTACAGTCACATACACACATTTAATCCGTGTGCAGACTTCACAGAGCGGTGCAGTGGGAAGTAGCTGCCTGCAAGCCCATATAATGAGGGAACACCAATAAGCATCAGGGGAAAAAAGAAGCAGATGGAAAGAAAGATGGAGGGAGTGAGCCAGGGAAAAAATCAGCAGCGGAGGAAATCCAAACAATAGGAAACAAACAAGCAAGCAAGGAGCCTCCAAAGACAAAAAGCCCATTGAAACATTAGGAGGAATAGGCTGATGCATGTGTTAAGAGGCAAAGTGGAGCAGAACGTATTATGTTTGTATGTTTCCTACAAGGTTTTGATCACACCACTTTTCATTAATCATTATTAAACACATAACATTGCATATTTAAAGGGGAAAAAAAAGTACTTTTCTGTGCTCATCGGCATATATTTGGGCATCTGAAGGGCAACTAACTCATATCGGTTTACCTTTACCTTATTAAAACTTGTATATTCTCACTAAGAAATCTGAGTTTAGTAAAAATTCTTATTACTTTTATCCAATGTAGCAACAATTTTTAATCTTTGCCCCAGAAAACGTAAAGATTAGAGGTTTGTAGAGTTTTAATTAAGCTGATATGGGAGGAAATAGCATGAATTTTGCTGAAGCATCAACACCTCTGGCAGACGCTTAGCTTCTACCAAGAAGCTGTTTTAAAAAAATGAAAAAAAGACTAAATGTTGCTTGAAACGCAGAGTTCTGTGAGAAAACATCAATTGTTTAGTAAGTTTAAAAGTTTGCTCAAAGTTTTCTAAGCTATCATGCAGTTATTTCTCAGTTAGTTTGTATTATTGTAGCCTTAACATCCAACAATATTGTTTTTAAGGGCTTTTAAGTACCTCACTACTAATATTAATGTCATATGTTGCCACCCTTATACGTCCATGTGTTATACATGGTTATTGCTAAGTAACTCTGGTTACTAGTGACAATACACTGATAAAAAGTTGTTTATAACATCCAAAAACACCAGAAGAAGAAGAATAAAAGCACAAAGTACTCCTAAACATCTTCTGGCTTCTTATTTGACTGATTCTGCTTTACTGTCTTCCTGTTTGTCCTTTTCTTCTCTAGGTTTGTTCTATTTTTCTATATCTGCCATAACACCAGCCAACACTGGGCCAGATGTTTCCAGTGGTATTGCTCAGTTTTCTGCATTGAAAGAGGAACGGCTTGGAAAACAGATTGACACAGGAGATGGACCAATCTGTCTGCGTATCTGTTTTTAGCATAAATGAGCCCTTTGGGTTGACTTTTTTTCATTGCTGATCTACTTATACAGCATGTTTATGAAATTGGAGGAAAGACTTCTGAAAGTAATTTTGTTAGCTCATACATTAGTTCCTGCATGAACAACGTAATGACTTCTTCAGAAGCTTTGCAACAGGAGCAAGGTATGCCACATCTATTCATTTCTTCTTCTTATCCACTAAATATTTGTCTGTTTATTCATGTTTTTAATTAAACACCCTTTTCTTGCCCGTCGATGTTTAACGCAGCATAATAAGTCTGCAGACCTGCACTATAGCTGTTCTACCTGATGAAGCACAGCACAGTTCTATAATGAGACATATACAGTATGCTCTATCACATCCTGTAAGCAGGGATTTGCACGCTTTCATGTGCAAACAGCAAGACGGAGTCACACAAGTTCACAGGAGTCTTTTTATGTTTATTACCCTTTGGAACAGGCCAAACCGTTCTTTCATTCATCTCTAATATATCTCTGATTTTTGCTGTAGAATGAACTAAGCTCATACGTCCCATTTATAGTATCTTATGGTCGTCATCAACAGCCTTGTTTGTACAACTTACCAATGTTAAAAATGAACCACCATGTTTATAGCTACACTGTTTAAAGCGACAACGGTGACACTTTAAATAAATTATGGGTGGGTTTAACTATAAAGCAAAGTGTAGTGTAATCAGAACCTGTCTCAGAAGCTAAAATAGCACAATCAGCTGTTTTACAAGCAGGTATATCACTGGAAGATCAGTCAATACCCAGAGTTTATTAAGGTTGGTGAACTAATGCTGTCCGGCACAGAGTGGGAAGGTGAAGAGAGAAGAAGCCCCTCAGACTTTAATCTGTGTGGTGTATTGCGACCAGAATCAGGATTTCACCATCGTAAGACTATGCTAGATGTAAAAAATGTAGTCGCCTGCTATCAGTTTCTGTTTCTTTACTTTAGCAATGCTGCTTCTCTGTCATTACCTTAATCAGAAAAGATGTTCACGCTTGCTTGCCCCGGATTCCTTTTGTCTATCCAAGCAATGGGATTCCCAAGACGTAGGAAAAGTAATACAGTCTAATTTCATTCCTAACAATGTGTGTGTTGGTTATTGGAGCATTTTCATGCTACATCATTGCCAAGCAGGAATCTGATAGATTTGCTGAATTAGATCGCTTTGCTGTTACCACTGCTGTCAACTGTGAAAATAAAAAATGAAAAGAGTACAGTAGGAGATCAGAAGATCTAGCAGGTGAGGCAGGTGAGGCATTGGAGGAGGAAGATGACCGATGCCTCCCCAGGTGCACGTGGCACAATGTGCCATTCACACAAAAACAAAGAGACCAGAAAGAGTTTGGTTCAGCACCACAGATCTTTGTTCAGTTTATCTGCTGCTCTGATGATTCCTGTGGAGCCAATGCACCCTGTCAAAATAACATTTTTCAATATAAGATAAAAGCATGTTGTAATGCTGAGTCATGCTTTAAAATCCTCCTGTTCTGTTTTAGTAAATCTTATACTGAAATGGTTGTTTTGCACATACACTATATACAAATTCCCACCAAACAAGCAAAGGCTTACAACAATTGAACTCATTTTTGTGTTTTACATTCATTTGGGTCTAAATTGTGTATCAGCTTGATTTTTTTCTAAATTTAAAACTTAGAACAGATGTAAAACTTACATCTGCCCATACGACTAAAAATGGCTCTGACTGCCATCAGACGCTGTTTGCTTGGTGTAAAAGACATGAATTTAATGCAGTTATTCTCTTGCGCCCACGTTTACACCTTTTGTCACAGCATATTTGGCTTCATGTCATTTTTTTGGCATGAGACCAGGATTTATTAAAAAAACAGCTGTGAAATAACAGAGTCTCCTGTCTCCTGATGTGTGGAACATCATTAATGCTAATATCCATGGAGGTACAGTAAACGTGGAAGTCAGCAAGGTTAGATGACCATTACAGATTTGCTAGTGTAGCTGGCGGATGAGTGAGTCCTAATAGCAAAGTGGAAGAGCCAGCTGGGGAATGCTAATTAGCTACATGGGCTAACAATCAACTCTAATGGATGCTGAGCAAATAACAGCGGTTGGCTAATCGCCATTAATATGCTACAACAGACCCAAATAACTGCAAAGCTCTTATTTAGAACTGTGCTTTTGTGTGTTTGTCCTCCTGTAAAGCAAATAACTTGCCTTGCTTCTCAAACTAAAGTATGATAAGGTCATTTTATCTTTTAGCTGTCTGTAAGGACCAAATATAAGGGAAAAAATAAAAGGACAAAATAAACAGTGTTAGTTTTTTGTCAATTGGTGATTTAAGCTGGAAACAGATGATCATTACAGTCACTTAGACAAACTTAAAAGGGCCTTTCAAATAGCACAAAGCATTTTGTGCAAGTTAGTTACTATTTGCCAGGAAACCGGTAGTGTTTGGGCCAGGAAATTGTTGAATAAATCAAAGTAAAATAATTTTTCTGCATATTTAGCAAATGAAACAATGCACTGAGTATTAGCTATTAGAATTGTCTGCCACCTTTTGTTTCTCTTTTAGCTTAGCTAACTAGCTGCTAGATTTAGTTGCTGATTACAATTAAAAAAAAAGTGGTGTAGCTGAAAGATAGCTGCTTTATTTCTGTATATGTTTACTACACTTTGCATTTATTTTAGTGGATGTTAAAGATGTAATCTTCTGTTGTTGCCTGTTTATAGTGCTTAGCTTGGATTTTACTTCAGAATTACATTCTGCTTCTCCAAACTAAGTGCACTGATCATGGTCCACAGCACTGAAAAAAATATAGTTTTATAAATAATTATAAAAAATAATCTTTTATAACATTTAGGGTATTAAAAGCAAGCTTGAAAATGCTATTTTCTAATAATAATCATTTTTTCTTTCGTTTTCAGCAGGTACAGTTAGTTATTGGTATTTATTACCCTTCTTTCCTGTCCTGTCCACCACCTGCCGACCATGGCAGATGGACAAAATATCTGAGTCTGGTTCAGCTGGAACCTTTCTACTGTCAGTACCTACCCTACCTACCAAACCCTGGATTTACACAGTGGTCCGCACCGTTTGGAAAACTGTAACACTACTGGCTATGAGGTGCTGCAGTAAAGAAACATGAAAACATCTGAGTCACGTTTCTACCAATCGTGCTGAATTGGTCCTTGACTCTGCTCCTAATTGGAGTGCCAGCAAGCGCTAGGCTAACCCTGTTAAGTTGTTCCAGATTAGCATCAGTTAGATGGCTTGATTGTGACTAATTCACTGCGATCACAAGGCACGTGACGTTAATGGAGCTGCTAATGAGTGATCCATTTGCACAGAAGCGCTGAAGGCTGTTTTATTAAGTTTTAAGGGGCTCTTAGCTTTATAGAGGAAACGAAGGTGAGAAAAAGGAGGGAAAATGACAGAGCTTGACTGATAGTAAGACATTAATCTATGGGGGATGTTCCATGAAGATAAATGTTGAAATTATAATCCAAACTGGGGCTAAGAAAAAATTAAGCTATTGGTGTTTTGACCAGTTTTGCTGCCACTGATGTGTTTTTCAGTAACTGTGTACATCCAATTACCTGCTTGATTATTTCATCAATATTTTGTGCCAGGGGCTTCACTGTAACAATATTATTGTAATGTCTGGGACAAAAAAAGAAAAAGGGGGGGGGGGGGTGCAGAGCGGATCAATCAGAAGGTGACTTGCTCTTTTGCCTTTTCTAAATGTCACAAAGCATCCTCCAGGAGCTCTAGCTAGCTTCTGCTAACATGAGATGGCAAAGCTAACACTTGGTTTAGTGACACTGGCATCCATTTTGTCTCTGTAGGTGTTACTGAAAGAACAAAGTTAAAAAGTGTGAATGATAGCAAACATGTCAAAAACCAATTAGCACTGACGAAAGCGTAATTAAAGATGTCTCATGTCTGGAAAAATACAGACCATGATGCAAGAAGGTATTGACCATAAGATAACATCACATCTGTGCCAACATATTGACAAACCAAATACACACGCACACACACACACACACACACACACACACACTGTTGCAATCTTCAGTGCCTCTTGACACATCAGTAGCACCAATCAATTCCCATTTGCATTAGAGCCAAGTTTTTCCTCACCTAGTTTTTTCCCTCTGCGACCTGATATTACCCTATCACACATCCCATTTCTTCTCTTTTCACTCCTTTTCTCTGCAGAGCTGGTTTAACTGTGAATCCATTTGGATGTAAACAGAAGGACACAAACACAGAGGCCACATGCTGCTGTTGTTCTTTATGAAGAGAAACGGTGTATCTGTGTGCATGACGGAAGTTCCAAAAGATCAACATTTATCCGCTTGTACTTATCATAACATCATTATTTCATGAAATTATCAGCATGCACTCCACATCTGAGCAATACATCTTTTATTTAACACATCTTTAATAAAGCTGCAGGCACACTGTCCTGCCACCATCTAGATGCCCCCCTCCAGCCGGCCCGTTGCTAAAATAGTTGTGTGGGAAGATACCTGGAAGCAGTGTTGTGGAGGCAGCAGGTAGGCTGCACTGCTGGGATGAAGCGTAAAACGCTTTCCATGCCTTTACATCATAGAGCATCTATTTCCACAGCTGAATGCCAAAAACCCACTTTGCATAAGGTGAATCCTAATTAGAAAAGGATTGCCATAAAGCTTTCGGATTTGCAATCAGGCTTGTGGAAACTTTGAAACCGTGCAAGCTAATCAGCCGAAAGCAGGCAGGAAAAGAGATCTTTTGTTCAGTTTGCTGTGTGTTTGGAATTTTATTAGTATCCTCTCCTGTTGCTCTGAAACTACATATATCCAGCGCTATCATGGATGTTTGTCACCCTTAAACCAATTAAATAAACATCAGTGTTATGCTATTGTTAACTGATAAAAAACCTTCTTTTTAATATGTGAATTTATTCCATGAATTTAATGTACTAACTTTACTGACTAAATACACTACAGCAGACAACTCTAGACAATTTTTCTAATGTGCACCCAATATAACATAAACTCATAAAATTATTGATTATATTCCTATTTAAGCTTCCCAACAGTACCAAAATAAATGTCCTCCCTTTCCTTCAAGTGGATTCAGACTCCTCACATATAAGAATAGATTTAAGGAGGTTGTATCTTCTTATTTATTTATATAAGTTAAATTTATAACGCTTAGGAGCCTAGAACTGTTTTGACAGCCAGATTCTTCACATTTTTTCCTTTTTGCCACTTAATAATGAGAACCATATCTGCTATATTTTTTTCAACATAATTTTAAGCTACATGAGCCAATAATGATATTTTTCACTTGAGCCTGTCTTAATAACATGTTAGGTGGTGGGTGGGGGTGGTGACAAGAATAAGGCGCTGCTCACACCTAATAGTCCACAGAGGCCCACTTTCACCGAGTTCCAGCTAACCTTAACCCCACGAGTGTGGAGTCAAAAAAAGGGAACGAGATCTCAGACTAGTTCGTAGAAATACAACGTGCTCCCTGAATATCCCTGGAGAAATATTGTGTGCACACATTTATTTGCAGAAAATATAAGGGGATGTGTAACAGCTACTCCAGGCTCCAAATTCATACATCCTACATCCACACACAAGCTAGCAGTCTTGCACAAAGTCAATACCACATTATACATCTTGACGGAATGATGGCAAGAAGAGATCAATATGTAATCTAATGTAACGTTACAGACAAACGGCCACTATTCCTGTGGGAGGTGCAGACCAGCACAATATGCAAATCTGAGGCATTTCCACAGGCGCAATCATTTGGACGAAATTAAGAGGATATTTGATGCAAATGGAATAATTCGGCATATAAGTTTTTCACACTCTTACAGGTCAGGAGTTCTTGTCTTATTCTCGTATTTATCATGAACAGCTACAGACAGAAGATGAAGTCTGAAGTCCAACCACTCCTTTGTCGGATTGTCACTTTCCATCTTTGTCTTCATTCTTTCCTTTCTCTCCTTTTCAACGCCTGTCTCTTTCTGTCCATCTCTCTCTGCATCATTCTGCACAAGTTCTCCCGGCTATTGACGAGGATAGATGTCGTCGCTCTGATTCGCTGCATGGCTTTGCCTCTGACCGCCGCTTCTGTCTAGAACTTCTAGCCGATTGATCACAAAATGAAACGTGCCAAAACCGTTCAGACCATCGAAATGGGGGGGGGGGGGTTCAGTTTGCACACATGAAACACACATTTTTCTATTTTTACTTTTGTGACATTGTAGAAAATCTATAATTACGTTGCTGAAAGAAAATGACAAACAACATTATTATCAATACTTGTGCAATCAGAAAAGACTTCCTGTTTCTCTAAACTACAAACTCAGTGTTGCAGCCAATAGTGTGAAGGAATAAGAAAACACACATACAGATTGATCCATCTTATTTTAACTTTATTCCCCCTGGGGGTGTTGAGATCCATCATATTGTATAGAGCTGCTTTATGTGCGTGCATTCTTGTCAGTGCGGCAGTGTTTAATCTTCCCAAAGTACCCCAGAACTTTTTTATCTTGGATAAAATAAAAGTCCAACAGTTTTCTCCAGAGGTCCAGTATATATATCCAGTATATATATATCAAGGAGAGAGACTGGAGGCTGAACCGGACTGAGCCACAACAGAGTAGAAAAACGTGTATTAAACAAATTAACACCAGTGGCGCCCTCCACTGGATGTAAACGTTAAAACAAACAGTCTCCAGTGCAGCTGGGTGATGTTTACCATGAACTCTCCGTCTCCCATCCTTCATGTCTAAATCTGACATTTGAAGATGTTTTTGCTCCAAAGAGAATAAACCTTTGTAATTGAATCACTTTGTTGCCACATGACCTTTCTTCAAAGGCCACGCGCTGAGGAAACACGCAGCACTGCCCCTTGTTCTCCACGTGATCTCTGCACTGCGCTGTAACTCACGCTCGCTCTTCTTCAAACAGGAATTGTGAAGTTTAACGAGGTGTATTTGGGAGAAACCGGACCGGAAGCATCCGAGTTCCAGGATGGAGGAGGAAGTCCGCAGAGTGTCGGTCTTCTGTCTCTGGACCAGTACATCTGCAACGCCAGAGAGGCACTGGGAGTGGACAGCCATTACAGCAGGTAGTGTTGTGTGGAGGGTGAGGAGGGTGAGGAGGCAAATGCGGCGTGGGGAGGCAAGAAAACACCTGAGGCAAGATAACTTGCAACACCTACTCAAGCTGAGGAGGAGACGCACATGAACAACACATGTAATCATTTAACATGGCAGAGATCTGGTATTTTTTCATATCCTGTGAGACCAAACAGCAAATTAAGCTGCAGTTCCCCTCTCATCCACCAGGAGCTCTAAAAGAGAGTCAATCCCATTTATTCCCATGTTAAAAAGGCCAAATTCACAGCAGCAAACAACATGTTTACAGCCTGCTACAAAAAGGGGCGTGGCTTTTGATTGACAGGTGTCTGAAGGCAAAAGGTAGCACAACTGTGGTTGTTAGCCTGATAACAACTCATCTCGTCTTTTTTTCGCCCACCTACCTCTATTATCTCTCGTTAGCTCTGGATTAGCTTCATTAGCTTTTAGCTAATGGCAACTTGCAGTTTGACGGATGTCAATCAACCACCTCCAGCCCCCCCCCCCCTTTCCACTTCTTTCATTTTATTTTTTATTTTTTCCCAGACTGTTGGCAC
Organism: Pseudomugil tenellus; assembly: GCA_037177515.1. Taxonomy (NCBI): domain Eukaryota; kingdom Metazoa; phylum Chordata; class Actinopteri; order Atheriniformes; family Pseudomugilidae; genus Pseudomugil; species Pseudomugil tenellus. The sequence continues at coordinate 18,905,926 of JBAMHX010000024.1, read as the reverse complement.
TCGTTATTCTGTCAAGATGGTGATGGCAGGAAACAACTTCCAAACGTCCATTCAGCTGTTCCGAAACCTCCCTCACATCACAGAGGCTCCGCCCATCTTTTTAGATACAGTCTATACATTTAACTGAGGTCCTAGATATACAGCAACACTGAGGCAGTAATTCTGGCCTCTGGTTTCCATGCCAACAGTCTTGGTTAGATAAAAACCATGCAATAAAAAGTTTTGCATGAAAACATTGGGTTATAAAAAGATTCTGGGATGATTAACCCATTACAAATGCTGAACATCCATCTGGTCTCACACGGAGCTGCACAGATCCGTCATTTTACCTGCAAACAGTCTTCTGTCTATTCATTTATGCTGAGTATCATCGTCTTGGCGTCTCCGCTGCCACTTCTCCTGATCCAGGCCCGGTTGGCATAGCTGCAGCAGTTTGTAAATCTACCATGTGTTGTGTCAGCAAATGTTCCCCCTCACAACTCTGTAAAACTAGCTGCAGTGTCTGTTGTGCTAAAACTGTCTGGAATAAACATGATGAGCGTTGATATGTAAAATCATTTCCAAACCAAAGAACCGCTTTATGACTGAAGCCGTCGTTTCTCCGAGCATGAAAATTGTGCCGTCAGAGGATTGTATGAAACATAATAAGAGCTGGTCTCGCCGTCTGCATCATGTTTGTCCTCAGCATCACCGTAATAGCTGGTATGTGTGCAGTGCATCTTATTCTCCCACGGTTTGGTTATTTTTTCTTTTTCTGCCTTCATTTCTTCTAACATGGAGGACAAACACGGGCAGACAGGGTTTAGATGACCGAACAGGGAGATAAACCATCTAATGTGAGTGTGTATGTGCAGTTTGACTCATTCTGCACCTGAAATGCTTCACAGATGAATAAATGATCAATTTATTGTTCATTAGACAATGAACAAAAATATCAATAATATTAAACACCTATAAGATAAACAAGAAGAAAAAAAAGGAGATCCACCATGATTATCTGCAGCTCTGATTTCCATGCATACATGTTTTTCTCTTATTTATGATGGTGCTATGACTGGAAATGATGCCTTGGGGGCCGCCTTCAGAGAAGCCTAACATACTGTTACAGCCTGCAAATCCGCCCCCAGACCTGCAGGAGGGAGTTTATCAGGATTCTCAGTCACTGCATGGATAGTAGCAAATCATAAACACAGGTTTATGTAACCGAGTGTTGGAGCAGATCTTCACATTGAATGATAGAATTATATTTATATCATATTTACAGAATGAAAGAAATAGATGCAATAAAAAATCCTTAGAACACACCAGGATGCTGATAGGATACTACTGACAATAAGTATTATTAGTGTTATTTTTAAAACCCATAAATACCCACAAAGGTATATTGTATTTAAAAAAGATGCTGTGTTATTTTTTCAGACTTTGCTCCAGCAGTGAGACAGAGAGCGAAGCTGGAGATCTGTTGGAGCAGCAGTTTGAGGAGCTGAACAACAAGCTCAGCTCAGCCACCGACCCAACAGGTTACCTCCGCATGGTGTCCAGAAACAACCTGTTTAACAGGTATGGACTGATGAATGATTCATGAAATGTTCCACATAACCAGAATCTGATTCATGAATTAATCCCCAAACAGTGTTGGATCTAGCTCTGTCAGACCGCTCTCTGTCAGACCGCGCTCTGTCAGACCGCTCTCTGTCAGACCGCTCTCTGTCAGACCGCTCTCTGTCAGACCGCTCTCTGTCAGACCGCGCTCTGTCAGACCGCTCTCTGTCAGACCGCTCTCTGTCAGACCGCTCT
>JBAMHX010000024.1:18881611-18893664 GCA_037177515.1 Pseudomugil tenellus | reverse complement strand
GGCTAATTCTGGCATATTTACTATGAAGCTTTTGCTCATGTTGATTAATATGCATTGTCCTAATAAATAAATAAATATATTTTGCTATATTAGCAGCTTTACAGTCTATCATATGCACATCTATGATAATATTATGCATTTTGCAACATGCACCAAACTATAGTTTTGCCGTATCATATTACTGTGAACGCCTGGGTCTTTATCTCTCCTTCTCTCCTCTGTGTCTCTATTGCCCCCCCCCCCCACCCCCCCTCCTCACTGAGCAGCCAGAGAGGCACTGTGTGTAGTCAGTGTACAGTTACATGTGTGTCTGTTGACGAGAGCCACATGCACAGTTCATGGAGCAGAAAGCGCACTAAGGTTTTTAGGTAGGGGAGGGGGGAAGTCTCCATGCGCTTCGGAGCGGGGGGAGTTAGCCGTTTGTTCTGCTTAAGCTGCACTCTTCTTATTAAAGCGATAAAAATACAAAAACGCATGGATGTAAAATAAAACTACTTCCAGGATTGTTTTAAGGTACAATTAACACTAATAGACGGTTAAAAGTTCATAAAAGTCCATTTTGCATAATATTTTTTAAATACATTTTCCTGACGCTTGTCTTTAGGCTCACTCATCAGTATGTCCAAATAAGTTAAATGAATCATTCAGAAAATTTCTCTTTGAGTATAATGAGTATGTTTAACATCAAATATGTAGATATTGCTGCACAGGTACCCAAAATCCAGACATAAGTCTGTTTTGGCCTCATTTCAACATCAACAAGTTAGTTTTTTTTATTTCAAGATCTAATTCAAAGTTTGATAGACTTAGATCTATTTTTTCTCTGTATTAAAGATATCTAGACAGATCCTGTTTATGTGAATTATATTGACCATTTAAAGTGAAATAATTTGTAATCGGCAGTATTGGCAAATATTGAGAATTAGTTTTGGGAGAATGGTCAGCAAATAGATGTTATAATGTAGTTACTGGAGAATGGCCAATTAATTTTATTTTATCAAATAATATTATTCATTTGGTTGATAGCTTTGATGAACTATCAGAAATAAAATGGGATTTTCAGTTGTTTTAGCTTCCCTGCTTTTTAAATTTTTTTAAAATTAACACACTAAGGTGAAACTTTTATTTTGATGTGAAATGTGTTTTGGCTAGTGTGACTTTTTTCCAGTAGTCAATAACTTTAGATTTATAAATTCAGTGGACATCTAGGAGACAAATGAGAAACTATTCTGTAGGAATTAGTGATAACTTGGGGATAACATGGTATCTAAGAATATGCTGGTGAATCAATAAAACTGATTGTTTGATTGCTTAAATGAGAAAAAATAATTTTTCTTTTTAATCTTTATCTGGTCAGACATGATTTTTTTAAAACTGACAAAAGCAAAGTCATTCATGGATAGAAACTCTATCCGTCAGCCTTTTCTTTTTCTGTCCTTATTCTTATTCCATAGAGGTGTCAATTCCAGGTCCAGAAAGTTAAAAATTTGTCCGGCAGCTGTTCCAACCATTCTCCTAAGCAGCTGAATTTAATGAGCACAGTTCATCTGCCAGGTAAGTAAGCCTGTTAGTAAAAACACCTGTCCTGCATGTACAGGTAGATCCAAAAACATGGCAAGACCTCTACTTTATGGCACCTGGATTTGACACCAAAGATTCAATAGGATGACTCACTCCATTTTGTTTTCTCTTATTACAGTATTTCTCACATCAGTATGTATATGTATCCATGTGGTTTTGCTTCCAAACAGTGAGTAGCAATTAAATAAAATGCTTAGAAACAAAAGTAACACAAACTAATCAAAAGACTATTAGCATTGCGTCTAAAGCGAGACAAAAAAGACTCCAATCGCCAGATGCAGGTTCGGGTCGAATCATACAACCACAATGCCGACGTCAGCTTGTGCATTTCTTATCCAAATTGTTCATGCACATTTCATTATCAGAGATTTTAATGAAAATGATATGCAGCTGAGGTTTCTAGAAGTATTAATTAATCATAATTATCTACAGCAGCTGAGCTGATGGTTCATCTAGAAACCATGATGGATGAGAAAGAAGCTGTGATCTGAGGTTCATCAACGCATTGTCGCTGGAGCCAGATGTTCTGCTCTACATACTCGTCTGAAACAGTCAAGCTTCTGGCAAACTCCAGACCAGTGGTGGTGAAAATCTACCAAGGATAGACAAACCAGAAACCAGCAACAGGATGTTTGGTGGGAGTCCTGGAAATGCTTTTTCTAGCGGAGGCTTATGTATAAACCAGTAGGGATTATTAATGGATGTAGAGCATTTGATACAGGAGGGCACTGCAGCCTTCTTGACAAAGGAGATGATGCTAAAGGGAAATTTCATGGGAGGAAACTGCAGCTGGCAGCAGTTCCTTGAAAGGAAGCAATTTTGACATTCTGTCTGTGTAGTTAATCCTCACCTTTTTCCTTTTCTTTCCCACCCACCGTGTCCTTTTTCTCACGCCTCCATAACTGACTTCTGCTTTTCTATTCCCTGCTTTTGGTCAAATGTCACACAACTGAAGATATGCTTTCTTTTACTTTTTACTAATTAAATAAGAACAGAGACTTTTCAGAAAGGGTGTCGATGTGTCTTTTCCAGAAGGAGAACCTCAAACTGTTCCCATCAATTCTGAAAAGGCAGAAATAACCAGCTGGAGATCTGCCTTCTACACAGCTGGATTTGGATAAAACAACTGGTGCCTGGGTTTATTTCCACTTTTAAACAAAAACTTGCTATTGAGCATTCACGCACATGTCCCGTAATGCATGTAGACATGTTCGACTTTCTGCAACTAAACATATGTGAGTGGATGCTTTTCTCCTTTCACCTTGTCTCTAAATGATACAAAGTCATATCCCAAACCAGTAATGTCTGGTTCACGCCCCTGTCCTATAGAGTCTATCACTCAGTACATGATTAGTGGACCTGATAGGCTGCAAGCATGACCATGCTTGTGACAAACCACATCTTGTGGCCTCAGTTCACCAGGTTAATGAATTCTTAAATGGTTTATAGTCTCAGCATCAGACCATTTTTCTTTCACCACTTTCCGGCCTGTTGTTTCAGCACAGAGGTAAAGTCCAATTATTGATCTGTAAGGCACATATCCAACAAAGAATATAAAAAGTACAAGAATAAACAGTGATGGATCAAAAATCAAATGGAGAATAAAGTAATGTGAGGATCTATTATTGATTGGAATCAATCTTTTGGTGACAGCAGCAATGTGGCTTTAGGGAATGCAGTGGTGTGTGAGGTCTGACTCTCAGAAGAAACTCGGGTAAAGTAGATTTTAAACCAGAAACAAGCAGTTTTCCTGTAACACTCATGTTGCTCTCGGAGTTTACAACAAAAATGAAAACGTGATACTTTATCTGGCTCAAAGGGGAGCAGCCTGGTCGTAGTGTGATCATTCTAATGGTCACACTTCCTCCCAGTAGCACCTGCGCTGACACATTCGTAGGTACAGAGAGAGCAGAAAATAGGCTGTGATGCTTAAGAAAGCAGTTAACATCACAATGAATCCAAAGGTTCATGGCTTTGTTTTATTTCATTGTTTTTTTTTTTACTTTTTTTATCTCAAACTTTATTTAAAACTGAGTTAGTTGTTTCTTTTCTACATACATTCTGCAAAAGGACCCAATGCAGATCTCATATGCCATTCATTTACTATTTTTTTCATGTGCCAGGTCTTAAAAAGTTAAACTGGGCACTCCCAGAGGTTATTTAAATCTATTCCATATTCATTATTCAGACATTTGAAGCCTTTAGCTTAGTTAGTTACTATCAGTTAATCCTTTTGGACAAAAAGAGACCATGTTAGGAGAGTTTAAACAAAATGTAGTATCTTCAATCTTCATTTAGTTAATCGAAATATTGACCATTGGTACTTGAACTAATTCAAGATGGCGTCTGTATTGAAGAGCTGCCAGTCTGATGCTCTGCTTGTGTGCGCATGTGGGCGAGTTATTCTTTGTTGTAACTCAGTCTGTTCAACTTGTAACGTTTTATTTAAGATAAGGACTGCTGGAGTTACGGAAACCAGAGCTGGATTATACTGCTGTTTTGCCAGGGAGTGAAGAGGAATTTACTGGGAAAGCTGAGCTGGGCTTGAGCTTAAGGCTAAAGCCATGGCAAAGAAACAAGCAATGGCACAAACTGCCTATTCCCTCTGTGCTGATGGGGAAATGGAAGTGCTCTATCAAAGAAGACAGATGAGTTGTCAGCACTTGTCAGAAGCCAGAGGATTTAGCAGGAGAGCTGCCTGATCATCTTGACATAGACTTGGGACTCGGCTAACTGCTGTCATACCTGATGCTAATGTGGAGGTAGTTGTTGTGTGTGAACAGCAAAAGAAACAAACACATTGTTTGTAAAGAATTATCTGTTTAGAAACATGTTAATTTTCTTCATTTTAGTGAGAGTATTTTATATTGTGTATAAACATTTCTAAATTTCTTTGGGAATAAAATAGATATTAACTTATTTTCTGCATGAACCAGTTTGGCCTAAAATTTGGATTTCAAACAGATGGCTCGTCAATAATTTGGAATTCAGCTGAGTTTACATGCAAAGACCCTGAAGACGCAGAGAGGAGAGACTGATCTAACCTCGTAGTGTTGCTTTTTACTGTCGACAACAAAAAGTCTTTCGGAGGCAAATGAATCATTCTGCTGCCAGCATGAAGTTTAGTCTTCTTTTCAACCATTTACTCTGTGCATAAACAGCTGGTATTGTTCACACACATTCAACTAATTTGACTAATGCAAACAAATACACAATAAAATTGGTGATTTTAATTGCTGCACAGCCACCCTGACAAACTGAGTTTTTCCTTGAGGCCAGAACAATTAGATGCCATATATGCAACACAGCCTCCCACAGAAACTAATTTGCATTGTACATAATACTTTCCTGGGAGTGTTTTAAATTATATTCTGTCCTGCTGCAAAAAAGAATCTAGCAAGGAACGACTGCACATTTTTAAAAGGGTATAAAACTAGTCTTCCAACCCATATGATGCCATGTGATTGGCTGGTTAGTCATTTATGCTAACCAGCCAGGAGTACCGCATGAAGTTGATTGTATTTGCACCTGAAATCTCCATTACCCCACTTGATTTGTGTCCAGTTAGAAAGTTTTAGTTCTTATTTAGACTTTTCTTTCTAGGCAATATCATGACCAGATTATTTTAGGAATTCTATTGTTTGCTTTGTGTGGGCTGATGCTGGTGTCTTTTAGTATGTTTTTCTCACATTAAAGATGCTGTTTTGTAGGTTTCCTAGATGACACATCCACAATTTCACATGAAATATATGACTGATGGAGGTTACATATTACAGAGAGATAAAGAAATATTAGAATTTGCAAATGGAAGTTTGGCATCTAAAATAGTAAAAGGAAAATGTCTATTCTTATTCTTGTTATAATGTTTCAAAGTAACTTTTGTGGCAAACAACATCACACAAAGAGCTTGTAGCTTACAGCTTGTAGTAATATTACCATTATCTTAATAATATTACCAAATGTTTTAGGATTGGATAGTTACTTTTTAAGCCATGCACCAGCATGTTTTCCCATCCTGGAACAAGTCTGAGTTGTAAAAGTTGTACTTTTGTGTTGCCATTTAAAGTGTCAGATATTTACATTTACTTTGAATTTTACGTTTAAGGCACAACACTCATTTTACACCATTTACCGTTCTTTAATTATATTTTCTCTCTGTGAAAGGTTTCAAGTTACTGATGTGACACTAAATATACTGAATGGCACATTGTTTCTCTGATGAAATTTGCATGACACCACTGAAACGTAAAGTGTGTTTTCGTGCCATTTAAACATTTTATCTGCAGAATAGTTAAAATCCCAATTCCCAAATACACAAACTGTTCAGAGAGAAAGCTGGCTATGTAGGGAAAGCCCTGCACTGGCAGCTTTATGCAAAATGCATTAAGCATCGACTGTATTTTCAATAATAGAGTTGAGGGTTCAACTTAGAGGTCACAGCTTCTGCATCATTCTCAAGAAAACAGATATGTGGTCCATAAACTAGAAATATGTGACTCTGGAACTACTAATCATTATGGCTGGTTTCTGTCTCCTATATTTTTCAGCGACAGAAAAATCTTTAAGACAATTTTAAATCAAGGCCTTTTAAAGTCCTGTGAACTCTAAATGGGGAAATTACTGCCTTTATTTAGTGTACAGATTTGATATTTGAGAGGAAAGAATGATGGATTCTGTTTATCAGCTACAAGAAAACGGCTGCCTGAGACATTTATTTAAGGAGTTTTCTTTGTATATACTTCAGCCCCACTGTGGTTAATCAGGTGTTGAATAAACAAAAAGTTCCTTTTAAATGAGGCAGAAATGAATAATTCATGGATTAAGTTTGTGCATGCTTGTTTATTGCTGACCTAGTTACCTGACTGCGTGCAAAGAGCCGGATGAAAAAACCCACTCTACATGTGACCTTTTTTTCCTTTCCTTCTTTTAAGCAGGATGATGCTGATGTTTTCAGTGTTTCTATAATCATTTGGTATTTAACAAAGCAGTGGACCCTTTAAGTGATGCAATACTTTAATGTGTCTGTTTTAAATGTATTCAAATTGTTGGTGGTTCAGGCATGATTTCACATATGGATTGTCCTTCAAACTCCCCATGAGAATCTTTGGAACAAGCTGGAGAACATTTTCTGCAATGATCTCATTTCCCTATTATCAATTCAAGATTTTTGGAAAACATTAATGCAACTTAACAGAAAATGATTGTGGTATTACAGGTAGGGGTGTATTTCTGAACAAATAGACACGATACAATAATATAAAGACGTACATGTTCAGTCACAAAGCTCCACCTTGTGTCAAAACTTGGAACCAACCCTGTATGACATCAGGACAGGGTGCGTCCTGAGGTCATGACCTTTCATTTGCACTTGATTTTAGGTCAATGAGAGAAATAGTTCCAGAGATATAGCCAAAAATCAGATTTTTTTGTGTGTGTCGGGGTATAAAGCGCCACCTGTTGGGGAAACCAGAAATCCAATAATCCTGAAATTCCACATAGGTCATCTCCTTCAGGGCGTAAACAGGTATACTGAGTATCGAGATGACATTTAAAATAGTTACAGAGATATAATCACAAATAGTGGAAGCTCCTGGCGGCACAACCATGAATCCCAAAATTGTGAAATTCAAGCCAGATCATGGGGACCAAAACAAGTAGACCGAGTATCAAAATACAATTGTAAAAACACAAAGGATATCTGGTGGAAATATCCCCAGCATGCCGCATTTGGGATATAATTATGCACATATGAATGTACACAACATTATGGAGTTGCTAAACAAGCAATAAGGTTCTGTTAAAGCAAGGACAAGAAACACAAGATGGTCATTTTAATACTAGCTAAGTTTCTTTTTACAAAATCTGACTTGAAATACATTCATTTATGACACTTTCATTCTTTTGTATTTTTCCATTGTCTAAAGAAATGTAGATCCAGAGCAGGGTTAGGGGTTAGGAGTTAGGGGTGTCCAGCTGCAAGTTTGAGATCTCTTCTGGATTCAAAAGAAAAACTCACCGAAACATTTTGCTGTGCAGTTATGTCCTAGCAAGTCGACCCATAACCATAAGTCAAATGTGCTACAGCAGAAAACCTCAAAAATCGCCAGGTCGCCAGTTCATCACAGGGCCACACACATAGACAAACAACCATGCACACACACACACACACACACACACACACACACACACACCTATGGTCAATATAGTCTCCAACCAGCCTATTCCAACGTGCATGTCTTTGGACTGTAGGAGGAAGCCGGAGAACCCGGAGAGAACCCACGCTAACACGTGGAGAACATACAAACTCCGCACAGATAGGCCACCGCCTGAGCCGGGGATTAAACCGGCAACCTGCTTGCTGTTAGGCTGCAGTGCTAACCACCTCGCCACCGTGCAGCAGGTACCCTTTCCATTTCTGTGATATTGGAGGTCTTGAGAAAGCAGAACAAAACTGTCTCATTGAAATGGGAACCTGAAAGACAGAAACTCTTCCCTCTTTCCCCCTCATTCCAATACAAGGAGCTTGAAGTGATTTACATCATGGGTAAATAGTTGATACACAATTTACAGGTGCTACCAGGTTACACGGACAGTTTAATACAAGTTGTTGGAAACTATTAAACTGCACAGCTGATGCTGTGTGTGTGTGTGTGTGTGTGTTCCATTTGCTTCTCTTTCTCACAACAGCTGCTATACATGTTCAGGATTTTGTTTTGTGTGAAGTCTTTGAGGCTTGGCATTGCATACTGTGAATGCAGTGCTTTTGCTTTTGCCTTGAAGCCATCTTTCTCAACGGTTTGGGTGGGCACCATGTCTTCACATACATGCGCAACTTGACCATGTTATACAAATTGGCCTTTCCTTTGTGAACAATTTTGACTCTTCTGAGATTTGAGGAATGATGCCTGTTTTGTGTTTTCGTCTTTCACCACCATCGCAGCAGCTCCCTATGTGAGACCACAGAGGACGTTCTCATACAATCCCTCATAAAGATGAACATTCCTCTGAAGGTTTTTTTTCAATTCTGTTTCCTAAAAAAACATACATTTGTTATAGATTAAGAAATAAAATATTTAGTACACGGAATTGTGATGATAGATGATGTTATGTTATATGTATCCAGGATTCTAAAATCTGATCTTCATCCCATCCATTCATTTCCTGATGCTTATCCAGGGTCGGGTTGCCGAGGGCAGCAGCATAAAAAGGGAAGCCCAGACTTCCCTCTCTTCAGCCTCATTTGCCAGCTCACCAGGGGAAGTCCTGACGCCTCCCAGGCCAGCCGAGAGATATAATTCCTCCAGTGTGTCCTGGGTCTCCTCGTGAAAGGCCGGGCGTGGAGCACCTCACCAGCGAGGCATCCAGGAGGCATCCTTACCAGATGCCCGAACCACATCATCTGACACTTCTTGATTCAAAAAAGCAGCAACGATACTATGAGCCTCTTCCAGATCCTGCGGAAGGGCAGCGGCTCTTCTCTGAGCCCTGGCCATAGGACCGAGCTTCTCACCCTCTCTCTAAGGGAGAGGCTGGCCACCCTGCAGAGGAAACTCATTTCAGCCAACTGTATTTGCAATCTCATTCTTTCAGCCTCTACCCACAGCTCATGACCATAGGTGAGTGTAGGAACATTGATAGATGGAGAGCTCTTCCTCATCTTCTTCTGATCAAGCTGTGCGATGTGGACCTTGTGCCCAACCAACGCAGAGTCCACATTACTGCAGATGCTGCACCAATCTGCCTCTCGATCTCACGCACCATCCTTCTCTCACTCGTGAACAAGACCCCGAGATACTTGAACTCCTTCACTTACGTAAGTACCTCGCTCTTGACCCAAAGAGGGCACGCCACCCTTTTCCGGCTGAGAACCATGGTCTCAGATTTGAAGATGCTGATCATCATCCCAGCTGCTTCACATTTGTGACTCGTTCAATCAGGCGCTGGAGATCACAATCAGATGAAGTCAACAGAACCACATCATCTGCAAAGAGCAAAGACCCTGTCCTAGTGTCCTGGTGTCCAACCCTCACTGGAAATTACCTGACTTATTAGCAACAATGTGAACCAAGCTCTGGCACCGGTTGTACAGGGACAGCTTATGTAAGGGAGGTCTGGTCAACATTTTTAAGCAAAGATCTTCTACAAACAACAGAACCTATACCAGCAAAGAGAATTGCCAAAATACACTGAAGAAAGTATTTATCTCCAGTTTCTCAGTTGGAATATACAGCTGTCAGTACAGGCCTGTTAAAGTAATGAGCACATGACCAGCAGCTCAATAAGGACTGCCAACAATTAACAGCAAAAGCATTAGGAGAAGTCATGCTGATGCCTGAATGTCAAATGCCACAGCGTGGTGGATATAGTGATATACTATCGTGTGTGCTTTGGTATTGGTGTGATTTTTCATGCATCTTATTGTGTGTGATTGGCTGATTGCGTCTGTGCTCCAGCTTGGGAGAAAAAAAGGAGCAAAATAGAACCATCTGCACAACAAGCAATAAAGTCTAACCCATTGCAAGTCTCCAAAGTCATATATTACCCAATTTTGTGTCTTGTCTTTACACAGTGGATTACAGGGAGCCGAGAGACAGACACTGCTTCTGACAACATGTTAATCAACAGAGACATCACCACAATGCCACTGTGAAGAGATGAGGCTCTAAAATGGCTGCCATCAGATAGTAGAAGTACTGCTCTGTGCCTAAATCTCTCCCTGCTAAAAAATTACATCCACTTTGTTGGCTGAAAAGCACATTTCTACTGCAGGCCTTTTAACCGAAAGTTCCAGAGGTAGCGTTTGACTCCAAAAGTGTCATTAGAGTTTCTATCAACAAGACTATACTGAAGTTGTCTTATGTATGTGGACAGAAGCCATATGTGTGCCAGCTATTTGGCTTTTTTTCTAAAAGACCTCCCACATTCACTGCATACTCATACAGGTTCAGGAATGACAGTGTTGATGTAATGTCACAGTCGAGCCTTGTGTATACACACTGTCCAACCTTGTCCCCAGCGATCCTCTGAGAATAACAACAGATATCTTTAGGAGGGAACAAAACAAATGACAGAGCAGCTCGAGAAGTCAAACCAAGGGAGAAAGAGGGATACATGTTGACAGAGAAAGAACAAGGAAGGGGGGACAGTGAAGCGTAGCGGAGGGGTGCAGAACAAATCTGTCCCTTAGGACTTTCCCACTGTTTGGGACTCGACGGTGCATTCCCTCCATTTGTCTACCAAGATGACTGTCGTCTTCTTATGTATTCCTCCACATTGCCTTGTCTCACATGTTCCGATCTAAAGGGAAACACATCAATAAGGTTGGCGGGACCTCTGAAGACTGCCCTGTAGTTGCCTCAGCTACCTTTGAAGGTAGACCAAATATAACAACAATGCTAATTCCTAAGATAACAATAAAAATGCACAGATACGATGCTGTGAGGAAGCAAATCCAAATGTAGCGATGTTGACGCCAGCCTCTGAAGCCATGCTAGTCAATTAGAGAGTTTCCTAAAATCCATCACTCCTTTTGAAAGGGTCAAATTATGAGTATTATTATATATATATATATATATATATATATATATATATATATATTGCTGTTCTAATATCACAGTGTGATTCTTTCATTCCTGAGGAAAGTCAGCTACTAAGTATATAAACGTTTAAAAGTCCAGCACAACGTTGGCTACATCCACCTTAAAAAGCCATTAGCTGTGCATATTGTCATCTGTGTTTACCCTGGAAAGCTCTTTCAGCTCTCCAAAACTGCATCTGCATGTCAAAAAAGGCAAGACTCAAGGTTTTATCTTATACATATCATATGTCAGAAGTGCAACAACATTAGTTTTCAGGTTTTTCCCTCAAATTCAGCCTCTGTGCCTAATTTCAACCATTCCAAAAGAGTTTCCATTGAGCTCTACTCTTTCTGGACCTTTAAATGTTCATAAGCTGTGCCTGTCCATGCAAACAAGTGAGAGAGGTGACACAGTTTTCCACTATTGCGTGTCATACACAAGCTGTGTGGAATTCTGACTGTTAAAGAACATTTAGAAAGTGAAAATGACACTATATTGTAATCTGGAATGGTGTGGAAAAGGTTTTAGTTTTCAGTCTAGTCCTTATTCTGCGCAGAAAGGTTCCAAACTCTGTGAAAAGATCTGGAAGGCCAGAAATACAAAATTGAACACAAATGGCTTTGGCTTACTTTGAAGAAAAGTATGTCTTTTCAAATAAAATTGAAACTGAACAGTGATGCGTGCATATTTATTGCTTTGTGAACTGATGTAGCCTTCTTTAGCCTGTTTTAGATCGTGGATCATTGCTTTTATCCTTTTCCATCTGAAAGGGATTGCTGGTTTTTGTTTCTTTTGCATTTTTTAAAAGCAGTCGAACTCACAAAACAACTGATTGATAATTCATTGTGATTGTTGGTCAAATTCTTCATATATATGTATATATATATATATATA
>JBAMHX010000024.1:18859571-18876719 GCA_037177515.1 Pseudomugil tenellus | reverse complement strand
ATATATATGTTATATTGTTGACTCCGGCTGGCTGTGTTAGGTGACTGTGTGATAAACACTGAGCCGAGTAATAGATGCAGTGACTGTTCTACAACCTGAAATGTTAGAATGTAGTGGAGGTAGTTAACAGGCAGCCATCCTTCCACTTCCTAAATAGCTTTCCTAGAATTTATATCATCTTGCATGTAAGTGTATCTGATAAAAATTCTTTTCAGCCTGAATCTGTGAGTAAACCCACTTTAAGTGTGTTTAAATTTCACTGTATACTCAGGTCTCCAGACCCTGGATGACAAAAACACTGGATGCAGTGGTCCTGAGTGGGGTCTATCTCACATATGTGTGCATGTGTCTGGCCAGAGCAGGCCTGTCTGGCACTGTGAAGAGGGTGTGTGTTTGTTGTGGAGATGTGACGTTGCTCAGAGTGGACAGTGAAGAGCGCCATTAGATGCCGATGTCTGCTGATTAAAGCTGAACTTCTACTCTACTTCACTTATCACGCACATATGCAGGCAGACAAACTCTGGCTCAAATAACAGCTGGTACATTTTATTAGCCTCTCAGCCTTAAAGCCACTTGTACACATGCATGGTTGTGCTTTCTATGTGTGTGCATTTTAACATTTCTGCAACACTTGTATACTCAAACACTTGATTGTGATTGTTTATGTTATCAGGGCTGCTGCAGATTCTCCCAGGCCTCTCGTGTTTGAGCCTGGAGCTGTAGTTGAGGTTGTAGTGATTAAGAAGAGATAAACAGCAGCAGCAGTACGGGCCGAACACACACATTTGGTCTTGGTGGTCTGATTGATTTAAGGTTTATTAAGACAGGAAAACTCAATAGAACACCTACATGTTTTCCCTGACCTCACATCCATACTGTGACTCTCACAACTAACAGCTGTAATCAGTAATATTTCACTGCATCCTCCCACAGTGGCTACAAACTAATTAATATGGACTGAAACATAGTTGATATTAGCAGAGGTTCATTTTAAAGGCACATTTATATTCAGTGCTGAAGATTGATAGTTTCTCTCCATCTACTTAGTCAGCTATGCACGTTATACAATCAGTTTTCAAAAGGCTTAGCTATTCGTCTATTCATGCAGAAAAGCAATACCACCAGATACTGCGGGGGCAGCATTGAGTTGTAAAGCTGACATGCAACCAGGGAAAGGAAAAAACCAGCGAGGAAGAAGAGGAAAAGGAAGATGATGCAGAAACAGAGACATTAAAAGAATGTTGAGGAGAACAAAAACATCTGGAGGGAAGGAAACTATGTCTCACTCACACATTAAAAGTGGAGTTCACATTTAATTACATATGAGTTTTGCTTTTCTCCATATAGGTTTTGAAAGACAAGGAACTTTGTCTCTTTTTGGAGTCTCCCAGATTGTAACCCAAGCATCATCTGTTGCTGCTCCTGACGGGGTTGTGTTCACATGTCATACATGAGCAGAGAAAAACTGCCACAAATGCTTTATATTCAGCCGGCTCCAGTTTAACTCACACTTCCCAATTCAATGTGCTGCACCACAACTGGAGAATGGTCTTGCACTTTGAGACAACAATTCATTTCATCGCTCTGTTGGAGTTTTTATGTGGCCAAATGCTGTTCATGTTACAGACTCACTGGTCTCTTCACAGAGGTCTCCGGGGAGGAACCCAAAATAAAAATCCCTGACCTTAGAGTAGGATGATGGAGGTTGTGGGATGGCTTGCTGACGCAAGAAAAACCTAGATGGGCCATTCGTGTTTACGCAGCTGACAGACAGAGAAGGAAGAAGTGCTTTAGATAGAAAAAGGGATGGATGTGGACATGGGTGGTTAGATGTAAATTCACCAATTAAAACTGAATGAAAAGAGAGATGAAAGAGAAAATGTATGATCCAAGTGACCCTCAATAAAAACAAACTTCCACTTTGATAATTAGAACTGGTGCAAATGTCTGCAATATGGGCTGTGAAACTGTAAGTAAAATTTGCAGTGGATAAAAATAAAGGAGAGAAATGATGGAGAGATTGAACAGCAGCTTATGGCCGAAGAGAGAACCATTATGAGAGCAGAATGCGTTAAAGCTGAGAGGAAGAACAGTACAAGTCCAAAAAGCTTGTGTTAACTTGGTCTAATGGTTTCATTCACACAAACTTCAACTAACTTAAAGTTTTACGTCTTTTTCTATCTGCTGGAGTCACAGCACCATAAATATCCAAATGAGAAACTGATAGCAGAGAATGAAACAGGATGACATTTAAGTCTCACCATCGATGACAGCAGGTTGTGCAAAGACTTGTTGAAGTTAAAGCTGTTAAAGTTATTTCAGAAACTGCTGATCAACAGGAATTTTCACACCAAACCATCATGATAGTTTCCAGAGAAAGCTCTGAAAATGAGAAAACATTCAGTGTGCAGCGGTTGCCTGGACCAAAATGTCTGGTAGACATCAGAGGACAGTGGACAGACTGGTTGGACATGATAGAAAAGTAAGAAAGCAAACAACCGTTTAGTTGTTTTTCACTGTTGCTCTACTGAACATGCAGCCAAGCAGCGACGCTAAACATGATAACAGACAAAAGGAAGTTGTATCTGTGTTCTGGAAATGCTTTCATGTTAAAGGTTGGATGTGGACCAGCAGCTATTTACTGCAAACACTTTGGAGATGAAGCTGTTACTAGAAATGACAACATGAATGATTTTCCCACTCAACCTAAGAGAACATTCCTCGGAGAAGCAGCTCTGCATAAAGCTAAGATTAGCATTTTCCACAACATGAGATACAATGGAAAAGACTGGACAACACTTCAATTAGCTGTGTTTGTTAGATATGCTATTTACTACATACCACCCAACGCAATATGAGATATGAGGTGCGAGATGAGATTATATAGTATCAGATGGTACAAGCTGAATATATACAATACAATAAGAGACAAAATGATACTGTATGAGACAATACAAGACATGATAAGAGATTAGACATATAATACGAGATGAGATTGAGTCATACAGGTTACAATACAATGGGATATGATATGGAGAAATATAAAAATAATACGATATGTGAGATGTTATGATAACATACTACGTGACCTTATCAAACTATAGCTGTTTTATGCGAGTTAGTTGGTGAAACCTGATGTTTTGTGATCAAATGCCCGTTTATTTGAATTAATCCAGCTTTTCGCTGCTGTGACTGAAACAGTGATAATAAATGAATAATGTAATATTTCCACTGAAGCCCTGGAACAAAAGCTGCCATCTGCATCTTTAACATGGTTCTCACGCCAGACAGGGACCTTTATGGGGGTTTCCCTGTCTTGCAAAAGCAGAGAACTGTCTCTACTGTCCCTTTATGTTGGGGGAGGGGGGGGGGGATCTTTTAGGTACCGGTTGTCCGGAGGATAGACTCGGAGGTATAATCACTTGCTTGATACCAGCCATCACATGACGCCTGCTTATTTCCTTTTTCCCACTCTTTTTATTCATCCCTGTCTCTCTCTCTGCCAAATTATTCTATTTCTGTCTTCCTCTTCTGAGCATTTAACCCCCCCCCCTCCATCTCTCCTCTTTTTTTTCCTTCTTCCAGTGCCCCAGTCCATCAGCCTCTGCCGCTATCTGTACCAGCACATCAAAACAAACTATAACTCAACATGGACCACCGCAGCCTCCCAACAGTTCCCATAAAAGACAAGCAGTGAAGAAGAGAGAGGAGGATGAGGATGAGGAGGGAGTGGGAGGGAACAAATGGCCAGATAGCGTTAACATAATGAAAGAAAATGAGAGATGGACACAGGAGAAGACTGGTGGGGAAAATTGGGAGAATGCGATAAAACAGGTGAGATCTAATACAAGAGTTGTGTAAAAATAATTAAATGAATGTGGAGCTTCGGAAAGGAGGAAGAGAAAGAGGTGACTGACTCAAGAGGGACTTGATTAGTGGCTGGATCTCAGCAGAAATTCCTGCACAGCCACAGAACCACATAAAGGCGTTGGAGAAAAGGAAATATAGGGGGGCAAGAGGAAGGAAAGCTTAGGGATAGAAAAGAGAGGAGCATGGCCGGGGGACATACAGTCTGATGAAAGTATGAACGGAGGAAGCATTTGAACTAATTTAATGATGGTCAGCAGGGAGGATGAGCAAGAGGCTTTGATTGCACCAAAAACAAGCATGCCAAACTAGTCCATACACATTCACACCAAAGACAAAAAAGTAGACGTAAAAAGTAGACGGAGTTGTCCTCAAAGTCCAGCCAACCCCGTCAATCAACCAGATAATGAGTCCATCAAAGGTTACAACACTTTGCAATCCTGACTCTTCATATCACACGTCACACTTTCTATCTCAACCTTTCTCTCATTTTTCTGCTTCATGTCCCTGAATGAGGGAAATTAGTGGTTTAATTTAGTTTTACCAAAAAAACATGGACATATTTGTTGTCTTAACAAAAACACGGCAGCGTCATAAATGAACGGTTGTACACGATGAGATGGAGTTTCCAAAGGCTGCTGTTTCTCAGAGCATTTCTTCTACATCAGGTAAACATTACACATTAGTAAAAAGGTGCATTACAGGTGAGTACACCTTGCTAGGGTTGGATATTTTTTATTAAAATAATGCTATCGGTAAAACAATATGGAGTAAACCTATGAGCAGTGCAGTCCTGTGTTCCACATTTGTATTAAATGATGTCGTCGCAGTAAACACAATGTTGTTTATTCTTTTTTGCATTCGATTAAAATTCCCTTGTGAGGAAACAGCGGCTAGCTTTTTTTGTAACTTTTTTCCTTTTTTTACCAGCTATCTCTAGTCAGGAGTGCAACACCAGAGAATCCACAAAACAACATGCTACTCTGGTGCCACAGCCTGAAAGCCAATCAGTGTCTTTTGGTTTAGATAAGCTTTCGTTCACACTCACACCAGAATCTCAGATGTACACAAGTTTCTGAAGACGACCCATGCACACAACACAAATCACACTGCCATCGACAAAACACACAAGGATTATTTTATGGATATCTGAGTGTGACTGGATTTGTGGTTCTGTCCATCTGAAATGGTCCTTTAGAGGAGAAAGAATATAAACATAAGGAAAAGTCTCGTTGAAAGCAAGCGAGCCGAAGAATGCCGACATGACTTTTATTGTTTCACACCCAGCAGAGGAGAGCTAGCGCTTAAAGCTCTCTGCTCTCTTTTACTATTATTTCTACGTCCGCCTGAAGCAATAAGAAATCAGTTTGTGTTGTGATCCAGGCTAAACAGCGAGGAAGGAAATGTAACGATACCACAGATAGGCTGCAGGAGATACGTGTAGACAGTCCTTCATGCACAGACAGCAGGTTTATGTGGGGTACGTTGTCAGAAGCTAAAGTTTGTATTCAAAGTATAAACTATCAATAGATTTAAATCAAATTTAAAAAAATAGAAAACAGCATGTTGACATTTTACACTATTATTATATACTTTAAGTTTAATGACTTTTATTTTATAAAACTCTATGCTACATATATACATATACCAATTATCAGATCAATGTGTATAAAAGTACTTTTAATTACTGCTCTCAGATTATAGCTTATACTTTCCAAATGTCACTGGTTTCCAAAAGGCTCTTGAACTTGTTTTATACTGTATTGCAAATAATAAAACTATTCATTTAGTCTTAATTTGTGTGTTTCATCTAATATTGGATGTTCTGGGACTTTAATAAATTGCACGTTTGAACATCCGAACCCTAACACCCTGGACAGGTCGCCAGTCTGTCACATGGACTACGTTCACAATATGGTACCAAGTTACGTTCTGACACCGAGTGTATGGCCGAGTACTTCCGGTTTACTCATTCTTCCATTGATTTGTTCACGTATTTAACTTTATGTTAAAAGTAGAAATAAGGCGACACACTTTTCAAAGAGTTACAACGTCAGCTGTCCACTGTTGTGTGTCTTTTTCAACATATTCTTAGCGTTTCAACAAGATGATAAGTTTTCATTCATTGAGTGGCTGAAGAAGATCCGGAGGAACAACTTCACCCCAACTAAAAACACCCGGGGGGGGGGGGGGTTGTTGTCGGCATTTCAAAGCCACAGATCTAAACGTGGCTGCGGCGGGACTGAAACGGCTACAGAAGGGAAGCAATACCCGTTCTCTTCAGCTGGAATAGGCGTTAATTACCTGCACCCAGACCCGGTGTTTGGGAACGGCGCCCACAGCCCGATATTCCCGTCCCAGATTCCGGTTCTGAAGTGGAGATGGAAACGGATGTATTGTCAGTGGACCATGACTACTGTGTGGCTCCAGAAACAAAGTAAGAGCGTCTGAGCTGCTGGTGAGAACGAAGCTTTACATCAGAAAATAGCGGAGCTGCAACGACAGGCGGAGACGCTGCAGCAGCGCTTTGGATCAGAGCTCCTGTCTGGTTCGGATCAGAACATATTAATGTTAATAATAAGAAGAATAATGTAGATGAGTGATGTGTCTTTTAGGAGCAATTAGAAGGAACTAACAAAATTATTTTTGGCCATGATGGAATGCAGCGAATGTCCTGATCCAAAAGAAAATAATTAATACTCCACATTTTTTTTGTCAGCATGGCCCTAAAACTCTGTCGTGGTGATTATGAACGTTTTCAGGGGGAAATAAAGGAGAGACAGACAGTGTGGGAGAATGAACGTGTAAGTTTTTATATTTTATTTATGCAAAACAGCAGCACGTTCAATACACGCTCATCAAGATTATCAATTAGCTGGTCAAACACTTAAGATGAAATATAAATCAAACTTTAAAGCGTGTGCACGTTTTGTTTTATTGGTGATGTACGGCTTGATGATAACATGAATATATTTTAGAGAATTTATTTTGTGGACAAAGTTAAATGCGTGAATGAATCAATGAAAGAATGAGTAAACCGGAAGTACTCGCGCTGCACACTCTGCGTCAGAACGTAACCCGGCGCCATGTTTTGCACGTAGTCCATTGGGTGACCTACAGTATTAAACAGCTCAGCTGCCATCAGTTACCATTAAAGAACCTACATTTGCATTGGAGAAGCTAAAAAGAAGCATTTCCATGTGGCTGACCCTCTAAATCGGATACCGTTTCCCTTTAATAGCATGAATATGCCTGTTCTAGCACTGGGGAGGCTAACGGAATGCATTTCCTTGTGGACAACCCGCTATGTTAGACAGTCCCTCTGGCATCAGTTACCACGTAGGTGCAGGTGGTAGTTTGGAAAAACAAATAATTAGCACCTTTATGTTTCTGGGCCTCTGGATTAGACAGTTCTGGGAAATGAACGTGTACATGGATAAAGCTGCACATTGTCTATCGGCGCTTCGTTAGATACCAGATCCAGACTGCTGCTGCGTTAGACACATGAACGTATGTGCTGGTGGAAAAGTCAGCTTTTTATTTCCCACTGTGTGTGTATATACACACACATACAGAGGAGTGTGTTAGGTAGGGTATATCTTCATCCACACACACACATATAGAACAATATCATCAATGATAACGTGAGCTGTGCAGAACTCCTTCAGGTAGACGTAGCGAGGCAGTCTCACAGACAAATAATTTCCAGAGTGAGAAAGGTGGTCAGATGTGGGAATGTGCACATTACATGCACACTCTGCTGTGTGTACTCACCAGGCACCACACACACCTCGCTATAGACAATACACCCGAGTTAAAAACTGAACTGACATCCGTATGAAATAGACAGCAGGACTGTGTCAGATATTCAGTAAAAGATGACTTGTCCTCACACAGCCATCCATCTCACACACTTACACAAACTATATATTACAGAGCTTTAAAGCCTGGATGCCTCAATTCAACACATTAAGTGTTACATTTTGTAAATTTTGTCCTCATTTCTTGATATGACAGGAGGTTTGTGGTAATTTAGCTGAAACAGAGAAGCATTTCACAGTTTGTCGTTATCCTAATTCTAGCTATTTTTCTTTCCCTCATTAGAACCAAAGAAGTAAAAATGAAAGTGAGACAACTGTTGCAGGGTATCAGGCATCTTTAAAAGCCAGTAAACTAATTTCCAACATTGTAAGTTCACAGCAAACAGGATGCTGTCTTGTTTTAGTTTCCTGTGTTTTGAAGGACTGTTTCAGTCTGAGTTGAGGTGAGATCGTGTTTAATGGAACCAGTCTATCAAGAAAACATACAAACACACCCAGCAATGTTCATACACAAACAGCATCCAACTGACATCATGACAGTCTGTTACCTTTTTTTTTTTACCAGAATCATCTCTGAAATGAAGAACCAAAAAAATGTAAACAACTAGATATGCATACACTGCTGTTTAATTTATTTTATTAAATACTTGTTAAGTTTGGATGCAGAAGCCTTAAATATTAAACACAAAGTCCAGTTTTGACTTCATGACTTTGCTGATGAGACTTTGGAGAATTCCAGTAACTTTGCATCAGAAAGTCTTCCAACAAATAAATACAATTTATTTATGCTTTTTAATCGTGGAAAACAAACTTTTAAATTGAAAAGCTTTGTATTTCCAGCCAAGCTGAGCATTTTACTCAGCAATACGTTATGGACAATCTACCCAGATGTTCCTCTGAATAATGAAGAGTAGCTACCGTACTTACTCATTTTACTTCTCTAGTTCAGGAAAAAACTCCACAATATAAAAACAAAAAGACCAAAAATGAAGACCAAAACTATTTCCATGGAGAAATATCACTAGAGTTACACAATATTTAAAACCAAGCATTTAACCACAGCAAGAGAGTTAATGGGCTTCATCCTGTAAGAATATAATAGTTACAGGATACCAAGAAAAGTTTGGACTCTCCACATGCATTTATAAAAAAAAAAAACACGGTTCCTTCTTCCAACATCTTACTTTATCATCCAAAAATGCAACAGCGCTGCTTATATTATTTATTCCAACCTCGAGCCAGAAACAGCAGCAGGCGTTGTTTCCCTGGAAGACTAATTAGTAAAAATCACTGTGTATCCATCCATTTACTGCAAATTGTCCTGTTCATTTAACACAAGGCTCCTCACATCCATCTTTCTTTTTTATCATGTCTCTCATGAACAATCATTTAGGCCAAAACAGATGCTGCTGTGATCCTCTGTGGATGTGAAATGTGTGTTTGCTCTGATTGCATGGGGCGAGTCCAATAATAACCCAAATATTTAAAACAGCCTCCAACTCTCCAACAAAAACTGTCAATGTGATCGCACTAAACATGGATGTAGGCATGACAGCAGTGCATAATGAACGTGTGACCCCCGCTACACACCACCTACATATATGTGTGCGCCAGTTTTTTTTTATTTTCACTGAGTGCTATTGCTGAGACAAGCCTCAGGGGGCTTAAAGGTTTTAATATTGTTGAATGAGCTCCACACACATAAAAACACCTTTAAATACACATTCAAAACAGCTGGCATTACCTGAAGGCAAAGACACACACTTTTAACACTTCCTGTGTGTTGTCATCACTATAAGTAAAGGCAGAGGTATTATCAAGGCTACCGCATCCAGTCCACTTTTCTTTATAAACCACACTGGACCAACGTCTTTAAAAGAAAATAAGCAACAATTAACAGTCATAAGAGCAGTCACATGACATAAACTAAAAATAAGTAAGTGAAACTGCCCGAGATTACAACGTTGTAGTTGAATGTTAAGGAGCACACCTCCCAGCACAAGTGAGTGCATGTGTCCAAGTGACTGGGGAAAAGGCCCTACGTACTATTCTGCTTTCTGCGCGGCTAACTTGCATATGAGAAGGGAAAAAGGATGTAGCACCCAAGTGTCATCAGAAAACATGTTGATTTTCTGTCCGTCACTGTAGATTTTCCAAAATTAGCAGGACCCTTGTACAATGTTTATGTGAGATTCAATAAAGTATAAATATGTAAATTATATTGTGTAGATTTTTGTTTAAATCTACACATTTACATTTACTCAGCCTAACCTAACTGTAAACAACTACAGCAGTGCTAATAAGTCCTGATTGAGAGGTATATATATATAAAAAATTCCAAGTGAAATTAGAGAATAATGCTTGAGAAAAAAGTGCCCCCAAATTTATTTCATGTCTCTTAAAATAGTGTCAGCTGTCAAACAAATCAGTAATTTCCCTGTATTGTACTGTTAGCATTAGCCATAACTACACCTTTATGAGGATAATGCTGTCTTACGTTTGTTTAATCCGCGGATCACCAGCTACTGACATGTGCTAGTGATACAGTAGCTTTAGCTCAACTTTTTAATAATGTATTAACAACAGTCCTTGCTTCCTTTTCTTATTTTGAAACCAGCTCTGTGGGAACACAAAGACGTTAGCCTACTGTAGAAAGAACCTCCTCCAAAGCCTGACCTCAGGTCAGGCAAAAGACACTTGATTTGTCCCCTCGCCCCGAGTTTCACTATTTCCTGTCCGCTTATGTAATCCAAAATCAGATAGAGGACTTTGAAGCCTCTGTCAGTCTGACTGTACAGGCCATCTGTTGGGATACAGAACTGGTCTGAGACTAAAAAAAATCTGTTTACTTTCAATCAAACACTACATTGTAAATGAGAGAACCACTAGCAACTTGACAACTCTCTTCGTTTACGATTTCTTTGAAGCTCACTTGGAAGATAAGAACCAGACAGGTGGGTCCAACCAGACGTCCCAGAGTTTTCATCTAAAGTCTGATTGAAAACTGCACCAGGTCTAAACTGACTCTTAAAACACCATGATTCTGTGGAGGAATTTCGAATGCTTGACAGAAATGTGCTTGGATGTTTGTTTAAATGTATTTAAGCTTTTTCCTAAAACCTAAAACACTCCACTTCTCAAAAAGAACCATTGTTATCAAAACTGCACATTGTATTAGTAGGGTTTGTTTGTTTATTTTCCTTTTAATAGATTTTTAATCCTAAATTGGATTAGAAAATATAATAACTGCATAGGAAAAATTCACATTTTTTAAAATTTGTTCCATCAAGGCTGGATAAGTTAACACAGCTAAGCCAATGTTTACATGCACTTTTCAAAACCAGAAACAAGCATGCTACATATTTTAGAACTTTCTATTGAACCTGCAATTAATAAACATGGTACACAGTGCCCATTGCCAAATATGTAGTAAAGGAACTGTAAATCTATAAAACCAAGTTATTACCTTATTACCTGCTAGACTTGGTGGTTAACAGTGAAAACTAGTGATATAAAAAAACCTACAGATTCAAACATTATTATTGTAAAATTTACTGAAACTGGTAGGAGACATTACTTAAAGGTCCAAGCTTCCTTTAAGTGTTTAAAACCAGCCTCCTGGAACAAAATGGTCAGCAAGCATTACCGCACACTATGCTAGTAGTTTTTGCGGTTTAAGTGTTTTTTTCTTCTTTTATTTATTATTATTTAAAAAAATAATCTCTATCTTGTCATGTAAAATATATCTTTAAACATATAAACATTTATTTTATGAGCATTAAAGATGATTAACAGTAGTTACTTTGTTTACTTCCAACTTTGTGACAAAAAACTAGCTAAAAAATGCTGTAGCATGCCCCAAGATGTATACATTTTATGCTAAAGGTGAATGTGGTTTGATCCATAAAGGTCATCATGCTGTGTATTTCCTTGCATGCATAATAAGTAAATAAGTTTTTTAAGCCAATATATAAAACATAAAATGTGAATTTATTACTAACGTACGACACGTGATGGCTAACGGGGATGTTTAGCTTTCTTTGTGTCTGTATGAGATCAGAACCCGTTTCAAGCATTATCTTACAATTAGTCATTATAAAACTGTAAAATTAAATCCAGTATCAAACATTAATCTGCATACTAATCAGAGAATAATCTGAATCCTGCCTCTATCTCTTCCTCTTGATGTAGTCAACCAAAGCATTTACATTTTAATTTATTGCTTCCTGTATCTCCTGCCTGTGTTATTGTGATTTTTCCATTTTGCTGTTGTCTTGCTGTAAAATTAATTGTTGCTGCCAGGAACCAAATCTCTCCATAGGGAACAATCAACTTTCATCTTAATCTTATCTCTCATGACTCAGCTCACTTCAGTTCATTTTAGCTTCTCTGTGCCAAATCTGGTTCCCCCCCCCCCCCACAGAGATAGGGTTTCTCTATCTCCCTAAATGTTCTTAAATTGCATTTTTCCTTCTTCCCTCTCTGCACCTGCCTGCTGCACACAAAACCCTTACAGACTTGTGAGGGTGAAACCACTGTGCACGTGCTTCTGTTTGTCTGGCACAGAAAAACGTAAGACTTCAATTCAAAGACCGCGCTGCTGGGAAAAGGCCAGTGTTCAGCAGGTAGATGGATGAGTTGAAGAGAGGGCATGAAGGTGGAGAGAAAGGATGTGTGAACAGAGAAAAGGAAGGAGATAAAAGTTAGGAAATGATGAAAGTGTTTAATTTCTGTAATAAACCCTGGAGCTAAACACCTCAGCACTCTGGAAAACAATGGCTGCCTGTTCTGTGTGAAAAAATAGCTGTCAGAGACAAAAGAAACCCCATAATAAAGGAGGGGGGGAGACAAAAAAAACAAAAAAACCTCAAGCTTCAAGTGTATTTTTAAAAAAAGCACGTTACCATAGCAACCTTCGCTGACAAGAGAGTGATGGGCAAAAAATAAAGAATGGATAAGAGAGACAGAATGAGAAATTTCCAGAAAGGAAGGACTGGTAGAGCGTTAAAGCTTAAACAGTGGAGACAAATTAAAGCTTGTGAAGTGAAATGCAAAAGGACGCTACGCTATTTTAAAGAAGTTCGGTCTCCTCGGGACGATATAAAATAAATCAAACTGACAAATAGAGCAGCTGTTACTCAATAAAGACAACATGAGCAGTTAGAATGGGAGTTTTTAGTTTAACGACATCCTGCGGATCATGCAAGTGGAGAAACATGGCGATGTGTGCGGCAGCATCAGAACCATGCAGCTACATGGGAGCAGGAGGATGTGCTGATATGTCACACCAAAGACTGCTTCACGGTGTTGGGAAGAGTACTCTGCAAGGACCGCCGCGCAAAAGTCGGGCTGCCACAAACAATGTGGTTTTTACGGAAAGTCTGCTGCGACAGAAGAGGATAAAATGGAAGAAATCAAAAAGGTGTTACTACTAAAGAATTGAGCCTGAAATCATTTGTTAAACGACTCTTCGTCCCTGGCTTTGATGAAGCTGTTGTTGGCTTTGTGACGTAAGGTTGGTTATGTAAAGGTGAAGATGAGTAGATGTCTGCAGTAAGAACAAACTCTTCCCAGAACACATGAGCAGCAAAACAGCCTGAACTGTTTGCTGAAGTCTTCTTACACTGTTTCTCCTGTTGTCTGGGCCGAGAGTCACAAACAAATGTTGCATTTCCATTTTTACATGCTACTGTAGACACATGCAAAAACTCCCACATAGTAAATAAATTAGTGTTTAAATTGATTCTTTTCCCTTTTTAGAATAACTGGTGTTTTATAATAGATAATAAAACTGCTCCAAGTCCTGATCAGTCACTTTTACAAAGGTGTATTCTGTGAAATGAGCATCAGAATTAAATATGTGGTATCTAACTTCATCCTAAAGAACGATAACAGAAGTTAATCCTAAACATGATGCTTTCCTATACCTGAAGACATCTCTGCACTGTCGCTGTTACGCATAAGTAATATGAACACATATTAGTCCTGAAAGAGTCCCAGTTTATTATTTATTAAAGCAAGTTGTTTTGTTTCATGAAGCTTAACACCAGAATGGCCGATGTGAGCAATAAGAAGCACGCAGATCAGATGATTCATCTACAGTTTAAACACTTTTCTCTTGTTCTGAAATTGTGAATGTTGTGAAAAAACAACTGTGTTTCATAAATGAGACCATGAAGGAGAAAAGCTGAAACAGAGTTATTTATCCACACTTGCCCACTAAAGCTTTACATCCCGGTCCGTTAAAGCCACGGCAGCCTTTTGAATGTTTTGTTACACACACACACACACACACACACACACATATATATATATTGTTGTGCTTCGATCGTTGACTCTGGATGTACGTGGGTGAAAAGACTGCGCACAACAACGAAGATCCGTTTGGGAAACTTTACTTCCTTCGTGTGGTGAGTACAGAACATACAGCCATGTACAGTGCTGAACGCTGTTATGTTGGATTGCGGTCTCTAACTCGGGCACAGAACAGCAAACTAGCCTGTCCATGCAGTGAGCCGTGAACCGTTTAACATCCAACCTTATACTAACTAAATTCAATAACAGCAACTGGCTAAACGTCTCATGCGTAGGCACGTTACTCCTGCTAACCAATCAACATGGTTTACGCAACAACACACAGGGAGCAGGGGATGGTGTAACTACCAACGACCACCCTAACAGTACAGATAATGGATAGATGGATGGATGCCTGACCCACAAAGCTTTTAGGAGACAGTAATACTGTGTTTATTTATTGTGGTCTCGGTCCAGGGTGTGTTGTGCAGACATGGAAGAGCTGAGAGTGATTGCGAAACTCATGTGACCATACCAACCAAGGCCTCATTTTAAATAAAAATCTATGACATGTCATACAAGTTTCACAAGCATTTTCTCGCAATACATTCAGTACATTTAACATTACAAATCCAACTTTATTCAAAGTTACTGGCATGACAAAGAGATTCCACCTGAGATGTTGTCTACCTGGTACAGTGGAAGAAGGTTTGTCATGATCTGGGGAGCTTTTTCCTTCACTGGAACACTGGAGTTTCAGGTGATGCGGGGTTGTCAGTCGGCGACTGGGTAAATGCAGATGTTGCAACAGGCATCCCACATAACTGAATGCCCTTGTCTGTGTGGTAACAGCTGGGTTTTTCAACAGGACAACGTTGCAGTTCACAATGCTCACTTGACAAAGGGCTTCTTCAGGGAGAATCACATCACTCTTTTAGACTCGCATGTTCTCCTGATTTAAATCCCATAGAAAACATGGTTGGCAAAAGAAGTTTAAAAAAATGGCCATCAGTTGATGCCCTTTGTGAAACTATCTTCACCACTTGGAGCAATGTTCCCAATAGCTTCCTGGAAAAATTTGGAGCTACTGATTACTGAGTCCCACTTTAAATTTTTGTTCTGGTTTGGATAGTTTTATGTTATTTTTTGAGCGATGTTGTTGATAAACAGCCTATTTTATATCGATTGATTTCAGTAAATAAAGTCTTTCAAAAGGTAAGTTCTAGCAAAATTTCAACTGGTCTTAAGATTTTTATAGGGGCTATAATATATATATATGTACAAACACATATAGGATCAAATATTTTTTTCTACAAGGGATACACTGGTAAACTGTTAATATCTCCTGTGAATGTATATGGTAACAGTAACTATATGTCAATCTTATATTCAGACATTTTGAAGAAATTGTACATATAGTGCATGCCGTTTACTATTTGGGGACATAAATTTACCTTTCATAAACACAAAAAGGTGCCCAAAGTTATACTGAGCTTGAGGTGTCAAGTAAATCCAAATTGTTTCTCAAGGGATAAAAATATTCTCCCATTTAATGTCTTTTTCTGTTTGTTGGCAAATTAATTCCATTCTCTTTTCATTCACCTAAATATGTGATGGAAGAAAAATGTTAACAATGAAGCAAATTTCCGACACTGCTATTTAAAAAACTAAAAAGAATAAAAGAAAAACACTCAACTTTAAAATTCTGTGGGAATTTCTAAGTAAACAAAAACATAAACAAAACAATGGAATTTTGAGTGAAAGTTCTGAAAAGTACAAATGCACCTACAAGTGATAATTCAGAATTTTAAGACGAAAGTATAAGAATTTTGTTAAATCAAAAATCTAGCAATGTCAGGATTAAAAGATTTATTTAATTGTATAGTCACAATTAAAGCTATCTATGTGGTATCAAAATTCCCACAGCCAGGACTTTTATGTCCCCTTAATTTAAAGTTTCATTTTACATGGAGAAGGTCAGATCCAAAGACTCAGGTCAACTAGTCCAGACCAGAGTACAGACAAAACATGGTGAAGCAGCATTTAGCGGTTATGCTGCAAAAAAGGGGAACAAACTGCCAGTAGAGATGAATTTTTCACCACATGTAGAAACTTTTAAATAAGGGTTAAAAACTTTTCTTTTGTCATGCAGCTGTGGATAAAACCAGCACAGTAACTTTTTAATTATGTTCTTTGAGTTGTTGTGTACATGAAAGGTGAAATAGAAATAATCTTGCCTTGTCTTTACCCAAAAGAGTAATACCCAATCACAAGCTGTGAGGAGTCATGTACAGTGAAGAACAGAGCTCAGACCTAAACAGCACAACAGAAGAATGGCTCTACAGGTCCTGATTCAGAGGTCTGCTTCTCAAAGTCAGAGGAGACTCATTTGAGGACGATGTCACAGTTTGGACAGAGAATATAGATGGTTCGAAAAAAGTGTTTATAATCAGAAAATCTGTGATTATTCTTATCAAACACAAAATTGATGCAAAGAATTTGTTTAACAGAATATGAATTTAATCACATGTAAATATACTGTCCTTTTTTCCCTCCTAACTTCTGTTAATTGTTCAGGATGCTGGTATGTTTGCCCACTTTTAGTCCCACAATACTAACTGAGCGTAGTTTTACCACCGTAGTCTACGAGTATTATTGCCAACTATGTCCATCCTTTATCAGTATCAAAATTCAGTTTGTTGTCATTACACTGTATACAACAAGATTGGGGATCAACTCCTTTTTCAGCGCAGTCAAATTTAAAAAAGTAAAAGTTTAAACGCAACTCATATCAAAAAGTAGAAAAAGATCATTTATAATATAAAATAATAACATTATAAATAAAGTAAAACTTTAAAGTGTTAAAGATGTAAGTGAAAATGGGGACAAGTCAGCAATTAAAAGAGTGTAGATATAATTAACCATGTATTTAAAATAAAGTCATTGGATGAGTTTGGTCAAATAATGGATTGTAAAATGTACAATGGGATACAAAGGTGGTACTGTACAACACTACTCCTGTCATTAGATCCACACAATTTAAACTTGCTCCATACACTAAAATGAGCATATTAATGGAAGAAGTGGTGGTGTCAGGCTCCCTCAGAGGTCTGGTTTTATTTTGAAGTTTTGTCAATTCCTGTTTTATTTTGTTAACTGTTTTCCT
>JBAMHX010000024.1:18846500-18859471 GCA_037177515.1 Pseudomugil tenellus | reverse complement strand
ATACATATGGCTGGTTAGCGCTGCAGCCTCACAGCAAGCAGGTTGCCGGTTGGAATCTCGGCTCGGACGCTGACCTTTCTGTGTGGAGTTTGCGTGTTCTCCCTGTGTTAGTGTTGGGTTCCTTCCGGCGATTATAAATTGTCCTTAGATGTGAATGTGTTGCCCTGAGATGGACTGGCAACATGTCGACATGTAGACAAGGTGAAGATGACTGGTTGAGTTTAAATCAGTGCTGGTTCCAACCACGGCATGCAGAAAACCCTGTATGAATACACAACATGAAGCAGATATGCTACCGCACCGGGTGTCACTCCTCAAGCCAAAAAACAGGAAAGTCAGGCTACAGTTCACACAGACAAACTAAAACGGGACAATAGATGGAAAAATGTTCCAGGCCCAGATGAGTCAGATGGTATTTTTCCTAAATAACATAAAATCGTGGATGTGTATTACTGGTTCAGACTGCAGGTAGTGTAATGATGTGTGGGAAATATTCTCAGTGGTAACTAAGTTCAGTTAAACCACGGCTGACCTGAGTAATACTGCTGACCAGGCTCGTCCCTTTATGAGCTGATTTTCTGATGCTATTTCCAGCAAAATAATACCTCATGTCACAAAGCTCAAATCCTCTTCATCTGCTTTCTCGTACATGACAATGAGTCCACTGGTTTCCACAGTCACCAGATCTCAGAGCAGTAGAGCAGCTTGGGGTTGTGGTGGAACGGGAGATGCTGTGAACAGGGAGCAACATCTCAAAGAAAGTGCTTCTAAAAACCTGTTGAATCTATGACACCAGGAATTACAGCAGTTCTATAAGAAATGTTTTGGATCCATTGCTCTTTCATCCATTACAAAAGCTCAGTTAGGAAGCAAAATGCTTCTTCATGTCAGGATTACTGAAGTCTGAGTCAAGTAGTGGCTCACAAGAAGCCATCAACAGCAGAAATTATGCTTTAAAACACCACATTTGTATTTGCCTTTTGAGAAATGATGATGCTGATTAAACCAAACACCTCTCTCTCTCTTTCTCTCTAATCTCTCCTCATCTTCACTTCGCTTAGTTTCAGCTTCCAGAACTCTCTCACATTGCAAATCTCTTCCCCTTATCTCTAACTGCTCTCTCCCCAAGCTACCAACATCCTTCTTTTCTGTCCCTGGTGGTGTCTTTCCCCTTTTCTTCTTGCCCGTCTCCATCTCCTCGGGTAAAGATGTATTGAATAATTCAGAGCTGAGCTTGTAGCGGCCAGACATTTCAGTCTCGCTCATCACTGTGTCAGCTCATTACAGCTAAAAGAAAGAAAGTCCGCTGGCTTAATCTCTAACGACACGCCGCAGTTATCCTACTGGTGTAGAACATCAGCACTTCCAAACACACTGTTGTATGTTGGTGGGAAAAAGAAAGCCGTGGCTGGGATCGTCGTAGGCCATCACATCTAAGTCTACCGCGAGATAAACACTTAAACTGATATTCTATCTATTAGCTTAACTATCTCCTGGATATTTGCAGGTTAATTTAACTACATCATTCATAAAAACATCTGTTTCCACAATTTCCCAGCTACTGTGAGAAAAAGCACTGCAGCAATCAGAAACCTACCTCTTCCAAACCAGAGCAGCTCTCTTACAGACTCCTTTCAATAGATTTTTACCATCGGGAACCCTCTTATGGGGAAATGCACATTTCAGAACATGGAGAGATGAATCTGGCGAAAGAAGAATTTATGATTACAATAACCATCCCTCATTAAACGGGATCATTTGGAGCTAATTGAGGTAAAGGAAACTTGTCCGACGGTGCAGGAGGACGACCCACCGGAGAATCTCTTAAAACCCTCACAAGACGGATTTAATGTAAAAGAAAAAAATCTAATTTGAGTATAACTATGATGAATCTTTGTATTCAGTTAGTGTACACAGAGAGATAATCTGACTAAAGCAGCTAATTAGATTAGAAGTCTTATCAAATCTAACCCAGTGTGTAATTCTGAGTCAATGCTGGCATCTATTTAGATTCACCTTCAATAGACATAAATAGAAACGTCTGACAGCAAATACCAGACGTTACATTTATGAAGACATAATATAGAATGTTTCTACAGAAACGGTGATTATCTTTTTACTATGAAGAGTTGCATCAGCACATAGGCATTGACCTCGTTATATCCGGAGACTTAACCATCCAGTACTGATGGATGTTATGATGTAACAGCAGCAAGACAGAAGACAGTAATTATAGTAGTAATACCTTCAGTAGAGAGTTCATAACTTTATCTATAAATATGAAAGTTCTTTTTTATTAAAAAGATAAACGCATCCTGGGCAGCTTGCCAGTAAATGTAAAAAATACATTTTAGATAAGATCTACTATGGTTCCTATTTATCCTAAATAAGAGGTTCCACCTTCTAAATTATTAGTTTCTTTAATAAGACCAGAAACATAAATAAAAATTAGCTTCATCATTCGACTGACAGCAAAAACGAAATAATTCCAATTAACAGTTTCATGTGTTGCGGCTGGAAGCTTAGCTCAGGGTAACAAAGCCAAGAATGATTATGCAGCATTTCATTGGAGACCGGGCTCCTGATTATTGCAAGCATGCGTTTTGTTAAGGGTGTCTTTAACGTTGCAAATACAGATTTATTTAAAACATGATCCTGGTAAGAACAAGAGGAGGCATTTCTCAATGCTGGGAGATAATAATGAGCTGCTTCAATGAACCAAAACGGTCAATCAGAAAGTACCTCCAAGATTTGACATCAAATCTGTCTGCCAATCATCTCTCTCTGTTATGTTCACATGTCCTCCATTTTATGCCGAAACTGTTTCCCTCAAATATCATGATTTACTGACAAAATGTGTTTTCACCAGTCAGATTGCGCATAATAAAACTACACAGGTGATGTTTGATGTGTGTCCCACTCTAAACTATTTCACTGCAGAAGTAAAGTCTAGCTACAACAAAATGAGGAAAATCAGCTGCGCAAATGTGGAAGCATATAAGGAAACAAGATTGTGACAAAATGAATAAAATGATGGAAATCCCTGAGACACTGCAGAAGCAGGAATATAAGAGTGGCCATAACAGCAGTTTCTCTTCAGAGGTTTTTCTCAGGCAGATGGAGAGAAATAAGGTTTGGAGAAGCACAATTTAAAAATATTTTCAGTCAAATCTGAGAGACTCCACTGCAGTTCGCAGTCCCTTTGCACTTTCTTCCCAGCCTGTATTATTATCATCAGGAGAGCTGATTCTGCATGCATATCACCCCGTTCTAGTAAGCTGCCTCTTATTTCTGTGTTTGTGCACATCTACTCTGAAGCAATACAACAGCACAGTCACACACAAAGGCCTGACAAGTGAAACAGAAATAGCAAACAATACTACCCAGTCCACACATACATACTGGTTTAATACAACTCCAGCAAAAGATTGAAGTCATCAAGCAAGAAAAATGACCCAAACTTGTCACATTTTGTTTTGGAAACCTTAAGCCTGCAACAGATCTGATCAAAGTTTCTAAAACAAATAATATCGTTCCATCCTCCCAAGTGTACAGAAGACGTTTTTTACTGCTTTCAGCTGCAAATTGTCCCTCTTTGACACAAATCTGTGACACAGTCATGATACCCGTACGTTTGACTAAACGTATGCATATCCTCTACCTAATATTAACTTATATTTAGTGTAAATTTGGCAGATTGTTTTACCTCATAAAGTGCTGAAAACATCAGGCAATTCAAAGAATCCACGTCATATAGCAAACTTTATAATCTGGTAATCAAAAGGCTATAATTCTTTGGCAACCACTGGCTGCATGGTCAGTTGTGCAGAAATTCTCATTTACGTATAATTAAACCAATAAGCTTAAAGACGAATAGCTGCTTTAACCAGACAACTTTTATAATAGCTCTGGTTTTATTAGACCATCAAAGGAAAAACTGTAAATCAGCGAGTAGGGTTGTATTTGAGTTGAAGGAGTATTACATCAACGTGATAGACTACCTTAATTTGCGAGATATTTAAATTTATCCAACATAACCACCTGTCATTTCCTTTACAAACACATTGTCTCTGGAAGTCCTTGTAAATTTACAAGCGCAGCCTAATATGTATTGATAAAGCAGTATAACATGGCATGGATAACAACAGATGGTGTTCTGGCACAAAGGCATGTCAACTGGCAAATTATAGTTATGGTCATAAAAGAAATGGGGACAAATAAATACCAGTTATATACATAGATCAGGACAATATCAATGAGAGCATGCATTTGCTCAATAGCCTACCCACAAATACATAAAACAGATCAAGGAGAAAAAACTGTACCCCCCTACGTGCTACAGGCACAGTTTTATTCATGACTTTAATGGTTTTTTCTTTAAAGAGGCATTTGGCATCAGGCCTTAACACAGAGGGGAGTTAGGACCCAGCAGAGGACAGCAAGACAAAGCTTTAAATTAGAAGCAGACTTCTGCCTCTTCCTTTCTGTGTCTCCTTCCTAAAAGACGAAGAGGCGAGGAGGAAGTGAAGGAAGAGGATAGAAGAGAGACGCGGGAGTCTGGAACTGGTTTTGTAGCCACATCATGTAGGAAATCCTGTACAGAGCAAGTTAACGAGGGACACCGAAACCACAAGCACTCAGGCTCCCCTCCCTGTGCGCAGTGTGTATTTCTGTGTGTGTTTGTGTATTAGAGTACACATATATGTCCCTGCACAGCCCGTACTATCAAAAACAAGGAAAAAACCCAAAACACATGCACAAAAACACAAAGGATTGTAAATCACATAAGGATAACTACACAGGATGACATGTCACAAACTAACACAGCTTCTGTTCTGAAATATATATCATATGTGTGTACATAAACCAGGGACACACCTCTCTGGGGATCAAACAGGATTTCCCTCTCGGTCCAAATGCAAGTTATACGGAGGAATTTCACACATAGCAGCGAGAGGCTTGTATATGAGGTAAAACCATGCTGATGATCTAGCCAGCATAACATTTTGCACAGTTTTCGCACTCACAAAAATTCTGTGAGGGTGGAGGGAAAAATGCAGGGATGATGAGATGACTTAAAAAAAGAAAATTAATCAATTTAAAAGCACATCTTGCTCCTTTTCTCATCCTGTGTGTGGGCTGATCTGCACCCTTGGGTGCAGCACATACATTTTTCTCTCAAAAATGATATTGTCACATTTATGAAAGTGTGGGAGCCTCAGAATGTAATATGTGTTATGAAGGGAGATGACTTAACTGTTTGCATTTAGGTTTCTTTTCTTTCTGCACGTATTGTGGAGTTTCTGTATACTCTACTAAGCTGCTGTTTCTAAGTTTATATGCTAGTTAGTGGGTTTTAACTATGGACTGAATATTTGATTGCAAAATACAAAAAACTACTTTAAAGCATCAAATGTTAGATATATACATGATATATGCAGCTACACATTAAAATGCAATAGATATAGATCATTTAAAAATATACGAAGAATGAATAAAATAATACAAATACAACTTGTCACAGAATCAAAAGAGAAGAGGTATGTTTATAATAAAATACCATAGTTTTATAGTCTATGTGGCTCCTTGGCTCCCTATTAAAATCCTCAGCATCTGTCCCTGGTTGCCTGCCATCTAAGAATGAAACCCCACAGCTGTTCATCACCAACACAGTTAGCAACAAACTAATCAGCATAGTTAACATTTACGCGACATCTCTTTCTCAAGGTTTTCGGAGAACCAACCTGCCAATAAACAATAAACAGTGAACTAAAATCTGTTGGATAAGAAGAAATATGAGTGGTGTAACATTAGCATGGGTTCTCTCCGGGTTCTTCGCTTCCTAACAACATCCAAAGACATGAATGTAGGTTGATTGCTCATAAAAAATTGTCCTTAGGAAGGAATCTGTGTGCCTGGTTGTTCATCTCTCTGTGATTGACTGGCCATCCATCCGGGGTCCGGAGTGTACTCTGCCTCTCGTCCAAGAATTGCTGGAATAGACTCCAGTTACCTGTGACCCTCAATGGAATAAGCACTATGGATAATGGATGGATGGATGGAATAGAAAGGGCTTTAACCTGAAATTACCACGCAGCAAAAGAAAAAGAAATGTTGATTATGCACCTAAGTTTCTGACTGTATGAGATCAAGTGGTTACGAAATAGCAAAAACAATAATCAATAACTACTTTTCTTACAAAGGAGAAGGCAACACTGATATTTACTGCTACTCAAAAATGTTATCAGCACTCTTCTATCTGACTAAGGTTATCGAAATGAGCAGATTTATTTCTTCCTCTCAGTTAACTATATTGTAGGAGTACATATTGTACAAACCCAAAATAGAGGTTTTGAACTGTATGAATTAATAAAAATGAAAAACTGTCTAAAATTTCCTCACATATTCTCAACATTTTGCTTTTTAAAAAATATTAAGAATCCATAGAAAATATTCACATTTATCAATGATTTAACTTAAACAAGTAAAGCAGTTGTACCTTCAAAACTGTGTTCTACTTAAGTGTCCTATCAAATTTCAGCCAGCATGCCTGATTCCTTTAGCTTAAAACAAGACTACCTAGTTCAGTAAAACCATAAATAATGTTCAAAGGATTTCATCTTACTGAAATCTAAAAAAAAAGTCATTTACAACTTTGTATGAGCGTAAAAACACACTAAATCACTCTAACACAAGTAGAAATAATGTATTTTTGATATTTAAACATGTGACATGTATTTTTTTCTTAATTTCTGCAGTGTACAAATAAAAAAAAGTACTTTAAAGGGATAAAGCAGTTTTTTCAGAGACTATCACCAGGTGCAAATGTGTCTGTTTTCTATTAGCCAGTCTAATAGATTACACCTGTTTGACCTTAACTGCCTTTAAATCTGGTAATCTCCAGGTTCACAGAGTTTGATCCCATTCACTTCTCAGCTGATCCCAGCGCAGGTGTAGAACTTAAAAGGATACAGAAGCTTTCGGGAAAAGCTGTGATCTGATTCTGGAGAAGCCATCATGCAGGCGCCCCTGGGACATTAAGCTCTAATGGCTGCATAACTGTAAATGTCACAGTGATTTGGGCCGAGGGAGAGTGTGATAGTGCGTTTGTGTAAATACATTTGTGTGTGAGTGTGTGAGAGTTTATTTTGATGTCAGTGCCACAGGCTGTGCAAAATGGATCACAGTGAAAGAGCACTGAAGTGAAGCAGTGCAATTACAGTTTGACAAAGGTAAAGACACTCAGGAAACACACAGACAAGCACTCAGTTCCTAAACAAATATTGCAAATACTCTTAATTGGTCTACAGTTGTAAATTCATAAAACTTGGGAGATATTTGGCCACTCTAGACTTCATTTTCTAAGAAGAAAAGAAAAAAAAAATATTTTGCAGATTATAACACCTTGATATGATTGTAATTTCTTCTTGATTTGGTTAGCAACAAACTTTTAGTCAGGATTGTCCTATGCTGTGGATTAAGTTAGTTAGATAAGCTGAATACCATATACAAAACTCCAAAAGCAAACTGAACTGGTTTGTGATTTTATTCCTGTGATGAAATTAAATAAGTTTGTTTCATTTAATCAAAAATCTAAAGGTATTCCATGAAATTCTCCCGGACTGGCCCCCATTTGTTTCTAACTTTGCTCAAAGTGGTGGGAGCACATCCACCTCTGAACACTGCTAATTGCTTCAAATGAACAAAGACACAAAAAAGCAGGTGGGTCATCATAGCACCAAAGACACATGTCCCACCATCATATCAACTAATGATCCACATAAATAAGATATCTATGAAAAATGAATTTATTTCACTTGCAGATTTTATTCTTGGCACCTAGACAAATAACTACGATTGTATTGCCTTCTTAATCTCATTGACAAGCACCCTTTTAGCTAGCTTAGTTTTAAGAAAACAACATGCATATAGTTCAAAAGGAAACAAAGATACACACCCCAGCATCATGTCAACTGAAGATTCATATGAATACCAGTAGGCCTATGTATGACAGGTTCACTTCTTGTGTAGTTAACTTGAAGATTTTATCACCACTGAATAGTTCATTAAGCCACAACTGCCTAGTCAAACTGGAAGAGAACCATCATTTTAGCCAAATTTTCTTTGGCCAAAGCCAAAGCTTTGTGTGAAGCAAACTACATATTTAGGAAAAGGCTATAAAGACATGTCCCATACCATTAAAATCATCTTGTTATCCATATAATATTTTTTCATTTCTTATATGCTATAGGAAGAAATAAATGGCTGGTTGGCTTTGTACAGAGCAGCTGTAGCTATCTTAGTCTGCAATGACAACAAATTAAGAGACTCACCCATCTGCCTGCTACACCCCCCCAAGTGAGACAGCAGAGGTACCACATATAACCAAGTCAATATTGGACAATCAGAAGAAGGTAGCCAGTTTTAAAATGACAGTGAGATACATTCTAAAAATTGTGTGTTAACATAAATTTCATGTAAACTCACCCATACATGCGAATTAAGCTTGATAAATCTCGTCAGTTGCAAATCTGTTACTGGATTGTGACTGTTTATCAGAGAAGTGTAGCAGAACTGCCAGTTCCAATGACAATCTGGACAATGCTGACCCACCACATAGTGTATAGCAGGGGTGCTCATTACGTCGATCGCAAAGGTGGTGTCAGTCGATCGCATGACATAAAAAATATATGTTAGTCTATCATTCATCTCGTCACTTCATTACGTCTACAGGCTAGCCAGCGGCGCTAACACACTGCGTGATCAGATTTCTTTTTATTTTCTTTCAGTAAAATTTCAATAAAATGTTGTGCAAATATCCCTACCTGGTTACATCAGGCTGTGGACATGTAGGAGTATAAAGTCGGTGATATCCGCTAGTGTAGATGTTGCTTTACTTGCTGTCTGAAGTTGTTCATAGTTGTTTGTTCACAAAGTTCTGATTCTAGTATGGATGGTTTCATACAAACATGTACAGGAGTGAATTGTTCTTATGCGGTTTAAACTAACTCGTTTTACCATTCCGTAGTTTCTGGGAGTTCTATATATAGCACGTCTGCGCATGATATTCATGTCATGGTGAAGAAGAGATCCCTTGTGGACATTCAAGTAATTTTTTGTACTGACTGCAATGTTTATTATGTGTTTTTCAGTTAACCATCCCGACATATACATCAACATCTCTACTGTTAAAGTTTACCAGATGTCTATTATTATAGATTTCCACCTGAGCACCTGGACAGCTGCCGTTTTGCTTATAGAAGACTAAGGCCAGTGTTATCAGCATCCCAGCATACAGAAAATATATTTTACAGCAGTGAAATGTGTAAGATCATTAAATGGTCTCATCCTACATCCTGAAAGCGATGCAGGATTTCACATACTGAATCTCAGGCACACTCACTGGGTAGATCTTATTGGCTTTGTCACTTTATAAGTAGTTCACATGTTGTAGAAGTGTGAGCACCCCTGCTGTATAGTCATTGACGTGGCATCATTCAAAATGGTTCCTCCTGCCCTCTGTTGCTGCGTTTGTTCCTAATTACAAACACCACAGGGCAATTTGTGACAAAGCTCACACTGTACATATGCTGGTCCCTTTGGGTGGTCAGGCCTCAGTGCAGACATGGATGGGGAAGTTTATTAGCTTTTATAGTAACTGTATTGTAATTTTATAGTAACTGTATTGTAATTTGCAACTAGTTACTTGAGTCCAATGCACTCCTGTGGCCTCCAATCAACAGATCTCCATTTAATAAACCAGCTTTCAAACTTGATGAAACAAGAGATTCCCATCATGGTTGTGCAGCCAATTTATTTGCAGTAACTCTGTCAATATGAAGCAAAATCTCTGAGGAATATTTCCAACACATTGTTGAATCTGTGAGACTAAGAATTCAAGCCCTTCTGATGGGAAAAGGGCTCCAACATGATACAGGCAAGGTTTATATGATAATGTGGCTAATGGCTGAATATGAACTAGTCTATCTACAAGATACATAGATCTTCATGTGAACAGAATCTTGCACACAGACTTGGCTGACGGAGCATACATCTTGACTCTTATATAAGCTTCCCGACCCCACAGGTATTTATATCCCTCGTTTGTTATCTATAATAAGACATTCTTTTTTATCTCTCTTTTTTTCGCACCAGACTCCACAGTCCTGCTACGGGAAAATCCTGATTAGTGTCCGGATGACTTGACAGAGAGCGATTAAGGTAGAGATACGGGGAGAGAGAAAGGATGAAAAAGACAGACCAGGACACAAAAAAATGGCAAAAAGTGACAAGAAAGATGGATTTCTCTGTGTGTGAATTATTGACAATAACGGCTGCATAAATTGGAATTATATGACAATCAACTGACTTGGCACTGCACATATTTATCCCTCAAGAAGTGAGGATAAGTGCATGTGTGTTTGTGGGAAGATAAGGCCAGTGGTCGGGTCTGGTGTGTGTCATTGCCACCTGGGTCCTTAGTCAGTAACACAGCCTAAAAAGGGAAGCTACATCAGACAAGCTGCTCCCAAACATATTGACCTGTCTGAGGAATAAAACCTGATTAGGAACTGGGGTGGGGGATGTGATGCACTTATCCCCTTTAGTAAATGGTGGGGGGTGGATGTGTAAATGCGGTTAACAAAGAAGGAAGGATTTTAAAGTGATTTTCAGTAGAAATCATATTTAAAACATATAGTGAGATTGTGAGTGGATCTTGATTTGGCCACCAATGAAACAATGGTGGGGAGGCTTAGAGACAATTATATTCGAGTCACTGAATTCAGTCAGACTTCTGGAAAAATCATTCAGCATTAAGTCTGAATTGACATAATTATGCCAGCAGACTCTGGAACAGGCTCAGTTTTGGTTTTGTTGGATTTGTTTTCCATGATTTGGTTGGGATGTCTCGTTCAGTTTTCACGTGCTTTTTCATCTTATATTCAATAAAATTGTCCACTTTAATCTAGATTGTGTTAGATCCTGCTGAATTGTTGTGTGGGGGTACCACAGAGTTCAGTTTTAGGACCCATCTGAAAACTCTTGAATATTTTCCTCCTTGGCTTTAAATCAGAAAATTTACTAATTTACTTTTATTTAGTTTTGTAGCTCATTTAAACCATTTAAATCTTTAATCGATTGCTTCACCAACATCAAAGAAAGGTTAAGTGACAATTACTTCCAGCCAAATTCTAACAAAACAGGAACTTTGATTACTGCACATGACCTTAAAATCTTTCAGATTAAACAATATATTGAAGCTTTAAACCCATTTGTTCAGGAATTTAGGGCTCATTTTGGATCCAGCAATGTCCCTGGAAAATCATTTGTTGAACTTGAGATTGTGATCCATACTTTTCATTCTTAGAGTAGACTACAACAGGCCTTTTACTTGTTTTAATGGGAAAGTGTGAAAAAGCATTCAAACTGTACAGAATTCGGATGCACAGCTTTTATGTTGCTCTTACAAAAAAAGCAGAGCTCACCACGATTTTAGCATCTCCCCACTGGTCACCCATTTAATTTTAAAACTCTTTTAAAACTTCTTTTACAAAGCACCCAAACTGCAGAATGTGCTGGTTTAAAATCTATTTAGATTTTTTTAAAGCACTTTAAAATGTTTTAAGCGAGTCTTTTAATAAAGAATGATTTTTGTGTATTTTATCTTTATTGTACTATCCCTGTTGTTAAGCACTTTGTCTTTTTTATTTGTAAAAGATGCTATATAAATAAAAAATTCTTTCCTTGCTTCATTCCTTCCTTCCTCTCCATCAGATATTGCTCTGGAAGGAAAGTGCATAGCTTCCTCATCCTCCAACTGTACTCCCACTCCCTTCTGTTGCCACTCAGCTCAGCAAAGCTCAGCTCTACTAGACCTTAATGAGAACAAGCTGGTAGGGAAATCCTGGACTGAGTCCTACATAAACTCACAGCCATCTCACGGAACAGCCTGGCGGAGAGGGGGCTGGTGAAGGAGAAAAAAATCAAAGAGAGGGAAATAAGACTAATTTAGAAGAGACATTCATTCACATGAAACAGTATTTGGCTTTTATTTCCACATCAAGGGAATAACAA
The DNA here is from genome assembly GCA_037177515.1 of Pseudomugil tenellus. Taxonomy (NCBI): domain Eukaryota; kingdom Metazoa; phylum Chordata; class Actinopteri; order Atheriniformes; family Pseudomugilidae; genus Pseudomugil; species Pseudomugil tenellus. The sequence continues at coordinate 18,847,396 of JBAMHX010000024.1, read as the reverse complement.
AAGACTCTGAGTAAAGCTAATGGCTTAGCTAAATGCCTAATCAAATGTTAGGATTTAAGGAGCTGTACCTTCACAGTTTTTAACCATGTGCAAGGAGAACAGTTTAGTGAACTATAAGCCCCGCCCCTAACTATTTTTCCAAGTAGGAAATACTCCCACTCCACATGCAGGTTTCTCCATTTGCATCTTCCGGTGTATTTAAATGATGGCGTCTCAGATCATTTTTTTTTTTTTTACTTCCTCACTCCCAGCTTTAATCTCGGTGGCCATGATGTTTTGTTTGTAAGGTGTGTCCTGGACGTCAGAAGAGATTATTGCTGGGAAAGTCTATTATTCTATTAGCAATTGGCAGAGAGAAACTATGTCCAAAGAAAAGCCCACATTTTGATTAAAAAAAGTTCTGGTGCACTAACTGTACAATTAACCAGTAACCTAACCATCTAGTCAATCTCCATTCACCCAACCAGTTAGAAAAATCAACCAGGTAACCATGGTTACTAGAAACAGATTCCCAACCAGGCCAATAGTCCAACTATCTAACAGACTTCCAAACCAGACAACCAAACAGGCTCTTGTGTTAAAGGAGGTGACATCTAACCAATAGAGCGGGTACTGTTTGTCACAGCTGGTCCATAGAATAACCTGCCAGAACCAAAGTTTATAAAATATGTAATATATGTGCAGCTGAGAAGTTGAGGTGGGTATTTTAATAATTTGCATAATTTCATATAAATGAAGCAAATTGACTTCCCTCCTCAAAGGCTAGCCAGTTTCCTGTCTGCTGCCAGCCTGTTTCTGACATTATCTGGACATTTTCTAGTTAACCTCTTAAGCCCTATTGCCCCCCGTACGGGGTCCGAGAGACTCATCGCAGCAAAAAACATACAATGCAGCAC